>SJYW01042994.1:77566-90947 GCA_006410735.1 Raphicerus campestris
AGGTTGGTGGAGGTGTCTGAGCCAAGGATGGGTCTCCTCCAACGTGTAGAAGGTTGGTGGAGGTGTCTGAGCCAAGGATGGGTCTCCTCCGACGTGTAGAAGGTTGGTGGAGGTGTCTGAGCCAAGGATGGGTCTCCTCCAACGTGTAGAAGTTGGTGGAGGTGTCTGAGCCAAGGATGGGTCTCCTCCAACATGTAGAAAGCTGTGCACACATACAGTGAGGCCCAGGGGTGGTGGCTAAAATCAAACAGGGATATTCACTCAATTTCTCAGCTGCAAAGAGCCTGTGACACCAGCCCCTCCTTTAGTGTTACCAACTTCCTACTTCTCACTGCTCAGTGGGCCAATAACATGAGAGACCAGTTGTTTGGGCAAGAAACAGTGACTTTATTCAGAAAGCCAGCTGACTGAGAAGACGGTGGACTAGTGTCCCAAAGAAACATCTTACTCAAGTTAGAATTCCGGCTTCTTTTATACTAAAACAAGGGCATGTGACTGGTTGTTGGAAACTTCTCACTGTAGGAATCCTTTGCTCTTACAGCTATCAAGAGGGTCTCTGAGCCACCAGGGAAGCCTGAAAAAAAAAATCCTCCATCCCTGGGGGGTCTAGTCACAACGTTTCATTAAATCTTCAAGAAGCCAAATGTTATCCTCTGTTCTGCAACTTTTCGTCTCTATATGAATGGAAAAGTTGTATACTTTTAAAAGTCAGAGCCTTGAGAATGGGATATCATGTATATTTCAGGCTATAGGGTTCTTTTATAAAGGGGAAGAGTCAGCATGACTAAGCGCAGGCAGCAGAGTGCGTGTTAGAGCTAAAGGAATAGATCCCATATGGAGTCACTTACATTTGTTCTATTCTGTTACATTCTCTGACTCCAGGGGCTCTCATCCTTCATTAGTGCCCTGGACATTCATGGCCCATCTGCCAATTCATTCAGCCTATTCTGACTTGAGAAGCCCCTGCCCCAGTGGATCAGCCTCTGCCTACCAGATTCAGAAAGTTACCCAGGGGTGTGGGCACAGGTGTCCAGGTGTAGAGATGAATAGCCAGGAACTTGGCAAAATTCAGCCTCTGTTCTGGTTCCAAATAGAAAAGTGGACACAAAATTTTGGGTGAGGTAGAAAAGAGTAGCTTTTATTATTTTTCCAGGCAGACAGAGCTACTGCCATTGTGTATCCTGTCCTGCAGGGAATAATGAGGAGTCATAAGGTGTTCAAGGAGCAGGGCGTGATCAGCTTGTGGACATTCTTCTCATGGTTGGTGGTGAGGGAATGGGGAGACAGCATCATCAGCCTCCTGGTTCCAACCAGTCTGGAGTCTATGTTCTTGGAGTCAACAGTTTTCATTTGGAGGGGGTGTGCTTCCTGTAAAAGCAATTGAGGATTGTGTCAGGCCTTTGTCTGTATCTCTGTGAGTTCCGCCGTGTGGCAGATTTGTAGTCTAAATTGTTACCAGTTCCCCAGCCAGACAACTCTTCTTTGTTTCTACATCTTCACATTTCCCAATCATTTACTCTTGAGTCAGCCTTTTATTACAAAAGACAAGGACACAGGGAGGGACTTGTACACGGTTTCAAGCTCTCCCAGGAAGTCTCCCTAACTCTGGTCTTCTCTTTCGGTCCAGAGGGTTTATCTGTCACCTGTCTTTCAACCCCCAGAATATCTCACACAGTGCCTGTCACTTAATGCTCAGCAGTGATAGCTGCTGTTCTTTTTGTGTGTGTGTGTGTAAATTGTATAAATAACATTTCCTGATCTATGCCCAAAGGACATCTTGATCTTAGTCCAACTTTGCCTCTAAAAAACTGGGTGATTTTGGGTAAGACAACAACGTCTTTAGGCTTCAGGCACTTCTTGAAAAAGGAAAATTAAAAGAAGAGCGAGCAGTGGACAACAAAATGCAGACCACACAGCACTTTTCCTTAAAGTGGATCACACAAAACACAAAATCCATGAGGTGTTAAGAAGTGTTATGAGACACTATTTCTGTGATCAAATGACTTTGATCAACACTGGATTAAATGAAGCAAGGAGGTCTGGCACTGAAAGAGGACATGAGCAGGAGAGAAGGAAAGAGAAATTATCCTGTCCGATGGCTCTGCTTGCGGAAGGTTCTTTGAGATGGTCCTACGTCCTTACAGTGAATACCGCGCTTCTCATACCAGCCTGAGTGGTTCTCTGCTCCCTGGACCCAGACCAAAGTGAAAGTGAAAGTCGCTCAGTCATGTTTGACTCTTTGTGACCCCATGAACTCTACATTTGGAATTCTACAGGCCAGAATACTGGAGTAAGTAGCTGTCCCCTTCTCCAGGGGAACTCCCCAACCCAGGGATCAAACCCAGGTCTCCTGCATTGCAGGAGGGTTCGGTAGGCCCAGATGATCACCCACCAACCCCTTTGCCAGCACCGAGAAAGAGACCAGCCATTCTCTCATCCATCTCTCTCCCTCTCTGTGTCTCCCCGTGTATCGGCTTCCCCTGCTTCTAACCAACATCCTCTGCTTCTCTATTTCACAAGTGTCCTTTAACGACTGACCCATGACCTTTCAGCTCTGGCCCCTCTCTTGAGTGCTCTCAGTAATTGCCAGGAAAGGCCTTGATAGGCCCAGCGCATCTTTTTGAGCCAGGCCGCAACTCATGGGTGGCCAACCAATGGATGGCTTACTTTTTGAATCAAGTCACATCCCTCACTCAGCTGGCCCTGTTCAAGGGCCTTCAGGGTTGGCAGATCACCTAANACTGACCCATGACCTTTCAGCTCTGGCCCCTCTCTTGAGTGCTCTCAGTAATTGCCAGGAAAGGCCTTGATAGGCCCAGCCCATCTTTTTGAGCCAGGCCGCAACTCATGGGTGGCCAACCAATGGATGGCTTACTTTTGAATCAAGTTGCATCCCTCACTCAGCTGGCCCTGTTCAAGGGCCTTCAGGGCTGGCAGATCGCCTGAGTTGGGGGACATGATCAAGGACCTGAAAACCTGCTGATTCAGTCCTTAGGGAGAGGAGTAGGGGGACCTAGAGAACTTGGACACTCAGGCACCACAACTCATTATGTTGTCTTCTCAGTCTGGAATTCACAAAGTCCATTCCTACACCTCATCTCTCCTTTCTGTCAGTTACCTATTCTGTATAACAAACCACTCCAGAAGTCAGCTCATGAACATGCAAGTTGGCTGAGTAGTTCTGGCCTGGACTTGGCTGGTTTTGGATCAGCTGGCTCAGAATCTGCGGTCAGCTGGCAGGTCAGCCGGCCACTGGTTTAGGATGTCCTCACTCAGTCTTGCAAGAGGTTGGATGTCAACCATGGTGATGGAGACCCCTGAGTCGTGTGTCTCTTATCTTTCAGCAGACTACCCTGAATTTGCCTACACTCAAGTGTCCCGAGCTGGCTCTGCTTCACACATCTCTCTTTTGAATCCTCTTTTAACCAAAGGACCCTGATTCTCCCCTAATGCCCTCCAGCTTGGTGGACCTTTGTTTTCTTCTGACTCCCTCACATATATTGACCATTTATACCCCTCTCTGGGTTGTCAGATTTAGCAAGTAGAAATATAGAAATTATTAATTTGAATATTACATAAGCAATAAAAATTTTTTTAGTACAAGTACATTCCAAACATAGCAGGGATATACTTACACTAAAAGATTAACTATGGAAATTCAAGTTTAACTGTGTGCTCTTATTTTGTCTGGCAACCATCCCCTCCCACAAGCAATCCTTGGCCCGATCTCAAGGGAGAGGAGGGAACACTGAGCTGCTTCTAGGATGCACCAGTGATTGTCTGTAACCAGCAGGGGCAGGGCTAGCCTTTGAAAACACCACAGTAGATACGGAAGCAACATCTTTTCTTCTCGGTGTCTCTCTCCTGGTATATAAATGATGAGTGATAAAACACAGGCTGAGAGCACTCGTTATTTGAGGGATCCCAATTCCTTTGAGAAACATTTCCCTCTCAAACATGAAGTTGATCAAGACATCACCATAACAGGTGCACACGACCCAGTGTTGCCTCACTGGCAGTGGTTTAGCTGCTAAGTCAAATCTGACTCTTGTGACCCCATGGACTGTAGCCTGCCAGACTCCTCTGTCCATGGGATTCTCCAGGCAAGAATACTGGAGTGGGTTGCCATTTCCTTCCCCATTAATCTTACTCTATTTGGTGCTGAAGTCCATGGATTTCTGGGCCTACGCTACCCTGACATTATTTAAACATTTAGTAGCCTGAATGTGTTATAGATATTTCCAACCGATGTCCTCCAAGCTGAAGGCTCCTGTAGCCTGCCAGGCTCCTCAGTCCATGGGGATTCTCCAGGCAAGAATACTGGAGTGAGTAGGTTTCCATGCCCTCCTCCAGCGGATCTTCCTGACCCAGGAATCAACCTGGGATCTCCTGCATTACAAGCAGATTCTTCACTAGCTGAGCTAGCCAGGAAGCCCCAGGTGCAGACTGTAGGGGTTAAAATGTCAGTCGAGGAATCTGCTCTTATCTCTGCTTCCAGGAGAGAGCTCTGCTACACATTCATTTTCTAACATCTCTGTATGACAATAGCATGTTGGTCCAGGTCAGAGCCTTTCAGGTAGGCTGTCAAGGGGGTCATCCTTTCCTTTAGCTTATGGGGAGGGCTTTCTCTCTTACACGAACCCCTCTGCCATCACACTTTCAACAGGAGGTATCAGGTCAAGCATATCCCCTCTCAGTCAGCTGAGTACATTCTCACCCCCACAGTCCCTCACCCCTTCATCTACCACTGGCTTTCTGTCTTGAAGCATCTAAGATTCCAGATTTGGGTTTAGGTTTTGGAGGAAACAGTTCTTGTAGATCTGAGGCAGATGTCACTGGGTCCAGCTCGACTGACCAGGGTTGTGTGGATGATATTGGTGCAAAGCCATTGGCAACAGTGAACACACACACACACACAAAACAACAACAATGACAACAAACCAACAAACAAACATTGGATTTCCATCTGTCTTGTGCATCTTGTTCAAAAATCACTGCCACTGCTTTCAGTTTTTCCCCATCCATTTGCCATGATGTGATGGTACTGGATGCCATGATCTTAGTTTGTTGAATGTTGAGCATTAAGTCAGCTTTTTTCATTATTAGGAAACTCTTGGTGAAGTAGGATGTGAATTGGAATGGGTCAGGTGTTTCCTGACTCGCTCGTTTATAATTTTAATAACATACTGATTTCTAGCCCATCAGTGAACAAAATGAATAAGAATCTCCTCTATAATGTTCAGAGACTCAGAGAAGAGGTAACAAGATTGGCAAGGGTCTTCTTACACAGTGGAGTTGTCATTGGAGATTGCAAATAAATATGATGTGGTCAAGGTTCCCTAGAGTGACAAAGAACTAATGAAAAAGAGTATCTATCATTATCTCATTACCTATCATTATCTAACTACCTATCATCTATCTATTATCTATCTATGTTGTTGTTGTTCACTCAGCTGTGTCCAAGTCTTCATGACTCCATGGATGCAGCACGCCAGTCTTCCCTGTCCTTCACTGTCTCCCAGAGCTTGCTTAAACTCATGTCCATTGAGTCAACAAGGCCATCCCACCATTTCATCCTCTGTTGTCCCCTTTTCCTCCTGCACTCAATCTTTCCCAGCATCAGGGTCTTTTCCAGTGAGTTGGCTCTTCACATCAGGTGGCCAAAGTATTGGAGGTTCAGCTTTAGCATCAGTCCTTCCAATGACTATTCAGAGTTGATTTCCTTTAGGATTGACTGCTTTGATCTCCTTGCAGTCCAAGGAATTCTCAAGAGTCTTCTCCAACACCACAGTTCGAAAGCATCAGTTCTTCTGTGCTGAGCCTTCTTTATGATCCAACTCTCACATCTGTACTGGAGAAAACATGGCTTTTACTAGACAGACTTTTGTCAGAAAAGTGATGTCTCTGCTTTTAAAACCTGTCTAGGTTTGACATAGCTTTATCATCTGCCTGTCATTATCTACTATCTGTCTATTGATCTATCATCTATCTATGTATCCATCTGTATATCTCTCATTGTCTGTCAACCTATCCGTCTACCATCTATGTAGGTATCTATCTTTCTATGTATCTACCATCTTTAACTGATTGGAATTGGCTCATGTGACCATGTTGGCTGGCAAGTCCCAAATCTGTAGAGCTGATGTCCTAGTTTGAGGGCCATTGGACAAGTAAACTCCCTTCCTCAGGGGAGGGTCAGTTTTTGTTCTCACTCAGTCATGTCCGACTCTTTGTGACCCCATGGACTGCAGCATGCCAGGCCTCCCTGTCCTTCACCATCTCCCAGAGCTGCTCAGACTTATGTCCATTGAGTCGGTGATGCCACCCAACCATCAAGTCCTCTGTCGTCCCCTTCTCCTCCTGCCTGTTCTATTCAGGGTTTCGGTGAATTGAATGAGGCCCACTCACATTATGGAGAGCAATCTGCTTTAATTCATTTAAATGTTAATTTCATCCAAAACACACATGCAAACACTCAGAATGATGTCTGGGCACCAAAGGACTGGGCACTCACTCCATGGGCCAACCAAGTGGACATGTAATCTGAGGTTACCACCAAGCACATGGGATCATAGCTCAGGCTTCTCTTTGTAAGAATTTGGCTTCTGACTATGAGAAACGGGGGAAAATCGCACTAATCCTTCCTCAAGGAAACTATAAATGCTGACTAAGACATAAACTATAGATGATTAAAGGTACTGGAGAACAGTGTAGGAGCTTGAGGTAAGGACAGGGAGAAGATTCCAGAGAGAAAGGAAGTGTGTTGCAGTGAAGCAACATTTGGGGCTGGTTCTTCCCTCTAGGACTTTTGCTGATTTCCAGTCTAGGGCACAGAAGTGGGCAAACACAGTGGCTTAGAGCCTATAACACTGTCACTAGGCTGAGGAAACAAAAAGCAGAGTTCAGAAGCAACAAGAAGTTAGGATGAGAGGGACCAATTGTCTAGAAAATAGAGACCCACAAGGAAGTGAATTCAGCCCTCTGCATACAGTTTCCCTTCAAGGAATTTTCTGCCTGTCCTCCATGAGTCACACTATTTCCCCTCNGAGCTGGGAGGGGGCTTTGGCATGGGGAGACCGTGTACACCTGTGGATGATTCATGTCAATGTATGACAAAACCAATACAGTACTGTAAAATAGAATAAAGTATTAAAAGGGAAAAAAAAAAGAAATAAAGTATTTTAAAATTTAAAAAAAAAAAAAAAAAGACTTCCCCTAGTGGCTGCTCCTTTAATAAATCAATTTCACAAGAATTAGCTTCTCAGTTTCAGCATTTAGGTAATTGAAACTTTCACAAACATAATCACATGGACATGGATATTAGAGCTAAAAATATAAATACTGAAATCAATGAGATAAAAATAAATATTTGAAGATAAATCCAAACTTGTCTTTAGAAAAGATTAATAGAATATCCTTCATGAACTCAATTAACTTAAAAAGAATTTTAAAATAAGATTAGAAATAGAAAAAGAAGCATTTTATATTTCTTATTAATGAGTTCATTATAAGTGTTCTAGAATATTTATATTTTATAAACAATATCCTAGTATTATAAATATGTTCTAGAACATATTCTAAAAATTTCTCTGACTTATTGTATAAGGCTTACATACATTTATTACAAAATTCTACTGAAGGAACTGCAAAAAATAAATCTTATTTGTTGTGTTGGAAAACGTAAAATTTCAAGTGCTTCTTGACATCTTTAAGCCTCCACAGTTCAATTCAATTCAGTTCAGTCGCTCAGTCGTGTCCGACTCTTTGTGACCCTCCCGGAATTCACTCTGACTCACGTCCATCAAGTCAGTGATGCCATCCAGCCATCTCATCCTCTGTCATCCCCTTCTCCTCCTGCCTCCAATCCCTCCCAGCATCAGAGTCTTTTCCAATGAGTCAACTCTTCACATGAGGTGGCCAGAGTACTGGAATTTCAGCTTCAACATCATTCCCTCCAAAGAAATCCAGGGCTGATCTCCTTCAGAATGGACTGGTTGGATGTCCTTGCAGTCCAAGGGACTCTCAAGAGTCTTCTCCAACACCACAGTTCAAAAGCATCAATAGGGCCCCATAAAAGGCTAACTGTGAGTTCCCTTGTTGGACTTCCCTGGTGGGTCAGATGGTAAAGCGTCTGACTACAATGCAGGAGACCTAGGTTTGATCCATAGGTAGGGAAGATTCCCTGCAGAAGGAAAGGGCAACCCACTCCAGTACTCTTGCCTGGAAAATCCCATGGATGGAGGAGCCTGGTGCAGACTACTGACCATGGGGTCATAAAGAGTTGGGCACGACTGAGCGACTTCACCTTCACTTTGTTTTGGCCAGATATGCACTCCCCGACCCCTCTGCAGAGGGAAATGCTCCCCTCCCCAGCCCTGTTTCCTGATCAACCATTTCCTGTCCNGACTACTGACCACGGGGTCGTAAAGAGTTGGGCATGACTGAGCGACTTCACTTTCACTTTGTTTTGGCCAGATATGCACTCCCCGACCCCTCTGCAGAGGGAAATGCTTCCCTCCCCAGCCCTGTTTCCTGATCAGACATTTCCTGTCCTCAATTTATTACATTTCACTGCTTTGCCAACTCATGAAACTTTTCCAAGAAGCCAGTCACAGGGTTCTGATGGAACCAAGTGTTTTCTCATCCTCTGGATACTGTAAGCCTGCTTCCCATGGGCCCTATTGGGTCACTTTGCTTCCAAGTGCAATCTCTGGTATGGCCCTGCATGTGTAGCAAATAAACTACTACCATCTCATCTTCCAAGTGTTGGGTGTCCTATAATTATGTATTATTTATTGCATCCTATTTATTGCATATAACCTTCACCAGCAGGTTAAAGAGCAAGTGTTCAGAATGCTTAAGAATATGGATACAAAATAATTTAAGTAAATATTAGAAAATACAACCCAATGAAGTATCAAAATAACAGTACTCTACAAAATTAATGTACATTTATTCCAGAAAAGCAAAGGAAATTGCAAGTGAAGAAATTCATTCATCTGTTATCTAAATATAAATAGAGTGAGAAATCTCTTATTGAATACTGATATTTTATCTATAAAGAATAGTAAAATTTAAAATGTTATAAGAATTAAAAGTAACTAAATAAATATAGTAAAAATAATACTCCAAAGTCAAACATATAAATAGAAGAGCAGCAATGTAATTAAAATTAAAATCTATAACTTTGCCAATGTGGTCTTTGTTACCATTTTTATAGTTCATTCTATTTCAAGAGTTCCAGTATATGCATTTGCTGATGATATGTAACATATTTATAAAACCCAGAAGGCTCTAGTAAAATATGATAAGTGGCTGTAAACTTGCTATTATGATAAAGGTACACTTATTCCATATACTCAAATACATCTATTTTTCAGAGTACTAAAATCAATCTCAAAATCCAGGAAGAAAAGCTTTTAAATTTCTCACATGGTCTCAGAATATCATACTGCAAACAATTTGCTTATGTGTCATGTTTTTTGTGATTATTAAAATGAAGATTGATTTATGTTCTAAATTAAAACCAATTTGTTATTATTTAGCTTCTCATTTAGTAAAACTTACATCCTATTGTGTGCAAGTTAAACAAAACTCGCATTGAAAATTGGTTTCCAAACACAAATCATTGGAGACTCCTATGCTACATCTTGTTACCCTTCATTCCTGATAAAGATAAATATCTGGGTCCAATCTACATATGAAACTACATAGACATTATTATTTATACAGCACATATTTATTTAGGCTTTGTGTGCCAGTCTGTTGGGGGCCAGTGTGAAGAACTCCGCCCATGGCAAAGGTCATGAAGAAAAAGAAGCTTGGCATACGCGAAGGCGTGATCAAGCCTCAGGAAATCCCCTGTTCCCGAGCGTCTACCCCCAAAACAGAGTACTTCACGGGGAAATCTCCCCCATAACCATTCTCTTGGAGAAGGAGTTAACTTGCAGCCCCAGTTAATAAAAATTCCTGGGCGTGGTAAGAGTGTTTCAACTTACAAACGCTGAAGGTTCTCTGGCCTGCCTGATCAGGTTGTCCAGCTGCATGTGATTGTTTACAGCCTCCCAGCTGTGAGAGGCATGGGATGCTTTAANCCCATGGGATTTGCCAGGCAAGAGTACTGGAGTGGGGTGCCATTGCCTTCTCCAAAAGGGACACCTGGCAGCTTGAATTTTCCATGTCTGGAAGCCCATTCAAATGCCACCATGATATTGTAACTCTCTGGCACAACAGGGAACAACTGAGGTTTAGATAAATAACCTAGGTTGGTTTTGATTTTTGAAGGTCAAAGTGGGGAGTCAAAACAGACCCTTCTTAAGAAAAAAACATCTACTGGTCTTGAAGATTCTATGGTACTTCCTCCTGTGATGGGGGAAAGGGCAGGTTCATCCCAAGGGAGCTTGAGAATAAGGGGCTGGAATCAAACTGACCAGAGGTGTGTAGATTCACAGACAACAAGAGTAATGCCTTAAATCCTGTCCCCTGTCCTTGACCTTTATCTTTTATTTGGTGCTCGAATCTCTACCCAAACACATAATACCGTTTCTCTATCCTTGGTACCTGTGCCATTAGGGTGCTGAGAGAAGGCTCCCATGGGGATGAAGGTGACTGACACCTATCAAGTAATGATGGTAGATTTAAGAGGTTTAGTCTATACCCCATCCCTGTGAAGCCAGTGAATGTTCTGATCAATATAATATGGCAGACATGACATTGGCTAACTTCTGAAACCAGGCCTTAAAAGAGCAGGAGCCTCCACTTCTTGCCTTTCAGAATGCTCCCTCTTGGATCCTTGGGCTGTCATATAGCAATATCAACTGCGCTGAGCTGCTGTGCAGAAGCCCAAGCTAGCCTCATGAAGATGCGCATGGAGAGAGAGAGAGATGCCTGCTAAGCTCTTAGCTCAGCCAGCCAGTCAACCCAGGCTCTAGATATTCAAGTGGGAGAAACTTCAAAGCTCCACTTCTGGCCACTATCTGACTCCATCTATGAGAGACCCAAGTGAGAACCACCCAGCTGAGCCCAGTCCACCCACAGAATCAAGAGAGATACTAGATGGGTGTTTTTCAAGCTATTCTTTTGGGGGTGGATTGTTATGCAGCAAGAGGTAATTAGAACCAGATTTTATCCAGAGTACCCAATAAAGGAAGATACATCTCAAGAATGGGTTAGTTGGAGTATGTGGTCTAGGGAAACCAGAAAAGGCTAAAACCACTATGAGAAAAACCACAAGCCAAAAAGCAAGTGAGAGAGAAGGGAATAGGTAGAGTTTCCCCAAACTGGCAATCGACATTTTTATTTTTACAATGTTCTTCTTGGTATTTAGCTTCTTTAAGGAATGTTTTAACTGAAAAAGTGCCACTCTTAAGAAATACCCAGTGTTCTTGTGAATCATAATTATTCTTAATATTAGATAATTGTCCTTGATCTGATTTGTTACGTACACTTAGCTGTCTTCTGGTAGTAAATTATTATCCGGAGAAAAAGACAAGAGGAAAAGCAGAAAGATGTCCAGGAAGGGGTAAACATGATTAATACCTGGTGAGCCCTTCTCCTGCACCAGGTACCACTCTCATATTCTATACGTATTAACTTGATTAATACTCCAAGCAACCCAGTGTGGTGGTTATAATGGACCCATTTTACATTTGAGAAAATTTGAGACCCACATCCTGGAGAAGGGCATGGCAACCCACTCCAGTATTCTTGCCCAGAGAATTCCATGGACAGAGGAGCCTGGTGGGCTACAGTCCATGGGGTCACAAAGTCAGATGTGACTGAGCAACTAAGAACTGAACCCACATGGCAAGAATTGCCCAAGATGACGTAGTTGGTTAACTGGCAGTGCAGAGAGCCAAGCTAGGGCTTAGGATCTTGCAACTGGAGTTTGTAAAAACCTGCTGTTTTCTCATATAAAGTTAGCCAGAGGCCTTCCGCTCTGGCACTTACCTGGGGAGGAGCAATTTATCCCATTTCTTCAGGGTCTCTGGCTGCAGAGCGGCCTCCACCTGCGCCATCTTCCCTGGGTCAGGGAGGATCAGCAGGGCCTGGGCATTTCCACTGTATTCCAGTTGCAGGACAGTGCAGGCCACCTCCTGGTCATAGAGGAACCTGTGCATTTCCTTCTGGTGCATCATGGGGATGCGGAGAGAGGTCCTCCCATCCACAAAGAAGCTCTCTTTCTTCTGGGTCTGGTAACGATTGAAAGGATGCTTCCACTTGGCTTAGGACACAAAGCCCACAAAAGCATGAGAAGACATTCTAAAGGGCAAGCCTGGGAAGACATACACTAAGCCACACTGGTTAGAGGTGCAGAATCTCTCGCAATCCTGTCCACGTGTGCAGTACTTTCTTTCCACTTACCATCTCCACCCACAATCATCTCCTGACTTGACCTCCTGAAAACACTGGTCTTGGTGACGAGGGAGGGGGCTGGCTCATCCTGTCCCTCATGCTCACCTCCAATTGGGCATGATTCTGTCTCCAAAGTTACCACTTTATTTGAGGCCACCATCTGACTTTGAACCATTTCAGGAACCTCCTAAGTTGTCTTTGTTCTACCCTTATTCTCCTCCAAATCATTTTCCAGATTGTAGCCAGAATGAACTTGCACCAGTCTAATTAAATTTGTTTCTTTCTAGAAAATGCAATGGTAACCCTTTTCCTTGGACATTTTCACATAGTGTAATTAAACTTGAACCCCCCTCCATTCATTTCTCCCATAGTCTCTTTGCCTGAGTATGTCTAACTCATCATGTGTGTCTTAGCTTAGATGACTTCTCTTCTAGGAAGCCTTCCCTTGCTCTTTGAATCTGGAAAATTGTATCTTAACTCCAGTGCACCAGTATCTACCCAGAAGAGTATCACTTTCCTACTGAGTATTAGCTGTGCCTTCACTTACTGATGACTCACATGGGACTGTGGCCTACACAAGAAGGAGGAAACTCTGTCTTATTCAGATTGTTGTTTTGTAGTTGCCAAGTCGTGTCCAACTTTTTATAACCCTGTGGACTGTAACCCATCAGGCTCCTCTCTGAATGGGATTTCCCAGACAAGAATATTGGAGTTGCTTACCATTTCCTTCTCCAGGGAATCTTCCCAACCCAGGGATTGGCATTTTGTCTCCAGCAGATTTCCCCCAAAGGTAATGAAAGTCCTTGTGATATAGTTTGTATTTAATGTATGCTTTTGAATGAATGAATAACATTCCTAGAGGCCTTAAACCGAAAGCCAAAGTTTACCTTGAAAATCATTCATTCAGCAAATGTTCTTAACCTGAACACATCCTTAAACATGTGTCAGATTCAGGAGAAGCAATAATGATTTAGACTCAAACCCTAATGGTGTGAATCCATGGGTGTGAGGAATACACAGCAACCCT
>SJYW01042994.1:98103-108574 GCA_006410735.1 Raphicerus campestris
TAAAAACCTGCTGTTTTCTCATATAAAGTTAGCCAGAGGCCTTCCGCTCTGGCACTTACCTGGGGAGGAGCAATTTATCCCATTTCTTCAGGGTCTCTGGCTGCAGAGCGGCCTCCACCTGCGCCATCTTCCCTGGGTCAGGGAGGATCAGCAGGGCCTGGGCATTTCCGCTGTATTCCAGTTGCAGGACAGTGCAGGCCACCTCCTGGTCATAGAGGAACCTGTGCATTTCCTTCTGGTGCATCATGGGGATGCGGAGAGAGGTCCTCCCATCCACAAAGAAGCTCTCTTGCTTCTGGGTCTGGTAACGATTGAAAGGATGCTTCCACTTGGCTTAGGACACAAAGCCCACAAAAGCATGAGAAGACATTCTAAAGGGGCAAGCCTGGGAAGACATACACTAAGCCACACTGGTTAGAGGTGCAGAATCTCTCGCAATCCTGTCCACGTGTGCAGTACTTTCTTTCCACTTACCATCTCCACCCACAATCATCTCCTGACTTGACCTCCTGAAAACACTGGTCTTGGTGACGAGGGAGGGGGCTGGCTCATCCTGTCCCTCATGCTCACCTCCAATTGGGCATGATTCTGTCTCCAAAGTTACCACTTTATTTGAGGCCACCATCTGACTTTGAACCATTTCAGGAACCTCCTAAGTTGTCTTTGTTCTACCCTTATTCTCCTCCAAATCATTTTCCAGATTGTAGCCAGAATGAACTTGCACCAGTCTAATTAAATTTGTTTCTTTCTAGAAAATGCAATGGTAACACTTTTCCATGGACATTTTCACATAGTGTAATTAAACTTGAACCCCCCTCCATTCATTTCTCCCATAGTCTCTTTGCCTGAGTATGTCTAACTCATCATGCGTGTCTTAGCTTAGATGACTTCTCTTCTAGGAAGCCTTCCCTTGCTCTTTGAATCTGGAAAATTGTATCTTAACTCCAGTGCACCAGTATCTACCCAGAAGAGTATCACTTTCCTACTGAGTATTAGCTGTGCCTTCACTTACTGATGACTCACATGGGACTGTGGCCTACACAAGAAGGAGGAAACTCTGTCTTATTCAGATTGTTGTTTTGTAGTTGCCAAGTCGTGTCCAACTTTTTATAACCCTGTGGACTGTAACCCATCAGGCTCCTCTCTGAATGGGATTTCCCAGACAAGAATATTGGAGTTGCTTACCATTTCCTTCTCCAGGGAATCTTCCCAACCCAGGGATTGGCATTTTGTCTCCAGCAGATTTCCCCCAAAGGTAATGAAAGTCCTTGTGATATAGTTTGTACTTAATGTATGCTTTTGAATGAATGAATAACATTCCTAGAGGCCTTAAACCGAAAGCCAAAGTTTACCTTGAAAATCATTCATTCAGCAAATGTTCTTAACCTGAACACATCCTTAAACATGTGTCAGATTCAGGAGAAGAAATAATGATTTAGACTCAAACCCTAATGATGTGAATCCACGGGTGTGAGGAATACACAGCAACCCTAGGATACTGGTTGCCGTTAGGGAGGGATGGAAGGAGGAAAATGGGACCAGGGAAGGATTAAGAAGGAATTGAATGTATCTGCAATATTACTTTTAAAAAAAAACCTGAAGTGAATGGCAAAATGTTAGCATGGCATGTGTTAATTCTAAGTACATGGTGGTTTTATGTCATTTTCTACATATTTCTGTAGGTTTGAAATAGGCAATAATATAAAACATAAAATATTTCCCTAATAGTGAATTACTAATAGAAAAGTAAGATTAGCTCTAAATTGTATTAAAAAATCAGAGTAAAAGTAGAACAGAAAAAAACATGGCAAAAGAAATCAAATATTGATAAATTAAGAAGTGGTGATATAAGACCAAGGCTTCTCTGGTGGCTCAGTGGTAAAGAGTTCACCTGCCAATGCAGGAGACGCAGGTTCAATCCCTGGGTTGGGAAGATCCACTGGAGACGGAAATGGCAACCCACTCCAGTATTCTTGCCTAGGAAATCCCATGGACAGAGGAGCCTGGAAGGCTACAGCCCATGGTGTGGCAAGAATCAGACATGACTTAGTGACTAAACAGCAATAAAAACAGATAAGACCAGTATTTAAATACAGGGAGGTAACTTCCAGAAGATACAGCTATAGATTTTAGATAGATGCCTTTTAGGGGCAGGGTTGGAGATGGAGGCGCCTGAGCCAGCCCTCACCTTTAAAAAACATATAATTCAAGAGAACCATGAGCGTGTCTTGGGTGAACTCCTCCAGGCAGTCCACGACCTGCCCGTACGTTTGCCTACTCACGTAGCCATTAATCTGCTTCCTAGTTGCATCAGAGTTAGTGAAGTTGGCAGAAAAGGCAAAAACTCCATACAGCTCCTTGATGTTGTCCAAAATGTGCTGCTGAGGCTTCAGCTGCGTGTCCAGGAACAGAGAGTTGCCTAGTTTCAGTTCCAATTTGGGGCTGGGTAGGTCAAGGGTGTGGATGAGGCTCTGGAAGCCCTGGTGGATATCGGCTTCTGGGGTCTTGGTGAGGTTGAAGCCAAGGCCCTCCAGGATCTGAGTCCGGGTACCAGCTTGTGCCCCCAGAGAGAGCAGGGCCAGGGTGCTGGAGAGGCTCACTGGGGAGAAGAAGATGTTTCCTGGGGTTTCTGCTGCCAGCTGCTTGTACAGACGCAAAGCGAAGCTGGTAAGAGTGGNCCCCAGAGAGAGCAGGGCCAGGGTGCTGGAGAGGCTCACTGGGGAGAAGAAGATGTTTCCTGGGGTTTCTGCTGCCAGCTGCTTGTACAGACGCAAAGCGAAGCTGGTAAGAGTGGGTGTTATTTTCTGGTAGGCAGGGAGGGACTCTGAGAGCTGACCATGGGAGGCTTCAGGCACCCTCAGGCTCTTATCTCCATGGGAAGGAAAGGGCTGACAGTGGACAGAGGCCAGGATCCCAGCTCCCAGCAGCCACAGCCATGCTGGCCCCATCCTCTGAAAACAAGATAGGGAACACGTCATCCTTCTTCATAAACAGCCTCGTGTTTACACAGTAAACCCACATCCAGGCTGGATCCCACAGAGATGTCAAGTGGGGCACTGCAGAGGGTGAGGAGGGGGTGAGTAAGCTGGCTCCAGACACTTTTCCCCTGGGCTTCAGTCACAGCAGAAGCACCTTCTCAGCTTTANGAGAGACTGTGATGCTGTTTACAGTCTGGGCAAAGTGTTACAAGGTAGCCACAAGGCAGCCAGCTAGCTAGTGACCTTGGCGGAGTCATTGGAGGGCAACCCCTGTGTCCACCAGGGTGGGTAAAATTATCTCATGAGTAGATGCTTCCTGGCATCCAAATGTCTAACTGGCATCTCCAGTTTAGCAGAGCTAGTCTCTGCCTGCCCAAGACCCACCCCTCCTTCGTCTTTCCTGCCTCAGACATTGGCTCCATTGTTTCCCACTCTTGTAGTTCACAAACCGACTTCCCTTTCCGCTCCCCAGCTCTGTCTAAAAAGCCCACAGCACCTTCTCATCACTGTTAACTTTCCCTTGAATGGCCCATCTAACCGTCAATATCTCTCACCTAGGTTACACGCCAAACTTCCTACTGGGTCCCCTCTTCCTCCAGGGACACTGCCTGTTTTCCATATGGCAAAAAGCGATCATAAAACACTCATGTCAGCCTTGGTGGACTCCCATGTCGATCAAATAAAACCACAGTCCTATCCAGGGCCTGGGAGACCCAAGTGACCCGGCTCTGCCTGACTTCTGCCCTCACCTCCTACCAGACTCTGTCTCACTCATCACTCTAGCTGCCTGGGCTTTCTTGAGGTTCTTAAAAAATGTTGGGTGCACATCCCCTCGGATACACTGGAGGGTCTCTTTGCCCAGAACACGAGTCCCGAGACATATACCCCCTTGCTTTCCCTTGGCCTTTATCCAAGACTTGGCATAAAGGCCAACCCAGCCCTTCTAATGCCTGCCCACTGCACCCCAGCCCACCGTTCCTGGTTTCTCTGCTTTGTTTCCTTCAGACAATGTATTGCAGGTGGACGTAGAGCATACAGGTCTGTGGGCATGCTCATTGTCTGCCCTGTCAGTAGAACATAACAGCTATGAGAGTAAGGTGTTGTCTGGCTGGCCCATGACTTTATCCCCCAGTGCCTCCAGGGCTTGAAGCGATAAGCTTAGCGTGAGTGAATGATGAAAGGACCCCCAAAGCCCAGGGGTCTGGGCAGACAAGAGCTATAACTGCTGTATTAAAAAACTGATTTTCAATCAGGGCTGTGGTGGATAATTGGAGAAGGCGATGGCACCCCACTCCAGTACTCTTGCCTGGAAAATCCCATGGACGGAGGAGCCTGGAAGGCTGCAGTCCATGGGGTCACTGAGGGTCGGACACGACTGAGCAACTTCACTTTCACTTTTCCCTTTCTTGCATTGGAGAAGGAAATGGCAACCCATTCCAGTGTTCTTGCCTGGAGAATCCCAGGGACAGGGGAGCCTGGTGGGCTGCTGTCTATGGGGTCACACAGAGTCGGACACGACTGAAGTGACTTAGCAGTGGTGGATAATAAAACAGAGACCCTAGAAATTGCCCCACTCACCTCCAAATTAGGCAGGGGAGCCTTCGATGTGGCATTCTGTGAAATTGCTGTGGTAGTCAGCGTATGTTTGGTGCCAATCTTGGGAAGCAGATGCTTTAAGTTCATCTTGTGAAGCAGATGCTTTAAGTTTATCTTGACGGAGATCTTCAACTTGGGCAAAATTAAGTGCACCAGTCTGTTGAGAATGAAAATGACAAGGAAGCTGAGCTATGTCTCTGTCCTGGCATCCGCAGGCTGCACCTTGCTTAGGCTGAAAGATCTTTTCCTAGTGAAAATGTAATGGAAGTGTTTGCTCTCAGGGCTTGCTTGGGGAGGAGATTAAAGATGCTGGGGCCTGAGCTGCAATGTTGAATTTCCAAGCAAACCACTAACTCAGAGTATACTTTACTATTCAAATGATTCCCTTCGCAGGTTTTCTATACAAGAGAAGATGAAGGTCAGACCAAGGGCATCCAGCCCTGAGTCCCTCTAACCCTCCATCTGGAAGCAGCAGTTTGAACTGTGTGGTGACCCTAAACGTGCTGAGGGGTTGGGGGACATGGGGTCCTCTTGCCGCAGGCAGAGCATGGGGAGTTTTCACAGGAGAGGAAGTTCCATCTCGGATGATAATCTTTGAAAAAGAAAGGAGGACTCCTTCTACAGATCAGCAACTCTGTAACTAAGGGAGAGTATTAGAAAGCAATTGCGAAAAGTCAGATATGACTTAGCAACTGAACAAAACGTTAGAATGTGTAGTGCCAGCCCTCTCACCCAACATTTTTGGCTGCTCACAGACCTATCCATCTTAGCCTGTGTCAATGTGTGTTGAGCTTCTGATTGGATAGCGACCCACTCAGCTGGGTTCCTCCACTGCTGAATCCCCTTTGCCCCAACTAGGAATACTGTGGGATGCACAGTTGTGGCAGAAAATGACAGATTCATTCTGCGGTGGCTCTCAACTGTAGGAGTAAATGCTATTCACAGATTTCTTCCCAAACTGCACATTTGTTGCCAGAAGACTGTTCCCTGACTCTCACCACTAAGATCAGTGGGCCATTGAAGATCACACTTTTGCTATGTAATTTATCCTCATTGATTGGAGCCCGATGGACATGGTACTTAAGCTGGATAGATTCAATTCTCTCTTCCATGAATACGTAATTGGAACTGAAAGATGCTCAATGTAGAGAGGGCTGGAGCATCTGATTGAACGGAAGGGAGTCATATCTATCCACAGCGGTCTTAGCTTGACATTTACTTCCTTAAGATCATTTCCTACTTAAGATCTCTGATGAACCCTCCACCACTGAATTATGTTATATGCCCTACTCATTCTCTCATAGCTTTTCTACAATTTGAAGCTGTGTATTTGTTAGTTGACTTTCTACCTTTCCTACCAGACTGAAAATTTCGTAAGAACAGAGATGTGTTTGGCTAATCTTTGTATTTCCAGCACCAAGCAGTTTCTGGCATAAAATAGATGCTCAGAAAATATTTTGGGGGTGAGTGGATTGTGTGCTAATGGGTGTGGGAAAGCTGGTTTGATGAGCTGGAGAGGCAGAAACAAGGACTTGTGACAAGAGAGACACAGTTCCAGGTGACTTTGCTGTCCCTTGTTCCAGTCCTTCATGAGACCTGGCTGTGTTTATTCCCTGAAATTCCATTTCATGTATTTTGTAAGTTTCGTGAAATTCCCATGTATCTTTCCAATAATTCCTCTCTGTATCCAACTTGATCTTTTACGAAGTGGGTTTCTGATATTGTGCATGTCACCAAAAGAACCGTAATTAACAGTTTAAGGGGCTTCCGACTTGGTAATGGGATTCAGGCCACTATTCTTCCCGTTTGCTTTGTTTCACTTTCTACAAATATCCTAGGAAATAACTAGATGCCAAACTTGCCCACCCTTGCCGCCCAAAGCTTTTGCATGGAGGAAGTGAGGGCAGAGCAAAAATCTAATTCGAATGTAAAGTATTCCTTCAGAATAGCATACCTGAAGTTACTGGTTTTCTGAAGTTCAGCTCGCTTAGCAGTCATCTTTTTAAGAGCATTGTCAAAGTGTCCTGCGTCTGGGAGCATGAGAATTAGGGACATATTTCCTTTGAAAGGCATCTTAACCATCGTAGCAAATAGCTCCTCGGACCGGCTGTAAAGCATCTGTTCTGTCTTTCTCATCATGTCCACCTGCACTTTGGTGTGGTCATTCAAAAAGAAGTCCTCCTTCTGGGTGAATTTGGGCTGAAAAGCTCTTTTCAAGATACCTGGGAAAATCAGGAAGGAAAAGTCAAAGAGTGATCTGGTGGAAAAGTCATCACCACCTTCATGTTTGGGGCCCCCAGAGGTGATCTGCTTGAGAAGGAAGCAGTCTGTTTAAGGTGACACCTTGAGTCCAGTGAGAAGAATAGTTAGAATTCTAGACTGCAAAGGAAATAAAGGCAAACACATGATTTTCAAAAATAATCACCCTACAATTTCTTTAACTCTGTATTTCTCAAAAGATGTTTACCAAAATAACTGCCTTTGGAGCTACAACACCAAGAAAGGATTTTGTCATCAAATAATTTAGGAAACATTGATCACAGCATCCCTTCTTTGAAAATTTCTACTACATTTGAGTGTTTTAAGAGTTCAAAGAATGGTAAAGAAATCTATTTAAAGTTTATTAAGTCTGTTGTTCAGTAGAAGCTAATGCAACATTGTAAAGGAATTATACTTCAAAAACTTAATTATTTAGAATAACGTATATTAATTTTATTCAAGGAGGTAAGCTTTTTATCAGAAAGGCACACACACCTCAGTACACATGTACTTCCCTGCGTGAAATTCTATTTTAAATAATGCAATTCCTAGTGGATTTTAAGAAAAATTCAAAGTACACAGCAGTTAAAAATGGCATCCATCACTCAGAGTAATGGCCATCTGGTCTGGGCTGGAAAATCGCTACAAGTGTTGGTCTTGCATCTGATTTGAGAGGCAGACTTGCGGTCCTCTCTGTTAGAGAGTGATATGGATAAAGCTTCTGGAAGACTGTTGGAAGCTGGAGGGCTACAGTCCGTGAGGTCGCAAAGAGCTGGACATGACTTAGCAACTAAAGCGCCATTGCCAAGGGGAATGATGCTGGAGAGTTCTCTGGAATATCCAGANAGTTAAAAATGCCATCCATCACTCAGAGTAATGGCCATCTGGTCTGGGCTGGAAAATCGCTACAAGTGTTGGTCTTGCATCTGATTCGAGAGGCAGACTTGCGGTCCTCTCTGTTAGAGAGTGATATGGATGAAGCTTCTGGAAGACTGTTGGAAGCTGGAGGGCTACAGTCCGTGAGGTTGCAAAGAGCTGGACATGACTTAGCAACTAAAGCGCCATTGCCAAGGGGAATGATGCTGGAGAGTTCTCTGGAATATCCAGAGAAATGATCCCTCCAAGATCACTCATGTTGGGACTTCCCTGGCAATCCAGTGGTTAAGACTCCCTGCTCCCAAAGCAGGGGGCACAAGTTCAATCCCTGGTTGGGGAAAATAAGATTCCTTAGGCCACACAGTGCAGTTAAAAAAAAAAAAAAAAAAGATCATTTGTGGAAGACTCTTTATGTCCCAGGTACATAGTTTGGAACTGTGGGCCTAAATGTAAATAACAGATGGCCCCAGTGGCTTCAGCAAGCTTCCTATGCTGGGAAGCACTGTTTTGTGAGCAGTTCCCTCACTTACCATACACAGGACAAACATTACTCATGTCCTGGTAGGAACCCTGTTTAATCAGTAATAGAATATCCATGAATTGACTCATTTAAACCCCAAATTCCTTGAACTCAAAATATGTTCCAGGTACCATACTACATACTGAGGTTAGAGCAATGAATAAAACAGAGAGCTGATTTATGTCTTAAGAAAACTGTTCTGGCCTTGTAATGGAGAAGAGGTTGGAGGCAGGCATGAACAGCAACAGCGTAATCAACTTTGGAAAGTCATCTAGGCAAGAGTTAGTGTTGGCCTGGGCTAGAAATCTCTGGGCTAGGCTTCTCAGATGGCGAGAAGTCAACACATTCCGGGTCGACTCTGCAGGCAGAACCCGTATGACTTGTGTTCTTGGATCTGGAGGTCTTGTCTGGAGCAGCTGGGTAGATGGCACTGTGATTCTCTGAGATGAGGAGACACAGGGTGTTGGGGGTGGCGCCAGGTTGGGGAATTGTGTTTGGAAGTCTGTGAAACATCCCCCCAAAGGTATTAGAATCTGGACCTCAGGGGAGGTGGTCCGGGCCTCATCTAGAGACTAGGGAATAGAGTACAGATGGGTTTTGAGGTTATGAACCCAGGTGAGATGAGAGACACTTCTAGAAGTCAGGAGAAGAGAAAACAGCAAAGGAGACAGGAAAGGTACGGGCTCTGGGCTAAGAGCAAGGTGGGAGGAGTCCTTGGGCGGGGAAGTCAGAAAGGGAGCCACCTTGAGGATGATGAGAACACAGCTATTTCTTCGCTGTGATGGAAGGGGAGAGTGAGAGGAGAGGCGTGTGTGCCTCGGACAGCACGTGGAGGTCATCTTGCCTGACCTGCTTTCTTGTGCCCATTCGGACAGTAGGAGACGTCACAGCTGAGAGTCAGTGGAAGAAGGAGACAGGAGATGCTGAGTGGAGGAAGAGGATGTGAATAGACACGCATGAGGGGTAACTCTGAAGCCACCTGAAGAAACATTGGTGATGTCAAGATCTGTGACCAGGAATTCACACTGATATTTTAGACACCTGGTGTGTGACCCTGAATTCAACACTGGACACAGCTGCAGAAAGCGTCTCATCTCACACTAATCCGACCATACAAGACAAGCGAATTAGCCAGTGTTCATGGCTCTGCAAAAAAAAGATTTCTTTGTTTTCCCCTTTTTTATCAGCGAGAGTGATCACATTTTATTCCAAAATATCTTAAGCACCACAAACAAGATGACTGAGAGGATTAAGAGAAGAAACACTGAGAAATGCTAGACAATGCAGTGATATCAAAGTTGAATCTACTGGTTTCTGAGAAAATGGGATATACTGACAAAAATTATGGCTTTTTCTTTTCTTTTCTGACTTTAACCTGTTAGGAAAAACAAGGGCAAAGCTTACCCAAAACAGGAAATCATGCACTTATTAAGCCTCACCTTTGAAGAAAATGCGGTTGACAAGACATAGGATGGCCTCAGGGTTCAGGTCAGTGATTAAGTCTGTGATTTTCGTATGTGTTTTTTCAGCCACGTGGTGGCTGATGGCCTTCTTGGCTTTTTCTGTATCTGTAAAGTCTATCATCTGGATGTCCGTTTCCTGCAGCTTGCTCATCTGCTGCAGAAGCTTCTGGTTGCCCATCATTTTGCTGTTGATAAAGAGGATGTCCTGGTGCTTCAGCTGCTTCTGCTTCACTAGCTCATGCCTCATGTGGACATGGTGCTGTAAGCGCTTGTGTGCATCCAGCAGCTTGAGCTCATGTTCCAGGTCCTCAGGGTGGTTGGTGCTCATTGTGGATTTGACCCCCAGGGAGAGAGTGGCCAAGGTNTCTTATACACATCTTCCCCTTTTTTATCAGCGAGAGTGATCACATTTTATTCCAAAATATCTTAAGCACCACAAACAAGATGACTGAGAGGATTAAGAGAAGAAACACTGAGAAATGCTAGACAATGCAGTGATATCAAAGTTGGATCTACTGGTTTCTGAGAAAATGGGATATACTGACAAAAATTATGGCTTTTTCTTTTCTTTTCTGACTTTAACCTGTTAGGAAAAACAAGGGCAAAGCTTACCCAAAATAGGAATTCATGCACTTAATAAGCCTCACCTTTGAAGAAAATGTGGTTGACAAGACATAGGATGGCCTCAGGGTTCAGGTCGGTGATTAAGTCTGTGATTTTCGTATGTGTTTTTTCAGCCACGTGGTGGCTGATGGCCTTCTTGGCTTTTTCTGTATCTG
>SJYW01043000.1:0-12667 GCA_006410735.1 Raphicerus campestris
TGATTCATCAATGGAAGCTAAAGTCATTTAGTCAAAGACTGTTAGAGAAAGAATAATGGAGTCTTGAGTGGAAGATTATGAAGAATATAGAGAGAAGCACTCTCCTCATGGAAGGGCTGGCAAACAACAGACACATCAATTGTGAGGTCACCAATGAGTAAACCCAGACAGAGGAAAGTGACTCAGGATACCATTTTAACCAAATCGAGAGGCATTCTGTAAAATAACTGACCTTTCTTCAAAACTACAGTGAAAATTGTCATGAAATATTAATGAAAGGCTGAGGGATTGTTCTAGATTAAAAGACATCAAAGAGATATAATAACTAAAATACAGTGAGTGACTTTTCAGTGGATCTGGAGCAGGAACAAAGCTATGGGAAAACATTATTGAGACAACTGGGTAATTTTGAATATGAACTCTATAATAGATTCATATCAATATTAAAAGTTCTGAGTGTGCTGATTATATTGTCGTCATTTACGAGAATGCCCTCTTTCTTAGAAGACAGAGACAAGTATTTAGGGTTGAAGAGTCATGATGTCTCTAATTCTCACACACTTTAGCAAAAAAAGTGTGTGTGTGCACATATGTATGTGTGAGACAGGGAGAAGGATAAGGAACAAGGGAGTAAGGGAGGGAGCATAGGAAGGAAAGGAGAGAGACAACACACAAATGGGACAGATGTTAATAACAGGTGAGTTGAGGAAGGGTATATAGTATTCAATATAGGATGCACTCTTCTCTGTAATATTAAATTCCTTGATTCAATCTATCAAATAACAGGCCTTCGGAATATGATAGGTACATGTTGTTAAAAGACAGAGAGAAAGGCATCACCAGTTTACCATTACTATATCCAGCATTCAAACTTCATTACATTTCACTAAAGAGTGCATAGATGTCACATACCTCGCCCCACCAAAATATCCATCCTGCATTTTTCGGAGTGCTGCCAGGATACTTGAATTCAAGCTGGTTCCATCTTCATCTTAAAGAGAATTTTAAAATAATCTTTGTGGTTTTAAATTTGAAATAAAGGAAATCCTTCAATTATTTCAAACCAATTTTCTGGTGGTAATGGTACAAATGAGACAATCCTCATTGACCATTCTCTATTTCAATAATTCATCTGAGAGCCAATAAAGCTGCAGAATGGGAAATGGTAAAGGATGATGACCAAGAGATGAGACTTCCTCAAAAAAGATAGTATCTTATTTGTTATAAGTACTTAGCACATTGCCTGATTGCAGAGCATGGAATGACTACTGAATGCTGACAAAAATGACAGCAACAATTTGTTGAATGCTATGTGCCAAGTCAGAGAAGGTACTGGCACCCCACTCCAGTACTCTTGCCTGGAAAATCCCATGGACGGAGGATCCTGGTAGGCTGCAGTCCACGGGGTCGCGAAGAGTCAGACACAACTGAGCGACTTCACTTTCACTTTTCACTTTCATGCATTGGAGAAGGAAATGGCAACCCACTCCAGTGTTCTTGCCTGGAGAATCCCAGGGACAGAGGAGCCTGGTGGGCTGCTGTCTATGGGGTCGCACACAATCAGACACGACTGAAGCAACGCAGCAGCAGCAGCAGCATGTGCCAAGTACTGCACTGAACATTTTATGTATTATCTCATCTAATGAGCCTTGGTTTATGTGTGTGTATGTGTGTTGGCATAAAAAATATTTAGAAAGCTAACAATTATCTGATTTTATGTGAAGGGGATTATACTACACATATTCTTTTGTGATCCAATTTTTCTAACTTACTCTTTGTAAAAGCTAAAAATGATTCCATAAGAGACACTTAGTCTGTTGTATTACAAGCAACACTGTGATACAATTTTTCTATTATTTCCTCAGGATAAACTCTTACAAGTAGAACTGTTAGAGCAAAGGAAACACAAAAACTTTTATAGATTGCCAAATTACACAATTAAAAAGTTGTGCCAATATTGCCACCATCAGTATATAAAGTGATTGTATCCCCATATCTATAACAATAATGGCATTGATAATCTTTTTAATTATTGNTTGGCATTCTAATCATCTAATAAACTACCAATACACTGCTACAATATACAGATCCCAATACCTTTCCATA
Source organism: Raphicerus campestris (assembly GCA_006410735.1). Taxonomy (NCBI): domain Eukaryota; kingdom Metazoa; phylum Chordata; class Mammalia; order Artiodactyla; family Bovidae; genus Raphicerus; species Raphicerus campestris. The sequence goes on from SJYW01043000.1 coordinate 2,107, forward strand.
AGAAAGGACAGGCAAGGATGATCATGGTCTTATCTCTAAAATGTCAGAGTTAAATGTCTGCAGTAACTGGTAGTGGACTGGGCAGCCTTCTCCCACAGAGGTAACAGCAAGTTTAGTAAAAATAATAACTAGCATTTACTGAGCACTTATTATGTACCAAAAAATGTTTTCTATTTTTTTTCCCAACTTTTAGTTTGAAATCTTTCATATCTGCAGAATACTTGAAAATATAACACAAGGGACATGCATATAAACACTAATTAACAATCTACTTCATTTATGTGTGTGTGTATATATACATATACACACATACATATATATATGTGTGTATACATATACACATACATATATATATACACACACACACATACATACATATTTATGGCTTCCCAGATGGCTCAGTGGGTAAACAATTAGCCTCAATGCAGGAGACACAGGAGATGTGAGTTCAATCCCTGGGTCAGGAAGATCCCCTGGAGAAGGAAATAGCAACCCAGTCCAGTATTCTTGCCTGGAAAATTCCATGGACAGAGGAGCCTGGCAGGCTATAGTCCAAAAGATCACAGTCAGACACAACTGAACATATATATAAATATATATATTATATACACATGAAACTGTTCAAAACAAATAATTGCCAAAGATAAATCCACAGGTATGCACATGTGTACATAAACACACACACACACACACACACACACACACACACTTTTTTTAAGTTAAAATATTTGAAAGTAGTTTTCAGAGATCACAACACTTTTTACATTCCTTGCAACAAGTTGCCCAGGTTTGCAAAGCTGATCAATGTAAATGCTGGGCTTGGAATCCTGGCAGTCTAAAGTGGAGCTTATGGTCTAATAATTGAGCCTCTGATTCAGGAAGGTAAAAGTGAAAGAATTCTGACAGGTTGGGTAGAGGGGGCTCCTGTTAACCATAGTCAGGATGAAAGCAATACCAGAGAATTTCAGGGAAGAACATGACGGGAGAAAGTGGAAAGCAGGTGAATCAAAGGTTGGAGAGATGGGAGAGGGAAGAGGAGAATGTTTATATTAAGAAAAGGGACTTTAAAATGAGAAGTAGTACTAAGACAAACTCTCCCACTGTTTCCTTTTTTCCTAGGGAAAAAAATTACTATTTCATACATGATATTTTAGATTGTAAACACCAAAGGGTGGAAAGTAGGTTCTGCTATGCATCCAGGATTTCCACATGGTCAAGTGGAACCTTGGTTGGACACTTAGTCTTTGCTTCTGATGTTAATGAACATAGATTTCTGAGGCACTGAGTTATTCAGTTGTCAGAATTCCATTTAACAATATATAGCATCCTTGTGAAAACTTTTTATTTTTTTAATTTATTTAATTTTTATTGAAGGAAAATTGCTTTACAGAATTTTGCTGTTTCCTGTCACACTTCAAAATGAAATCAATGATATATATATATATATATATATATATATATCCCTTCCCTTCTGAGCCTGCTTCCCCTCCCCTGACCCCACTCCTCTAGGTCATTACAGAGTGCCCAGCTGGGCTCCCTGTGTTATATAGCAACTTCCCACTTGCTATCTGTTTTACACATGGTAGTGTGTATATGTCAATGCTACTTTCTCAGTTCGTCCCACCTTTACCTTCTCCCACTGTGTCCACATGTCTGTTCTCGACTAGGTTCCTCGTACTATTTTTCTATATTCCATATTTAGGTGATAATATATGATGCTTGTTTTTCTCTTTCTGACTTACTTCACTCTGTATAAGAGGTTCAAGGTTCATCTACTTCACTACAACTGACTCAAATTTGTTCCTCTCTATGGCTGATTAATATTCCATAGTATAAATGTATCACAACTTCATTATCCATTCATCTGCTGATGGACGTCTAGGTTGCTTCCATGTCTTGGCTATTGTAAACAGTGCTGCAATGAACATCGGAGTGGGTACATGACCCTTTTAGAATTGTGGTTTTCTCAGTGTATATGCCCAGTAGTGGGATTGCTGGGTCATATGGTAGATTTATTCCTACTTTAAAAAACGAATCTCTCTATATATTGTTTGCCATAATGACTGTATCTATTTACATTTGAGGGTTCCCTTTTCTCCACATCCTCTCTAGCATTTATTGTTTGTAGATTTTTGATGATGGCCATTCTGACTGGTGTGAGGTGATAGCTCATTGTAGTTTTGATTTGCATTTCTCTAATAATGAGCAATGTTGAGCATCTTTTCATATGTTTGTTAGCCATCTGTATGTCTTCTTCAGAGAAATGTCTGTTTAGGTCCTCTGCTCATTTTTTGACTGTGTTGTTTGTTTTACTGACATTGAGCTATATGTACTGTTTATATATTTTAGAGATTAGCTCTTTGTCAGTTGCTTCATTTCCAGTTATTTTCTCCCATTCTGAGAGTTATCTTTTCATCTTGTTCATAGTCTCCTTTTCTGTGCAAAACCTTTTAAGTTTAATTAGGTCTCATTTGTTCATTTTTGTTTTTATTTCCATTAATCTAGGAGGTGGGTCAGAGAGAATCTTGCTGTGATTTATGTCAAAGGGTGTACTACCTATGTTTTCCTCTGAGAGCTTTATAGTTTCTGGCCTTACATTTAAGTCTTTAATCCATTTTGAGTTTATTTTTGTGTATGGTGTTAGGAAGTGTTCTAATTTTATTCTTTTACCTGTCGATGTCCAGTTTTCCAAGTACCAATGATTGAAGAGACTCTCTTTTCTCCATCATATACTCTTGCCTCCTTTGTCAAAGATAAGGTGTGTCCATAGGTATTTGGGTTTATCTCTGGGCTGTCTAGCTTGCTCCATTGGTCTATAGTTCTGTTTTTGTGCAAGTATATACATATTGTCTTGATGAGTGTAGCTTTGTAGTATAGTCTGAAGTCAGGAATGTTGATTTCTCCAGCTCCATTTTTCTTTCTCAAGATTGCTTAGGTTCTTCAGGGTCTTTTGTGTTTCCATAAAAATGGTGAATTTTTTTTTGTTCTAGTTCTGTGAAAAATGTCATGGTAATTTGATAGGGATTGCATTGAATCTGTGGATTGCTTTGGTAAGTATAGTCATTTTGAGAATATTGATTCTTCCAATCCAAGAACATGATATATCTCTCCATCTGTTTGTGTCATCTTTGATTTCTTTCATCAGCGTCTTATAGTGTGCTGCATACAGGTCTTTTGTCTGCTTAGGTAGGTTTATTGGTAGGTATTTTATTCTTTTTGTTGCAGTGGTGAATTCAATTGTTTCCTTAATTTCTCTTTCCCATTTTTCATTGTTAGTGCATAGGAATGCAAGGACTTTCTGTGTATTAATTTTATATCTTGTAACTACTAAATTCATTGATTAGCTCTAGTAGTTTTTTGGTGGTGTTTTTAGGGTTTTCTATGTATACAACCAAAACAGTGAGGGCTTTACCTCTTTTTCAATCTGGATTCCTTTTATCTCGTTTTCTTCTCTGATTGCTGTGGCTATGACTTCCAAAACCGTGTTGAATAATAGTGGTAAGAGTGGGTACCCTTGTTTGTTCCTGATTTTAGAGGAAATGCTTCTTTCATACTTTTGCCACTGAGAATAGTGCTTGCTGTGTGTTTGTCATATATGGACTTTATCATGCTGAGGTAGGCTCCCTCTGTGCCAATTTTCTAGAGAGTTTTTAAAAAATCATAAATGGGTGTTGTATTTTGTTGAAAGCATTCTCTGCACCGAGATGATCATATGGTTTTTATCTTTCACTTTGTTAACATGGTATATCACATTGATTGATTTGCATATATGGAAGAACCCTTGCATCCCTGGGATAAATCCCTGTTGATCATGGTGTATGATTCTTTTCATGTGTTCTTGGATTCTGTTTGTAGAACTATACTTAGAATTTTTGCATCTATGTTCATTAGTGATATTGGCTNCATTAATCTAGGAGGTGGGTCAGAGAGAATCTTGCTGTGATTTATGTCAAAGGGTGTACTACCTATGTTTTCCTCTGAGAGCTTTATAGTTTCTGGCCTTACATTTAAGTCTTTAATCCATTTTGAGTTTATTTTTGTGTATGGTGTTAGGAAGTGTTCTAATTTTATTCTTTTACCTGTCGATGTCCAGTTTTCCAAGTACCAATGATTGAAGAGACTCTCTTTTCTCCATCATATACTCTTGCCTCCTTTGTCAAAGATAAGGTGTGTCCATAGGTATTTGGGTTTATCTCTGGGCTGTCTAGCTTGCTCCATTGGTCTATAGTTCTGTTTTTGTGCAAGTATATACATATTGTCTTGATGAGTGTAGCTTTGTAGTATAGTCTGAAGTCAGGAATGTTGATTTCTCCAGCTCCATTTTTCTTTCTCAAGATTGCTTAGGTTCTTCAGGGTCTTTTGTGTTTCCATAAAAATGGTGAATTTTTTTTTGTTCTAGTTCTGTGAAAAATGTCATGGTAATTTGATAGGGATTGCATTGAATCTGTGGATTGCTTTGGTAAGTATAGTCATTTTGAGAATATTGATTCTTCCAATCCAAGAACATGATATATCTCTCCATCTGTTTGTGTCATCTTTGATTTCTTTCATCAGCGTCTTATAGTGTGCTGCATACAGGTCTTTTGTCTGCTTAGGTAGGTTTATTGGTAGGTATTTTATTCTTTTTGTTGCAGTGGTGAATTCAATTGTTTCCTTAATTTCTCTTTCCCATTTTTCATTGTTAGTGCATAGGAATGCAAGGACTTTCTGTGTATTAATTTTATATCTTGTAACTACTAAATTCATTGATTAGCTCTAGTAGTTTTTTGGTGGTGTTTTTAGGGTTTTCTATGTATACAACCAAAACAGTGAGGGCTTTACCTCTTTTTCAATCTGGATTCCTTTTATCTCGTTTTCTTCTCTGATTGCTGTGGCTATGACTTCCAAAACCGTGTTGAATAATAGTGGTAAGAGTGGGTACCCTTGTTTGTTCCTGATTTTAGAGGAAATGCTTCTTTCATACTTTTGCCACTGAGAATAGTGCTTGCTGTGTGTTTGTCATATATGGACTTTATCATGCTGAGGTAGGCTCCCTCTGTGCCAATTTTCTAGAGAGTTTTTAAAAAATCATAAATGGGTGTTGTATTTTGTTGAAAGCATTCTCTGCACCGAGATGATCATATGGTTTTTATCTTTCACTTTGTTAACATGGTATATCACATTGATTGATTTGCATATATGGAAGAACCCTTGCATCCCTGGGATAAATCCCTGTTGATCATGGTGTATGATTCTTTTCATGTGTTCTTGGATTCTGTTTGTAGAACTATACTTAGAATTTTTGCATCTATGTTCATTAGTGATATTGGCTTGTAATTTTCCTTTTTTGTGGAATCTTTGTCTGGTGTTTGTATTAGTGTGAGGGTGGCCTTGTAGAATGAGTTTGGGAGTTCCCCTCCCTGTGCAGGTTTTTGGAACAGTTTGAGCAGGATAGGTGTTAGCTCTTCTCTGAACTGGTAGAATTTTCCTGTGAAGACATCTGGCTCTAGGCTTTTATTTGTTGAAGATTTTGATCCCAGTTTCAATTTCAGTGCTTGTGACTGGCCTGTTCATATTTTCTACTTCTTCCTGGTTCAGTCGTCAAAGGCTGTACTTCTCTAAGAACTTGTCCATTTCTTCCAGGTTGCCCATTTTGTTTGCATATAGTTGTTCATAGCAGTTTCTTATGATCCTTGGTATTTCTGTGTTACCTGTTGTAGCTTCTCCTTTTTCATTTCTAATTTCTCCCCATTTTTCTTGATGAGTCAGGCTAATAGCTTGTAAATTTTATCTTCTCAAAGAACCAGCTTTTAGTTTTATTGATCTTTGCTCTTGCTTCTTTCATTTCTTTTTCATTTATTTCTGCTCTGATCTTTATGATTTTTTTTTCTTCTACTAACTTTGGGGTTTGTTTGTTCTTTTCCTAACTGCTTTAGGGGTAAGGGTAGATTATTCAATGTTACTTTGTTTTTATGAGGTAGGCTTGTATTGCTATAAACTTACCTTTTAGCACTGCTTTTACTGAATCCCACAGGTTTTAACTTGTCATGTCTTCATTGTCTTTCAGTTCTAGGCATTTTTTGATTTCCTTTTTGGTTTCTTCATTGACCTCTTGGCTATTTAGAAGCATATTGCTTAGCCTTCATGTGTTTGCATTTTTACATTTTCCCCCTTGTAGTTGATATCTAATCTTATAGCATTGTGGTGAGAAAAAATGCATGATACAATTTTCTTAAATTTACCAAGGCTTGATTTGTGACCCAAGATGTGATCTATCCTGGAGAGTATTCCTAATGCACTTGAGAAAAATGTATATTCTGCCATTTTTGGATGGAATGTCCATAGATATCAATTAGTCCTATGTCGTTCAATGTGTCATTTAAAGCTTGCATATCCTTATTAATTTTCTGTCTTGATGATATGTCCATTAGTGTGAGTGGGGTGTTAAAGTCCCCCACTATTATTGTGTTACTGTTGATTTCCCCTTTTATAGTTGTTAGCATTTGCTGTATCTACAAGGTGCTCCTATGCTGGGTTCATATACATTTGTAATTGTTGTATCTTATTCTTGGATTGATCCCTTGATCATTATATCTTATCCTTCCTCATTTCTTGTAATGGTCTTTATTTTAAAGTCTATTTAATCTGATATGAGTAATGCTACTGTTGCTTTGATTTCCATTTGCATGGAATATCTTTTTCTAACCCCTCACTTTCAGTCTGTACATGCCCCTGGGGTCTGAAGTGGGGTCTCTTTTAGACAGCATACATAGAGGTCTTGTTTTTGTATCCATTCAGCCAACCTGTGTCTTTTGTTGGAGCATTTAATCTATTTAAATTTAAGGTAATTATTTATATGCATGATCCTATTACTATTTTCTTAATTGTTTTGGGTTTGATTTTGTAGGTCTTTTCTTTCTCTTGTGTTTCCTGTCTAGAGAAGTTCCTTTAGTATTTGTTGTAGAGCTGGTTTAGTGGTGGTCGGTTTTCTTAACTTTTGTCTGTTAAGTTTTTCATTTCTTCATCAAATATGAATGAAATTCTTCCTGGGTAGGATAACCTTGGTTGTAGGTTTTTTCCTTTCATCATTTTAAGTATATACTGCCACTCCCTCTGGCCTGCAGAGTTTCTGCTGAAAGACTGTTAACCTTATGGGGATCCCCTTGCATGTTACTTGTTGCTTTTCTGTTGTTCCTTTATTTATTTTATTTTATTTTTTAAAAATACTTTATTCTACTTTAAAATACTGTATTGGTTTTGCCTCTGTTGCTCCTTTATATATTTTCTTTGTGTTTGATTTTATTAGTTTGGTTAATATGTGTCTTGGTATATTTCTTTTGGGGTTTATCCTATATGGGACTCTCTGGGTTTCCTGGACTTGGGTGGCTATGTCCTTTCTCATGCTAGGGAAGTTTCCAACTATAATCTCCTCAAATATTTTCTCATATCCTTTCTTTTTCTCTTCTTCTTCTGGGACCCCTATAATTTGGATGTTGGTGTATTTAATGTCCAAGAGGTTTCTGAGACTGAGCCCCATTTCTTTTCATTCTTCTTTCTGTATTCTGTTTTATTTCAGTTATTCCCACAATTCTATATTCCAACTTACTTATTCTTCTTCTGCTTCAGTTATTCTGCTATTGGTTCCCTCCAGTTATTTTTTATTTCAGTTATTATGTTGTTAATGGTTGATTCTCTGTTCTTTATTTCTTTTACGCTTTTGCTAAATGTTTCTTGTATCTTCTCAATTCATGCTTCCATTCTATTTATCTGTGCTTTCATTTTATTTCTGAAGTTTTGAGTCATCTGTACTATCATTACTTTGAATTCTTTTCCAGGTAGACTGCCTATTTTCTTTTCATTTGTTTGATTTGATGTTCCTTGATCTGTTGCATGTTTCTCTGTCTTTTTATTGTGTTTAATTTCCTGTGTTTGAGATCTCCTTTATATAGGCTGCAAGATCATAGTTCCTTTTACTTGTGGAGTCTGCTCCCATTGTGTGGGTTTGGACCAGTACTTTGTGAAGGTTTCTTGGAGTGGGGGACTGGTTCCTGTGTTCTGGTGGGTAGAGCTTGATGTTGTCCCTGTAAAGGGCAGTTTTGTGTACAGTGATGTGTTATGGGACTTGGTATAACTTTGGGCAGCCTGTCTGCTAATGGGTAGGGTTGTATTCTTGTTTTGCTAGTTGTTTGGTGTGGGGTGTCTGGTGCTGGAGCTTGCTGGCCTTTAGGTGGGGCCAGATCTTAGTGTCATGATGCAGGCCTTTGGGAGAGCTTTCACTGATTAGTATTCCATGGGGCTGGGAGTTCTCTGGTGGCCCAATGCCCTGGACTTGGGTCTTCTGTCTCAGAAATTCAGGCCTGACCCCTTGCTGGAGCAGCAAGACTTCACAAGCCACAGAACACAGAAGGGATAAAGAAAGAAAGAAATAGCAGAAAAAATGAAACCAACCTACAAACAAAAAAGAACAGATAGACAAAACTCCAACACAAATCGTAAAAGCAACATTAATCAGACAGGAACACACAAAGAGACTCACAAACTCACACTCACAAAAAGAAAATAAATGAAAGAGTAAAGAGAGGAACCAAAAAATAAGAGTGAAATCAAACCAATAAATTAGTCCATANACAAATCGTAAAAGCAACATTAATCAGACAGGAACACACAAAGAGACTCACAAACTCACACTCACAAAAAGAAAATAAATGAAAGAGTAAAGAGAGGAACCAAAAAATAAGAGTGAAATCAAACCAATAAATTAGTCCATAAATGAAAATAAAGACTAAAAACTAGAGTAGCAAAAATGTAAAACCAAAAACATGGAAAAAAACACAATATAATTAAAAGATGCAAAAATAAGAGGAAAATAAAATAAAATGAATTTAAAAAAACATTAAAAAAGGAAAAAGTAAGTAAAAAATAAAAAGTAAAGGATTAGCAAAAGGAACAATGATAGAACTAATGAAAAAATATATATACATACATACACATAGAGAGAGAGATAGTAAGAAGAACATTATTCTGTGATATCAGTTGTCCTTATCACCCAATGTGCTCCAGTCCATCTGCCTACTCAGGAAATCCTCCAATATTTCTAGGAAGGTCTCTGGACCTGCAGTGGGCACTGTGGGGTCAGCTCCTACTTAGATCTGGCCTTATTGTAGCTTGTTCTTGCGTCCTAAGTCCCCAGAAGCCCACAGTCTCAAGTTAATTGCAGAGATTTAATTCACTGCACCTGCTGCTGCAGGAATGAATTCCTTCCTCTTCTTTGGTCACATAGTCCCTGGTGCTCTGCTTTGGTTTTGGCCCTGCCTTTGCTTGTAGGCTACCCCCCAGAGTCTTTCCTACCCAGACAAGAAAGGGCAAAGACCCCAGTTTATTAAAGCTCACTTGTTCAGTCAGGTTGGGGAGAGAGAGGGGTATGGCAACCACAACTGGGATGAACAGGGAGTGCCTGTGGTGGCAGAGACCTGCTGGATGTTGCTACATTCTGAGGAGGTCATGTGCTCCCCCAGCAGAACTGGCCCCAGGCTGTGGGTCCCTAGGAAGAGCCAAGCTGCAAAGGCTCCCAGGAAGTTGTGGGTAGTGACCTGTGCCTGTTCTTAGCTTGGCAGCTGATGTGGCAGCCATCATGCCTACCTCTGGGGTCGCAGACCCCAGCCCTGTCTTGCCCCTCACCTCTGGCACTCATGCCAGCCATGGCGGTGGCAGGTCTGTAGGCGTGGCCCACCTCTGAGGTCTCAGATTGCAGCTGGCTTGTCCCACCTATGGCACTCATGAGGGCGGGGTCGTGCAGTCTGGGAGCTTGTGGAGTTAGAGGTTCTGTGGAGTTAAAGGGTCCCTGCAAGAAAGATCAAGTCTTGCATCTCTGGCAGACCCAGGCTTTTCATTGGACTCATTCAGCTGTGTCATACTAGCCACCTCAGAGTATCTTCATGGCAGTCAACCTCAGTCCTCTCCCTGGGTCTGACCCCTGAACCCTGAGCCTCAGCACCCAGCTCTCAATTGCTGCAGTGGACATGCAAACAACCTCTTGGCTGGGAAGTGTTGGCCTGCACTGATTGATCTCTGTGCCAAATTCTCTGTTTTGTCTTCCATGAACTTGTTTCTGTGCTCTCCTCTGAGGTTCTGAAGCTCCTCCTTACCCTGCCCATGAAGGGGTTTCTGAGCGTGAGAAACTTTTCCTCCTTCACAGCTCCCTCCCCGAGATGCAGGGCCCTTCCAATTTTCTTTGTCTCTTTATTTTCCTACTGCCTTTTTCCTGTTACTTATGTGGAGTCTAACTTGCCTTTTTGGAAGTCTGAGGTCTTCTGCCAGGCTTCAGCAGGTGTTATATAGGTGTTCCAGATGTAGATAAATTGTTGATGTATTTGTGGGGAGGAAGATGATCTCCATGTCTTCAGTTCAGTCGCTCAGGCATGTTGGACTCTTTGCAACCCCCATGAATCGCAGCACACCAGGACTCCCTATCCATCACCAACTCCCGGAGTCTACCCAAACCCGTGTCCATTGAGTCAGTGATGCCATCCAACCATCTCATCCTCTGTCATCCCCTTTTCCTCCTGCCCTCAATCTTTCCCAG
>SJYW01043001.1:34202-45774 GCA_006410735.1 Raphicerus campestris
CACAGCACGCCAGGCCTCCCTGTCCATCACCAACTCCCGGAGTTCACTCAAACTCATGTCCATCGAGTCGGTGATGCCATCCAACCATCTCATCCTCTGTCGTCCCCTTCTCCTCCTGCCTTCAATCTTTCCTAGCATCAGGGTCTTTTCTAATGAGTCAATTCCTCGCATCAGGTGGCCAAAGTATTGGAGTTTCAGCTTTAGCATCAGTCTTTCCAGTGAATATTCTGGACTGATTTCCTTTAGGATAGACTGGTTGGATCTCTTTGAAGTCCAAGAGTCTTCTCCAACACCGCAGTTCAAAAGCATCAATTCTTCGGCACTCAGCTTTCTTTATAGTCTCTCACATCCATGCATGACTACTGGAAAAACCATACCTTTGACTAGGTAGACCTTTGTTGGCAACGTAATGCCTGTGCTTTATGTTAATTAATATGCTGTCTAGGTTGGTCATAGCTTTTCTTCCAAGGATCAAGAGTCTTTTAATTTCATGGCTGCAGTCACCATCTGCAGTGATTTTGGAGCCCAGGAAATAAAGTCTCTGTTTCCATTGTTTCCCCTTCTATTTGCCATGAAGTAATGGGACCAGATGCCATGATCTTCATTTTTGAATGCTGAGTTTTAAGCCAACTTTTTCACTCTCCTCTTTCACTTTCATCCACAGGCTCTTTAGTTCTTCTTCACTTTTTGCCATAAAGGTGATATCATCTGCATATCTGAGGTTATTGATATTTCTCTGGGCAATCTTGATTCCAGCTTGGGTTTCATCCAGCTCAGAATTTTACATGATGTACTCTGCATAGAAGTTAAATAAGCAAGGTGATAATATACAGCCTTGACATACTCCTTTCCCAATTTAGAACCAATCTGTTGTTCCAGGTCTGGTTCTAACTATTGCTTCTTGATCTTCATATAGGTTTTTCAGGAGGCAGGTAAGGTGGTTGGATATTCCCATCTCTTTAAGAATTTTGCACAGTTTATTGTGATCAACACAGTCAAAGACTTTGGAGTAGTCAATAAAGCAGAAATAGATCTTTTTCTACTTTTTTTCTACTTTGTCTACTTTAAGGTGGCTTAAAACTTAAACATTCAGAAAACTAAGATCATGGCATCTAGTCCCATCACTTCATGGCAAATAGATGGGGAACAATGGAAACAGGGACTTTATTTTTTGGACTCCAAAATCATTGCAGATGGTGACTGCAGCCATGAAATTAAAAGACTCTTGCTTCTTGGAAGAAAAGCTATGACCAACTTAGACAGCATATTAATAAGCAGAGACATTACTTTGCCAACAAAGGTCTATCTAGTAAAAGTTGTGGTTTTTCCAGTAGTCATGCATGGATGTAAGAGTTGGACTATAAAGAAAGCTGAGTGCCAAAGAATTGATGCTTTTGAACTGTGGTGTTGGAGAAGACTCTTGGACTGCAAGGAGATCCAACCAGTCCATCCTAAAGGAAATCAGTCTTGAATATTCATTGGAAGGACTGATGCTTAAGCTGAAACGCCAGTACTTTGGCCACCTGAAGCAAAGAACTGATTCATTAGAAAAGACCGAAAGACTGAAGGTGGGAGGAGAAGGGGACGACAGAGGATGAGATGGTTGGATGGCATCACGGACTTAATGGACATGAGTTTGAGCAAGCTCTGGGAGTTGGTGATAGACAGGGAAGCCATAGACAGGACTGCATGCTGCAGTCCATGGGATTGCAAATAGTAGGACATGACTGAGCAACTGAAATAAACTGAACTGAGATCTTTTTCTGGAATTCTCTTCCTTTTTCAATGATCCAATGGATGTTGGCAATTTGATCTCAGGTTCCTCTGCCTTTCCTAAATCCAGCTTAAACATCTGGAAGTTCACAGTTCACATACTGTTGAAGCCTTGCTTGGAGAATTTTGAGCATTACTTTACTGGTGTGTGTTCAGTTCAGTTCAGTCACTCAGTCGGGTCTAACTCTTTGCAACCCCATGAACTGCATGCAGCACACCAGGCTTCCCTGTCCATCACCAACTCCCGGAGCTTGCTCAAACTCATGTCCATCGAATAGGTGATGCCATCCAACCATCTCATCCTCTGTTGTCCCCTTCTCCTCCCACCTTCAATCTTTCCCAACATCAGTGTGTTTTTTAATGAGTCAGTTCTTTGCATCAGGTGGCCAAAGTATTGGAGTTTCAGCTTCAACATCAGTCCTTCCAATGAATATTTAGGACTGATTTCCTTTAGGATAGACTGGTTGGATCTCTTTGCTGTCCAAAGGACTCTCAAGAGTCTTCTCCAGCACAACAGTTCAAAAGCATCAGTTCTTCTGTGCTCAGCTATCTTTATGGCCCAACTCACATCCATACCTGACAACTGGTAAAACAAAAGCTTTGACTAGATGGACATTTGTTGATGTGTGAGATGACTGCAAGTGTGCAGTAGTCTGAATAGTCTTTGGCATTGTCTTTCTTTTGAACTGGAATGAAAACTGACCTTTTCCAGTCCTGTGGCCATTGTTGAGTTTTCCAAATTTGCTGGCATACTGACTGCAGCACTTTAACATCATCATCTTTTAGGATTAGAAATAGCTCCACTGGAATTCCATCACCTCCCCTAGCTTTGTTCATAGTGATGTTTCCTAAAGCCGACTTGACTTTGTGTTCCAGGATGTCTGGCTCTAGGTGCACACAGAAGTGCAGATTAATCTGGACCAGAAGTGCAGAGCCAGAAGGCAGAGATTCTCAGCATCAGAGTTCATTCAGAAAGTTCAGAGCAGGTCTATTAAAAATATGAGTTCCTGGGTCCCCCAGCTGAAATTTTCCTTCTGTAGATATGGGAAGTGGGTCCATGCCACTTCATTGAACAGATTATTTATCTTTTTGAAAAGGTCATGTATGTTTAGTGTGAAGACTCATCAGGACCAGAAAATATAGAATGAAAAGTAAGCTTCCTTCTTACCTGCCCCTGATCCTCACTAGTGAGCTCCCATTTCCAGAACATACATGCATGTTTTTTAAAAAAGTAGATATGAACATATGCAAGCCTGTGTCTATAAAACATTTGTGTGCATAACCAATGTATACAGATAGGTTTGGTCTTCTTTGTGACAGTAGATATATGTGTCCATGTGTATATATCTGTATCTGCACATAAATACATGCATATATATTCGATTTCCCTCCTCAAATGGCAACATTCTATTTCTGTAGTTCCCCACCTTGGATTTTTCATGTAACCATACATTTCTGGGAATGTTCCTTTCTCTTTTGAATGCCTGTACCATACTGCCCTGTGTGGATGGATCACTCATGCTATTAAGCCACAGGCAATGTAGGTTGCTTCCAGTTGTCGACTATGAATGCCAAATGGATATCATTCACACATGGGCAAGTCTTCCTAAGACAGGGTCCTCTTTCAGGGTCAAATATATGTGCATATTAAAATTGTGATGGTTTCAGATTAATTGCACTCCCTGTGGCTTGCAGCATTAATGGACACTTCCATCAGTGATGTTGGGAGAGTAAACAAGATTTTATTTTTGATTGACTTATAATTGATTTACAATGTTGTGTTAGTTTCAGGGATACAGCAAAGTGATTTAAGTTATACATATACCTGTATCTAATTTTTTTCTCTTTCTTTTCAGATTCTTTTCCCTTATAGGTTATTACAAAATGTTGAGTAGAGCTCCCTGGGCTCTACAGTAGGACCTTGTTGGTTATCTTTTTATAAATAGCAGTGTGTATATGTCAGTAAGATTTTTAACCAGATGCCTGGGAGATCCTGAGGCATAGAAAAGTTAGAGAGCTGTGATGCTTAGGACAAAGTACTGCTATCAGCTTGTGAAAGTCATAGCCGAGGAAAAGTAGAGAAGGCTGCTTCGCAGGCAGGTGATGAAAAAAGAGAGGGCATAGGCTAGCACAGTCGAGTAGGGAGAGCCAGCTCTGCGAGATAACAGGTGATCCAAGAAAAACATTTCTGTTCACTTTCCCAGGACCGGGGCTTCAGCGTGGGCGTGAGGCGGGGTTGCCCAGGGATTCGCCCACCTGTCCGAACATCCCTCTCTCTAAGTGGAGCAGCCAGGGCCACAGTGCCCTTTGAATGCTTGGATCGTTCCAGCCACCGAGCTGCTTCAGTGTCACCAGAACAAAAACAAGTGTTCATAGCGGTTTCAACTGCCTGCCAGGGACAGACCCGGGCTTTGTTCAAAGTCACAGGTGGCACATCCCAGGGGGAAGTGACTACCACTCTTTTAGACTAAAAAAGATGTCTTTTATTTTCAGATGAAATGCTGTGATATCTGGACTTGGCTTCAAAATAAACCCATGGAGTTGATGGAGTGAGAAGGGGTAGAGATAACATGAGGTTGAACTTCAGCTGCTGATCACTGATGCTGTATGATACAGACAAGGATTCATTATATTCCTATATATATACACACATACATACATATGGGCTTCCCAGGTGACACGGTGGTAAAGAATCTGCCTGCCAATGCATGAGACACAGGAGACATGGTTTCAATCCCTGGGTCAGGAAGATCCCCTGGAGTAGGAAATGGCAACCCACTTCAGTATTCTTGCCTGGAAAACTCCATGGACAGAGAAGTCTGGCAGGCAACAGTCCATGGGGTCACAAAAGAGTCAGACACAACTGAGCATATTTGTGTACAGATATATAATTTCCTACATATATACATATATAATAAAAGATTTCAATCAACATTTCTGGTTAAGATACAGAGATGACAAAATGCACTCGGATGCCTTCGTCTAGTTCATGAAAACATTTCGGCAGCAGCTGCAAATTTAAAGGACCCAGATCCAACAGAGTTGAAAGCTCCTTTTCCATGCCATGGGTCCCCCCCAATTTCCAGAATTCTTCCCCCTCTTTCATCTCCTAAAGACAAAAAATTGAAAAAACTCTCCTGACAGTCTCCAGATCTCTTGAATTGGCTATAAAATATTTCAAGGTCTCAGAGTAATTTAATGCCCTATGAAAGTAAAATAAATTGTGTACAAATAATTCAATAAGCTCAGGGAAGTGGAGAAAAAAAAAAACATTAAGCATGTCACAGATGGCACCTCCAGGCAGTTTATCAAAGCAAGTTTCATAATTTAACAAAATCATCTTGGCATCACACACAAAAGCCCTCCTGTTTGATCCCTTAATAACACTGCTTAGCACTTTCTGGGGAACTGGCTTCTAGCGCCGGCGCTGTTTCCAAGCATTAGCTAATCAATCATCAAAAGATATTTTCCACGCAGGCAGGCAGGACTCGGAATGCTCACTTGATCCCCACGGAAGCGGCCATGGAAGCTAAGAGGATTTTTCAAGGTCACATGGGGGGCAGAGGTCACAGCTGGGGTTGCAGCTAATGAGTTTCTGGTTTCTTCCGTGCTCCCCTGCTCCCGACAGCGCCTCAGTGCCTCTCCTCCTCTTCCGCATTCCACACGTGGCCCCTCCAGCAGATCCCCGGATTGCTGGCTGGAAGCATTCTCCAGCCCAGGGCTGGGGTCTTGGCTCAACTAAGTCTTCATCTGGGACACCTGTCTGCCCATTGTGACAGATGGGTGGAGTCATCCTGATCTCCCCTGCCCAGGATCTATCGGAAAGTGAACTGTGTGTATTTTCTCCAGAGAACAGAAAGATTTGCTTTTGGCAAAATATGAAGGAGCCCTTCCCCTTGACTTGATCAGCTGTTCCCATTTGCTTCTGAAACTGTATTTTTAAATTATAGAAGGAGTATGGTGCACAGACTGATGATGCTACAGAAAGGCTTCAAGGTAAAACAAAGATGGGAAATATTGTGGATCTTCCCCTTCCGGGAGGGGAGCCCTTCCAGGGTGGGCTGCACCAGAGACTCATTTCTTTCTTTTTTCTTTTGATTAATAAATATTTTAAACTTTAAATTTTTTTATTGGAGTATAGTTTATTCACAGCATTGTGCTAGTTTCAAGAGTACAGCAAAGTGAATCAGTTTTATATATATATATAATTAGTTGTGTATACAATGTTATATATGCAATAAATATATATTCTTTTTCAGATTCTTTCCCCCATAAGTTATTACAGAGTATTCAGTAAAGTTCCCTGTGCTATACAGTAGGTCCTTGTTATCTATTTTATATATAGTAATATGTATATGTTAATCCTCATCTTCTAATTTATCACCCCCCCCCCACATTTCCCTTTTGGTAACCTTAAGTTAGATTCCAGGATCTGTGAGTTTTGGGTAAAAATAGTTCATTTGTGTCAATGCAGCCTTTATAAAGAACAGTACAGAGGTTCTTTTAAAAGTTAAAAGTAGAATTATCATATGAGCTAGCAATCCTACTCCTGGGCATATATCTGAAGAAAACTATAATTTGAAAAAATACATACACTCCAGTGTTCATTGCAGCACTNTAGTTCATTTGTGTCAATGCAACCTTTATAAAGAACAGTACAGAGGTTCCTTTAAAAGTTAAAAGTAGAATTATCATATGAGCTAGCAATCCTACTCCTGGGCATATATCTGAAGAAAACTATAATTTGAAAAAATACATACACTCCAGTGTTCATTGCAGCACTGTTTACAATAGCCAAGACATGGTAGCAACCTAAATATCCATGAACAGATGAATGGGTAAAGAAGATATGATATATATACCCAATGGAATATTGCTTAGTCATAAAAAAGAATGAAATAAAAAAATGCCATTTACAGCAACAAGAATGGACCCAGAGATTACCATACTAAGTGAAATAAGTCAGATAAAGAAAGATAAATATCATATCACTTTTCTGTGGAATCTAATAGACATTCATTTGTGAGGAGAGTTTGCAGAAGGGACAAGCAGTGTCCCTTGTGGAGGCACTGCAGGTGTCAAAGGTGACATATTCAGGGTGCCAGGTGGATGTCCTGTGTCCCTGATGTGATGCAAAGAGGAGGACCCAGCATCTCTGCCGCATTCTCCCCACATCCAGTATCATCATGAAAAAGCCATCTCCCAAACCCAAATTGAGGGATTCCTTATAACATTCCTGATCAACGCTCCTCTATACCATCAGCAAATGTTCTGGAAAAGGAGGAAAGATTCAAATGCTCACGGATGTGAGAAGAGAGTGAGGGGATCCAAGGGTTGCATCTGCTGCGGGACCTGGGTGGGATGCTGGGGCAGAAGAGGGACATTAGTGAAGACAGTGATGACATTTGAGCAGAGTGTGGAGTCCAGGCCACAGGCATGTATGTCCTGGGGTTGGCATTTTAGCTTTGACAGATGTGCCTGGTAATGAGAGATGCCAGCATGAGGGAAAATGAGTCTGAGTGAGGGACACAGAGGAACCTTCTGTAATACTTTTTTTTCATGTGGTAAAAGTCACATATTAAAAAACATACTATCTTAACGCTATTTAACTGTACATGTCAATGGCACTGAGTCCATTCATATGGTTGTGCAACTCTCACCATCATCCTCCCGAGTTTTTCACTTTCCTAACGGAAACTTTGTCCTGATTAAACACTGAGTCCCGATTGCCTCTTCCCCACCTCCCACACCGCCTGGTCCCTGCATCTACTAATGTACTTTCTGACTGTAAATGTGACTGTTCTACATACCTCATATAAGTGGAATGCATGTGGAATCTAGAAAAACAGGGCAAATGAGCCTATTTGCAAAGCAGAAATATAGACACAGATGTAGAGAACAAATGTGTGGACATGAAGTGAGGAAAGAGTGTGTAGGATAAACTGGGAATAGGATTGACATATATACACTACTCTATAAATAGATAACTAATGAGAACTTACTGTACAGCATAATAGGGGGAAAAAAGAAGGTGCAGTCTCTGCTACTTTTTACGAAAGGAGGACACTTTCATTTTTAGAGCAGTTTTAAGTTCTTAGCCTCTTTGTATTATCTTTATAAACTTTCCAAATAAAACATTTATCTAAGAATAAATGAAAGGTTAAAAATCTCCCATCTTCTCCTCGGTCTCAGTAGACAGAGATAACCACTGTCAACAATTTCTGGAGTATTCACCCAGAATTCTGTGAAATACATACTTTAAAAAAAATTAATCAAGATTGGATTCTCTCATACAAAATTTGATTTGTCTTCTTCATTTCATTCATATCTGGGTGATAATTTTGTAGAGCAATTAAAGCTGTGCTCATTCTTTCAAGTAACTACAGTGTCATATTTTGCCAGTATACTCCCATAATTTATTTAGCCAGATCCCAGTGGGTATACCGTGGCTTCCCTGGTGGCTCAGACAGTAAAGCATCTGCCTGCAATGCAGGAGGCCAGGGTTTGATCCCTGGGCCGGGAAAATGCCCTAGAGAAGAAAATGGCAACCCATTCCAGTACTCTTGCCTGGAAAATTCTATGTACAGAGGAGCCTGGCAGGCTACGGCCCATGGGGTTGCAAAGAGTTGGACACTACTGAGCTACTTCACTTTAATAGGCATACCAGGTGTTTTTGTTACTTTTTCCTTTTTCTCTTTTTTCCTGTTGTAACAAGACAGCAATACAGATGTGTCCCAGAAAAAGGTCAATAAACAAGGGGAAAAAGCCTTAGCTTTACTAATCATTGAAAAAGTCCAAATTAAGGTGATATTGGTCTCTTGATTGGCAGTGATTAAAAAGTTTTGCTATAGCTGT
The DNA here is from genome assembly GCA_006410735.1 of Raphicerus campestris. NCBI lineage: Eukaryota > Metazoa > Chordata > Mammalia > Artiodactyla > Bovidae > Raphicerus > Raphicerus campestris. The sequence goes on from SJYW01043001.1 coordinate 42,831, forward strand.
GGCTAGGGAGGGTGTGGGGGACATATACTCTTTGATTCTCACAAGGAGAGCATGAATTGGTGAAAGCAGTTTGGAAGCGATTTTAGCAACATCCATAGTATGATACCAGTGAGAAATACAGTCAACCTGTGGGAGTTAATGACCAGAGCACAGGAGAATTTCTGGGAAGATTACAAAATTCTCTTTATGAGTGTGGTGTTGGTTACAACGGTGTGTTCGCTTTGAGAAAATTCTTTGAGTAGCGCGTTGATGACTTTGACACTTCCTTGTATGTTACACTTTAATAAAAAGTTAAGATTTGAACAGGTTACCTGTCCTTTTTCCATAAGAAATACTTAGGTAGGGGTTTCCTTGTGGTCCAGTGGTTCAGACTCCCCACTTCCCTGCAGGGGACATGGTTTTGATCCCTGGTCAGGGACTTAGGGTGTGTATGCCACGCAGTGTGATCAAAACAGCATAAAACAAAAATGCTTAGGATGAAAAGCCTGGGAGGGCCTAGTAATTGTTCTCTCCCTTGATGAATTCTATTTGCAGTACCCATAGAAATAATATATATGTAATCTTCAAAAAAAATCTGCTACCAAAACTAGGACTTTCTTGTTAATGTGATATTATATTTATTTGAGTAAAATCAAATAGAAATCAAATCAAACAGAATCAGGCCTTTACCTAAGTTTCTGCAAGCAGACTAACCAAATAAAGTAAAAAAAAAAAAAGATAGTTGAGTTTCTTTGTTTCCTAATTGCAGATACCTATGAAAAAAATTCCTAGAATAAAAATAATTCTAACATTGGATTGGGGAGAAAAGGAGAGTGATATTAGTTAATATAGTTATTGCGTTAACTTCAATAACTCAGTAAATTTCATCAAGGTTGGTTAGCTGAGCTTTTATTTGGAAACATCCAAAGTGAAATCAAACATCCACATTTTCTGAAGTCAGACCTGAAATGGAGCAGGACCCTATGGTCCCTGTCCCCCTCCCCACCCATGTCCTCCATCTGTCTTCTGTCTATAGAAAAACTTATAGCCAAAGAATAGGTTTAATCAGAGAAGGAAGAAAATGCAGAAGCAAAGAAAAGCAAACAGGACAAAATAATAATAATTTAGCCATTAAACAAAGTCAAGGACCTTTAGTTCCTTCCCAAGAGTTAGAGAGAATATTCTGAGCCACATCTTGTAAGCTGTCTTACACATACTGAAACCCCACCAGGTGGAAGAAGTTAGCTACAGACTGTAGTTGTAGCTGTAGCTGTAGCTACATGACTACATGACCACACTGTAGCCTTGACATACGCTGCCATAGATTCAAGAACTGGCCTCAAAGAAATGGGACCTGGAACTGAAGATTAACCACTTAAAACAATCAATATGTCGCTGGTCAGACCACCAATGACCAGTTTCAAGATGATTGTCAGAGCTGACTGTGCTGTTTCTGCATGGAGCCCCCTTCCTCCACCTGTGCACACCTGAAACTCCCCTTTAAAAGCTTTTGCCCACCTATTGTCAGTGGGGAGTGACCTCTGGACATGAGCCTGCCTTCCCTCTTCCCCACTCTGTTTGCTGGCCTCCAAAATAAAGCAAACTTTCCTTTTCACCAACCTTGCCTCTCAAGTATTAGCTTTTGAGAAGCAAGTAGCCAGACTCCACTTCCAGTAACAAACTGGAGAAAGCGGCTATGGAAGTGTGGAAGATCCTTTCAGTCAGCACCTGGTATTAATGTGGGCAATTTGCTGCTTTAAGCATAAAAAGAAGGGACTTCCCAAGTGGTCCAGTGGTTGAGAATCCACTTGCTAATGCAGAGGACACAGGTTCGATTTCTGGTCCACATGCCACAGGGCAACTAAGCCCACAAGCTGCAACGACTGAGCCAGAGTGCGTAGAGTGCAATGAGAAGCCCCTGCGCCACAGCTAGAGAGTAGCCCCCAATCGCCACAACTAAAACCCAGGGCAGGCAAAAATAAATAGCTGTTTTTAAAGTTGTTTTGCTTTAGTTGCTAAGTCATGTCAGCTCTTTGCAACTCCATGGACTGTAGACACAGGCTCCTTTGTCCATGGGATTTCCCAGGCAAGAGTGCTGGAGTGGGTTCCCGTTACATTCTCCAGAGGATCTTCCCAACCCAGGGATCAAACTTGCATCTCTTGCACTGGCAGGCGGATCCTTCCACCAGGGAAGCCCCCTCCCACTTCAGTAAGAGGAAGAGGTAAATGATGCCTCTTTACCTGTTAGTATAAGCTAAGGGTCTGTCTTAGGCAGACATTAGGAAAACATTAACAGCCTCAATGCCCCCAGAAAGGATGCCAGCTGAACAGAATTGGAAATCAAAACCCACAGTGTCCTTATAAAGCCCCCAGGCACTCCCCAGTTCAAACCCTGGCCTCAAAGTTGAATAAGCAATCACGTTCTAGCGAGAGAAAGACCCTGAGACATTGACCTCCTCCATGCTGACATCACCCATTCCCCCACAGCCCCCTCCCTCCCTCCAATCAAGACCAACCTTTATTCTGGCCTCTCTTTGATAAAGCAAAGTCCTCTCTGATTTCCCCGTATTTTTCTAGCTTCTGTGTGTCGCACAAGCCTTTTACATTATTAATAAAAAGTTTTGAATTCAGTTACTTTGCTCTGGAGTATGAAAGCTTCTCTTTCAGGGACTTTGAAACACACTAGATGCAAACTTTCCATTAAGACACTTAGAGAAGGAAGTATGACGGTTGCCTTCCTTTGAACATCTGGAGTTCTTAAAAATCAAGACCGCCCATGGAACCTGGAATCGTATTTGCACAAAAAGAAAGCGCCAGAGATGATGACTCAAACAGCTCTCCATTTTAATGTGGTATAATTAAAAGTTTACTTTCTCCAGACTGTTGCTATGGGAATGTAAGGGCCGTTGGGGATATGTTAGGATGGGCAAAGTAATTTGGGATGTGTGTAGTTTTTTTTTTTTTT
>SJYW01043001.1:48317-67618 GCA_006410735.1 Raphicerus campestris
TTCTATAATTTAAAAATACAGTTTCAGAAGCAAATGGGAACAGCTGATCAAGTCAAGGGGAAGGGCTCCTTCATATTTTGCCAAAAGCAAATCTTTCTGTTCTCTGGAGAAAATACACACAGTTCACTTTCCGATAGATCCTGGGCAGGGGAGATCAGGATGACTCCACCCATCTGTCACAATGGGCAGACAGGTGTCCCAGATGAAGACTTAGTTGAGCCAAGACCCCAGCCCTGGGCTGGAGAATGCTTCCAGCCAGCAATCCGGGGATCTGCTGGAGGGGCCACGTGTGGAATGCGGAAGAGGAGGAGAGGCACTGAGGCGCTGTCGGGAGCAGGGGAGCACGGAAGAAACCAGAAACTCATTAGCTGCAACCCCAGCTGTGACCTCTGCCCCCCATGTGACCTTGAAAAATCCTCTTAGCTTCCATGGCCGCTTCCGTGGGGATCAAGTGAGCATTCCGAGTCCTGCCTGCCTGCGTGGAAAATATCTTTTGATGATTGATTAGCTAATGCTTGGAAACAGCGCCGGCGCTAGAAGCCAGTTCCCCAGAAAGTGCTAAGCAGTGTTATTAAGGGATCAAACAGGAGGGCTTTTGTGTGTGATGCCAAGATGATTTTGTTAAATTATGAAACTTGCTTTGATAAACTGCCTGGAGGTGCCATCTGTGACATGCTTAATGGTTTTTTTTTTTCTCCACTTCCCTGAGCTTATTGAATTATTTGTACACAATTTATTTTACTTTCATAGGGCATTAAATTACTCTGAGACCTTGAAATATTTTATAGCCAATTCAAGAGATCTGGAGACTGTCAGGAGAGTTTTTTCAATTTTTTGTCTTTAGGAGATGAAAGAGGGGGAAGAATTCTGGAAATTGGGGGGGACCCATGGCATGGAAAAGGAGCTTTCAACTCTGTTGGATCTGGGTCCTTTAAATTTGCAGCTGCTGCCGAAATGTTTTCATGAACTAGATGAAGGCATCCGAGTGCATTTTGTCATCTCTGTATCTTAACCAGAAATGTTGATTGAAATCTTTTATTATATATGTATATACGTAGGAAATTATATATCTATACACAAATGTGCTCAGTTGTGTCTGACTCTTTTGTGACCCCATGGACTGTTGCCTGCCAGACTCCTCTGTCCATGGAGTTTTCCAGGCAAGAATACTGAAGTGGGTTGCCATTTCCTACTCCAGGGGATCTTCCTGACCCAGGGATTGAAACCATATCTCCTGTGTCTCATGCATTGGCAGGCAGATTCTTTACCACTGTGTCACCTGGGAAGCCCATATGTATGTATGTGTGTATATATATAGGAATATAATGAATCCTTGTCTGTATCATACAGCATCAGTGATCAGCAGCTGAAGTTCAACCTCATGTTATCTCTACCCCTTCTCACTCCATCAACTCCATGGGTTATTTTGAAGCCAAGTCCAGATATCACAGCATTTCATCTGAAAATAAAAGACATCTTTTTTAGTCTAAAAGAGTGGTAGTCACTTCCCCCTGGGATGTGCCACCTGTGACTTTGAACAAAGCCCGGGTCTGTCCCTGGCAGGCAGTTGAAACCGCTATGAACACTTGTTTTTGTTCTGGTGACACTGAAGCAGCTCGGTGGCTGGAACGATCCAAGCATTCAAAGGGCACTGTGGCCCTGGCTGCTCCACTTAGAGAGAGGGATGTTCGGACAGGTGGGCGAATCCCTGGGCAACCCCGCCTCACGCCCACGCTGAAGCCCCGGTCCTGGGAAAGTGAACAGAAACGTTTTTCTTGGATCACCTGTTATCTCACAGAGCTGGCTCTCCCTACTCGACTGTGCTAGCCTATGCCCTCTCTTTTTTCATCACCTACCTGCGAAGCAGCCTTCTCTACTTTTCCTCAGCTATGACTTTCACAAGCTGATAGCAGTACTTTGTCCTAAGCATCACAGCTCTCTAACTTTTCTATGCCTCAGGATCTCCCAGGCATCTGGTTAAAAATCTTACTGACATATACACACTGCTATTTATAAAAAGATAACCAACAAGGTCCTACTGTAGAGCCCAGGGAGCTCTACTCAACATTTTGTAATAACCTATAAGGGAAAAGAATCTGAAAAGAAAGAGAAAAAAATTAGATACAGGTATATGTATAACTTAAATCACTTTGCTGTATCCCTGAAACTAACACAACATTGTAAATCAATTATAAGTCAATCAAAAATAAAATCTTGTTTACTCTCCCAACATCACTGATGGAAGTGTCCATTAATGCTGCAAGCCATAGGGAGTGCAATTAATCTGAAACCATCACAATTTTAATATGCACATATATTTGACCCTGAAAGAGGACCCTGTCTTAGGAAGACTTGCCCATGTGTGAATGATATCCATTTGGCGTTCATAGTCGACAACTGGAAGCAACCTACATTGCCTGTGGCTTAATAGCATGAGTGATCCATCCACACAGAGCAGTATGGTACAGGCATTCAAAAGAGAAAGGAACATTCCCAGAAATGTATGGTTACATGAAAAATCCAAGGTGGGGAACTACAGAAATAGAATGTTGCCATTTGAGGAGGGAAATCGAATATATGTGCATGTATTTATGTGCAGATACAGATATATACACATGGACACATATATCTACTGTCACAAAGAAGACCAAACCTATCTGTATACATTGGTTATGCACACAAATGTTTTATAGACACAGGCTTGCATATGTTCATATCTACTTTTTTTAAAAACATGCATGTATGTTCTGGAAATGGGANGATGAGATGGCTAGATGGCATCACTGACTCAATGGACGTGAGTCTGAGTGAACTCTGGGAGTTGGTGATGGACAGGGAGACCTGGCGTCCTGTGATTCATGAGGTTGCAAAGAGTCGGACACAACTGAGTGACTGAACTGAACTGAACTGAAAGAGCATGGTATACAATTGATGAATAATAAATGTTTGAATAATAATTGTGTGATTGTGGTAGGCAGAATAATGTCCTTTCAGCCCCCTCACTCCCAAAAGATGTCCACATCCTAACCCTGGACCCTGGGGCTATGTTACCTTCTAGGATAAGAGGGGACTTAGCAGATGTGATTAAAGTTAAGCATCTTGGGAGGGAAAATTTTCCTGGATTATCCAGGTGAATCCAATCTAATCACAAAAATACTTTAAAATGAGGAACATTTCCCAGCTATGGTCACAAAGAGATAAGATTACAGAGAAGAAGGGTCAGAGAGGAGAGACAATGATGACTTTGAAGATGGAGGAAGGGGTCATGAGCCAAGGGATGTGTGTGCCTTGAGGAGCTGGAAAGGGAAGGAAATGACTTCTCTCCTNGGTCACAAAGAGATAAGATTACAGAGAAGAAGGGTCAGAGAGGAGAGACAATGATGACTTTGAAGATGGAGGAAGGGGTCATGAGCCAAGGGATGTGTGTGCCTCGAGGAGCTGGAAAGGGAAGGAAATGACTTCTCTCCTAAAACTTCCAGAAGGAACACAGCTCTACTGACATCTTGATTTTAGCCCAATGAAACCCACTTTGGACTTCTGACCTTCCGAACCATAAGAGAATAAAAATTGGGGTTGTTTTAAGCTACTACATTTGTGATAATTTGTCATGGAAGCCATGGAATCTTGTCCAGAAATTCTAACTCATACCTCTTTCTTCTGTTCTAAGCCCATCATTATTTTGGAAGATACGTTATTTTTGAGATGGCATAGGTTTTAGCCAGGACTTTTTCATTTGTAAGCCCCTGAGACCCAATTCAAAATGGCTTAAGAAATAAACAAACAAAGGAGTGTATTGACTCATTTTCATGGGAAGTTAAGAGTCTGGGGCATGGTTAGACTTGAGTGCTATCATCAAGAAGATGTGATAGATTCATACAAAGGAATATTACTCAACCATAAAAGGAATGAAATAGTGCCATTTGCAGCAACATGGTTGGACCTAGAGATTATCATATAATACTAAGTGAAGTAAGTCAGACAGAGAAAGATATCATATGATATCACTCATGTGTGGAATCTAAAATATGATGCAAAGAACTTATGAAATAGAAACACACTCATAGATTTAGAAAAGAAATTTATGATTACCAAAGGGAAAAAGGGGAAGGAGGGATAAATAAGGAGTTTGGGATTAACATAAACACATCACTATACATAAAACAGCCAACAATGTATAGCATAGGGAACTATACTCAATATTCTGTAATAACCTATAAGGGAAAAAAATCTAAAATATACATATACATATGTATATGTGTGGGTGTATATAACTGAATCACTTTGCTGCACAGTTGAAACTAATGCATTTTTAATCAACTATACTTCAGTGAATAAATAACTCTGTCTCCCCTCCTGCCCTCTTCTGTGTGTCCCCAAGCTCAGCATGTAGCCTCGCCAGGCATCCCTAACTTAGAGTCCCCAGCTGACAACCTCTGTGCTTTAAGCCCAGTGGAAACAAAACCTTCTCTCCCTCACTGGTGTGAATTGAAGTTCTCAGCCTGATGGTTATTGGCCAGGATTGGGCCCCACAACTATCCCTGAACCAATCATGAGGCCAAAAAGATACAGTGCTTTAACTGGCCAGGTTTGAGTTCCATGACCATCCCCTTCAGTCAGTGAATGATGGAGCATAAATGGAGAGGGTTTCTCAAAAAGTTTTCATAGATTGTTACCCAAAGATGGAGAAATGAGTGTTAAGTACCAAAACAAATGTCTACTACAGGAAGGCTGGGCTTTCATTTGTTCACTAGAAGGCCAACTGGTCGACCACTGTGGACTGGCTCTTCCCTGAAACAGTGTTTAGGAGATATATTTGGGCATAATTTGTAGAAACCATACTTGGAGTGACCCCTCAGATCCACCCTTCCTGGCAACTCCAGCATGAGAAGAGAACATGTCACAGATGCTTTATTCCCATGTGAAAGTTTACCTCTGGGTCCCGAAGCAGGCACTTAACCTTGGGGTCTTTTCCAGCTTCTTTGCAAACAAGTTTCCCATCCTCCAGCCGCCCTCTTGGAATCCCTCCTGATTGTCTTCTGTCATGCTGGGACTGGGAACATTCACTCGTGTTTGTTTTCACAGAGTTTGAGTCTTGGCCCAAAACCAGGGAAATAATCGGCTTTTTCCATCCACCCACCGCCATCCCCAACTGGCCTCCAGAAAAGCCCTGGGAACACTGTGGGCAGGACTTCTGATGAGCTAGAGAGAAGGGTATCACAGTCAAAGCTTCCGAACAAGCTAGGCTTGTTTGCCAGCCCTTAGCAACTGCCCATCATGGTTGGACTTCATGTCTATTGCCTAAGCGGAATCCTTTCCCTTTATCCTGTCCCAGTGATCCTGGTACCTTGTCAGATGCTCAGCAATGACTCCAAAAATGGAGATTCCATTAGGATATAGATCCCAGGCCCAGGCCCCCCTCATGTTTCTCTTAAGTCTCTGTGATACCACCCCCACCTTCAAGGTCAGACATTGCAGACCAAAGGCCAAAATATATTCACCCCAGGACGTTGGTTCTTCAGTTCAGCAACAGAATGAGTCACAGATAATTCTGCTTAGGCTACACTCAGTTGGCACAGCCAGACCAAAATACTTTGGGCTAATTCATTTGGCAAGAGCATCAAAGCCCAAAGAGGACTGAATCCAAGTTTTCTCCTCTTTTAAAAATAAAATAAAGCAGAAACAAAAACAAACCCTGGCATGAAGAGAAGCAAAACTCTGATTACCTTTCATCTTCTGCATTTGTTAGAACAGAGGTGCCACGAGGGCATGACTCCTGGCTGGTTTTGCTCACCATTATACCCTCCCACCCTGCACTGAACATCATCCCTGGTGCATAGTAGGTGTTCAAGAAGTGTTAGCTGGATGATGTGTCGGTCACTATTGTTAAATAAGAAACCACTTGAAACTTAACAACCTTTTATCCATGAGTCTGTGGGTTAAGAGTTTAGATACGGGGACTTCCCTGGTGGTACAACGGATAAGAATTGCCTGTCAGTGCCGGAGACACAGCTTCGATCCCTGGTCCAGGAAGAGTCCACAGGCCATGGAGCAACTAAGCTCATGCTCCACAACTACTGAGCCTGTGCTTAGAGCCCGAGCTCTGCGATGAAGGGTAGCGCCACTGTACAGCAATTAGGGAAAGCCCGTGTGCAGCAACAAGGACCCAGCATAACTGAAGAATAATAAAAACATAAGTAAATAAAAATGAGTTACAGTAAAAAAGAAGAAGAAGAAGAAGAAGAATTTGGATATGGTACAGCAGGATCTGCTCTATGCAAGGTCCGAGGATAGAGCATCCAAGGTCTCAGCTTTGAAGACCCAAGGCTGGGGGGTGACTCAAAGGCTGGAGACTGGCGTCACCTGGAGATCTTGTCACTCAACCTGCCTGGTGTTTGCTTTCTGTCAGCTGGGAACTCAGCTGGGTTGTCAGATGCAACACCTATCTGTGGTCTCTCCATGTGGCCTTTCCCCATGGGTAGCTTGAACTCCCTCCAGCGTGACAGCATCTTCAAAAGAACCTGGAGGAAATGGCATCACCTTTTGTGACTTATTCTCAGAGGCCCAGTAGCATTACTTCTGTCATCATCAGCCTGCTCAAATTCAAGGAGAAGGAACATTGATTTCTCCTCTTGACGAGAGAATTTGGGTCAAAGTCACCCTGTGAGAAGAGCGTGTGGGATGGGTGGTGATGTTTCAGCCATTTTGTGACATATGGTCTGCCTCAGATGGCGAATGGATGAGATAGTCCATCAAGGCATCTTTGCAGTGACATGCTCAACCCATTCCACTCATGTTCAACTTTTTAAAAGTAGCCTTAAGCATAATAAAATAGCCTTAAACATCATCAGCAGTGGACAGATTGATCTTAGAGATTCAGTGTTGGATTCAAAGCACCTTCCTGAAGAAAACAACATATCAACCTGGGTGGTAACAGTGTTGGGTTAAAAGTGAAGCCAATTTCATATCAATATCGCAGTCATAATATCGTGCTGTAGTTTTGCCAGACATTATCGTTACTGAGGAGACTGGGTAAAGATACACCTCTGTGTTATTTCTTAGGACTCTCCAATTATTTCAACAAAAATATCAGAGAGAAGAATGTCAAGCCAGGCTCTGGGGATTTGAATCCTAATTCTGTCACTGTTCAGCTGGGTCCATGCAGACCCACAGTCTAATATATCTGTGCCCAGTTTCTCCCCTGTAAGATGGGGCCAACAACAATATAGACTCCCCATAATGGGATAAAATGCCTTTCCATTGGATCCACAGGCATTCAAGACAACACATACATTCTGAACAACTGGAAAGAGAAAGCTAATGCCTACCCTGGAAAGACTTCCATGCCAAAGGTTTTGCCCCAGACATCCGCTGAAAAGTTGTTTGTTAGCCGACTGATGTTGACTGCAGGCATTTCCTGGGACATTAGTAAAAAGAACCAGGGTGAGAAAATATAGCATATGTTTAAAATATCTGGTCTGGGACTTCCTTGGTGGTCCAGTGGTTAAGAATCTGCCTGCCAATGGAGGAGTCCTAGATTCAATAGCTGCTCCAGGAAGATTCCACATGCCAAAGGGCAACTAAGCCCGTGTGCCACAACTACTGAGCTTTGTGCTGTGATTACTAAGCCTGCGTGCTCTAGACCCCAAGCTCTGCAACAAGAGAACCCACTGCAATGAGAAGCCCACACACCCCAACTAGAGAAAGATTGTGGGCAACGACAAAGACCCAGTGCAGCCATAAATAAATACAGAAATAAATAAAATACCTAGTCCGTGGCCAGGGTGTCAGGACACGTGCAACCCCACAGAACAACTTGACTGAGAATGTACATACTCACCTTTTCCCAGATGCTGAAAGGCCTGTGAGTGAAAAATAGATCAGGATCTAGATCTATAGATCATCTTAGATCAGGATCTAGAAGCCCACATGATGTGTCAAGCTCTTTGGCTCTGGTCTCCCATCTTATACTTAGAACAGCTTATAAGACATTTATGATTTCCCCCTCTTGATAGGTTAGTTCATGGAGGCTCAGAGAGACTGCCATGCGTCTAAGGCCACATAGCTCAGATGTGGACCAAAACACTGTTGGAGCCAGCTGGCTGGCTCAGAAGTCAGGATTGTTCTGCTGCTCCTTCTCCTAGGCCTGCTCCTCCTTGCTGTCAGATTCAGAGAAAATCCCCTTGGTGCTCTGCAGACCAGGCTCCGACCTGCCCCAGAGGAGCCTTGCTGTTAACTCCTGTGCTTGAATTTTGTCTGTAGACATGCTCAGATGGGAGCCTCTCCCCTGCCAGGCACACCGATGCAACTGACAGCAACAGAGTCCCTCCGCACCCCACCCCCAGAGCTCTACTGGAGTCGGCTGTGCCTGACAGCCGTCACACACGTGCCAGAGAGGGTGAATCCAGAGAGGCATCCAGAGGGGCTCTGAAGCTAGACCACATGCATTTCAATCCCAGTGGGGCAATCGTGGCCTCAGTTTCTCCATATGTAAAAGGGGGATCACAAGAACAGCAACATCATGGGACCCTTTTGTGAATGAAATCAGGTGATTCCTGCACAGAGCTTTGGGTTTCCCAGAGGGAAATCTAAAGTGAGCAAAAGAAAGGAAACACAGGGGGCTTCCCTGGTGGTCTGGTGGTTAGGACTCTGGGCTTGCAATGCAGGGGGCCCAGGTTCAATCCCCGATCAGGGAAGTAAGATCCCACATGCCGCACAGNAAGAAGAAGAAGAAGAAGAATTTGGATATGGTACAGCAGGATCTGCTCTATCCAAGGTCCGAGGATAGAGCATCCAAGGTCTCAGCTTTGAAGACCCAAGGCTGGGGGGTGACTCAAAGGCTGGAGACTGGCGTCACCTGGAGATCTTGTCACTCAACCTGCCTGGTGTTTGCTTTCTGTCAGCTGGGAACTCAGCTGGGTTGTCAGACGCAACACCTATCTGTGGTCTCTCCATGTGGCCTTTCCCCATGGGTAGCTTGAACTCCCTCCAGCGTGACAGCATCTTCAAAAGAACCTGGAGGAAATGGCATCACCTTTTGTGACTTATTCTCAGAGGCCCAGTAGCATTACTTCTGTCATCATCAGCCTGCTCAAATTCAAGGAGAAGGAACATTGATTTCTCCTCTTGACGAGAGAATTTGGGTCAAAGTCACCCTGTGAGAAGAGCGTGTGGGATGGGTGGTGATGTTTCAGCCATTTTGTGACATATGGTCTGCCTCAGATGGCGAATGGATGAGATAGTCCATCAAGGCATCTTTGCAGTGACATGCTCAACCCATTCCACTCATGTTCAACTTTTTAAAAGTAGCCTTAAGCATAATAAAATAGCCTTAAACATCATCAGCAGTGGACAGATTGATCTTAGAGATTCAGTGTTGGATTCAAAGCACCTTCCTGAAGAAAACAACATATCAACCTGGGTGGTAACAGTGTTGGGTTAAAAGTGAAGCCAATTTCATATCAATATCGCAGTCATAATATCGTGCTGTAGTTTTGCCAGACATTATCGTTACTGAGGAGACTGGGTAAAGATACACCTCTGTGTTATTTCTTAGGACTCTCCAATTATTTCAACAAAAATATCAGAGAGAAGAATGTCAAGCCAGGCTCTGGGGATTTGAATCCTAATTCTGTCACTGTTCAGCTGGGTCCATGCAGACCCACAGTCTAATATATCTGTGCCCAGTTTCTCCCCTGTAAGATGGGGCCAACAACAATATAGACTCCCCATAATGGGATAAAATGCCTTTCCATTGGATCCACAGGCATTCAAGACAACACATACATTCTGAACAACTGGAAAGAGAAAGCTAATGCCTACCCTGGAAAGACTTCCATGCCAAAGGTTTTGCCCCAGACATCCGCTGAAAAGTTGTTTGTTAGCCGACTGATGTTGACTGCAGGCATTTCCTGGGACATTAGTAAAAAGAACCAGGGTGAGAAAATATAGCATATGTTTAAAATATCTGGTCTGGGACTTCCTTGGTGGTCCAGTGGTTAAGAATCTGCCTGCCAATGGAGGAGTCCTAGATTCAATAGCTGCTCCAGGAAGATTCCACATGCCAAAGGGCAACTAAGCCCGTGTGCCACAACTACTGAGCTTTGTGCTGTGATTACTAAGCCTGCGTGCTCTAGACCCCAAGCTCTGCAACAAGAGAACCCACTGCAATGAGAAGCCCACACACCCCAACTAGAGAAAGATTGTGGGCAACGACAAAGACCCAGTGCAGCCATAAATAAATACAGAAATAAATAAAATACCTAGTCCGTGGCCAGGGTGTCAGGACACGTGCAACCCCACAGAACAACTTGACTGAGAATGTACATACTCACCTTTTCCCAGATGCTGAAAGGCCTGTGAGTGAAAAATAGATCAGGATCTAGATCTATAGATCATCTTAGATCAGGATCTAGAAGCCCACATGATGTGTCAAGCTCTTTGGCTCTGGTCTCCCATCTTATACTTAGAACAGCTTATAAGACATTTATGATTTCCCCCTCTTGATAGGTTAGTTCATGGAGGCTCAGAGAGACTGCCATGCGCCTAAGGCCACATAGCTCAGATGTGGACCAAAACACTGTTGGAGCCAGCTGGCTGGCTCAGAAGTCAGGATTGTTCTGCTGCTCCTTCTCCTAGGCCTGCTCCTCCTTGCTGTCAGAATCAGAGAAAATCCCCTTGGTGCTCTGCAGACCAGGCTCCGACCTGCCCCAGAGGAGCCTTGCTGTTAACTCCTGTGCTTGAATTTTGTCTGTAGACATGCTCAGATGGGAGCCTCTCCCCTGCCAGGCACACCGATGCAACTGACAGCAACAGAGTCCCTCCGCACCCCACCCCCAGAGCTCTACTGGAGTCGGCTGTGCCTGACAGCCGTCACACACGTGCCAGAGAGGGTGAATCCAGAGAGGCATCCAGAGGGGCTCTGAAGCTAGACCACATGCATTTCAATCCCAGTGGGGCAATCGTGGCCTCAGTTTCTCCATATGTAAAAGGGGGATCACAAGAACAGCAACATCATGGGACCCTTTTGTGGATGAAATCAGGTGATTCCTGCACAGAGCTTTGCGTTTCCCAGAGGGAAATCTAAAGTGAGCAAAAGAAAGGAAACACAAAGCATCACGTTCAACGGCACATCCTTCTTGGACTGTCCATCTTATGGGGGGGCGGGGATTCAAAAAATCCCTTTCGAATCCTTTTCAGGACCCTTCCAAACAAAGGTGGAGAAGTTTGTTTGCTCTCAGATCCTGTCTGCAACCTCTCCACCCTGCTGGCATTGAATCAAGCTTCACTTCTGGGCTCCCTTGCCATCTGACTTAGGGTGAGTTCCAACAGAGGAAGATGGACCATGGGCAGGCAGAAGTCTGGATGGCGGGGAAGGGTCTAGCTCCCCTTCCTTCTGCTCTGGGAGGTGTAGCTTTTCCTCCATGGCTTCAGCACTACTGGAGGGTCTCTCCTCCTGGGTCCCACTGCTATCTTAGAAACCCCTGCCTGGCTTAGCTCCAGCTGGTTTCCCAGGTCAGGTGACATGGTCTCCTCCTGTTGTCCCTCCTGCCTAGGCAGGTGGTGGCTCCCTACCCCTGCCACTCTCTGGGTGCTGCGCATGCCCAGTTGGGATGCTGCTGGATCCTCTGGGAGCAGGGATGAGATCTGAAGCCACATAGCCATGTGAAGTCAAGAACCACTGGTCTTGGATCACGGCATCCCTGACCTAAAGAGTCCTTCCCCAACAAACCTCAGATACTCTTGTTCGGGAGTTGAAGGGTATGCATGTTCACCCAGAATGTGATCCCGTTTGGAATAAAGGTCTTTGCAGATGTCATACCTCAGATACTCTTGGTCGGGAGTTGAAGGGTATCTCCCCAAAATGCATGTTCACCCAGAATGTGACCCTATTTGGAATAAAGGTCTTTGCAGATGTCATGAAGGTGAGGAGGGAATGAGATCACACCAGATTAGGGTGCCTGCCAAGTTACTTCAGTCATATCTGACTCTTTGCAATGCTATGAACTGTAGCCCACCAGGCTCCTCTGCCCTTGGGATTCTCCAGGCAAGAATACTGGAGTGGGTTGCCATTTCCTCCTCCAGGGGATTTTCCTGGGGGTTGAACCCATGTCTATTACATCTGCCTCATTGGCGGGCATGTCCTTCACCACTATGCCACCTGGGAAGCCAGGATTAGGGTGGGCCTTCTATTCAATGAGGGATGTCCTTCAAGAAGAGGACAGAGACACATGACAACAAAGGTAGAGATTGGGATGAAGATTCTACCAGCCAAGGAAGGCCAAGGACTGCCAGCCACACCAGGAGCTGGGGAGACAAGGAACAGACACCCCCCTCTTCCCAGAGGGTTCACCAGGAACCAGCTCTATGGACACCTCGGTTTTCAGATGTCTGGCCTCAAGACCTGTGACCCTTGGGCCCTTCCTCTGGGATCTGATTCCACTGGCCCCTCGACCAGTAGAGCGCCCCTGGAAAGTGGGCTCTCGACGAGGGCCAGGTGCAAAGTGTACAGTTGCCCTTTAAATACATGAAAAGGGATCCTGTGAAGAAAAAACAAAAAACTTGATGAACAAGATAAGAATTCAGCTTGAAAGATGGGTAAAGAACAAGATGAAGCTGGGCTGGGCAGAATCCACCCAGCTCTACTCGCTCTGCCTCAGGCCATAAACGAAGGGCGATCCCAGGAGAACAGCTCAGCAACGCAGGCTCCTCCTGCGTGGGTGTCAGGGGCCTGTGCCTGCCCAGGCCCAGCTGTCTGTGTGGCAAGGGCAGACACTGGTCAGTGCAGGCCAAGCTGTGGCCCACAGCTCCGACCTCAGGGCTGAACACATGGAAGTTGCTTCCTGCTCATATCAAGGTCTGATGGGGGTGGGGCTGTAATGACAAATGTGTGTGTGTGTTTCTGCGAGCGTATATTTGTGCAGGTGGGCAGGGGTATGTATGTGTAAGCAGGCAGGCAGGTATTCACACGTGATATGTAAATCTGTGCATATACATATATATGCGAGTAGGTGTGCATGCATACATTTGCATGCAAGCATACATGTGTGATGTGTGTACATGTATGCCTGTCTGTGTTTGTGTGTNTTCCTCTGGGATCTGATTCCACTGGCCCCTCGACCAGTAGAGCGCCCCTGGAAAGTGGGCTCTCGACGAGGGCCAGGTGCAAAGTGTACAGTTGCCCTTTAAATACATGAAAAGGGATCCTGTGAAGAAAAAACAAAAAACTTGATGAACAAGATAAGAATTCAGCTTGAAAGATGGGTAAAGAACAAGATGAAGCTGGGCTGGGCAGAATCCACCCAGCTCTACTCGCTCTGCCTCAGGCCATAAACGAAGGGCGATCCCAGGAGAACAGCTCAGCAAGGCAGGCTCCTCCTGCGTGGGTGTCAGGGGCCTGTGCCTGCCCAGGCCCAGCTGTCTGTGTGGCAAGGGCAGACACTGGTCAGTGCAGGCCAAGCTGTGGCCCACAGCTCCGACCTCAGGGCTGAACACATGGAAGTTGCTTCGTGTTCATATCAAGGTCTGATGGGGGTGGGGCTGTAATGACGAATGTGTGTGTGTGTTTCTGCGAGTGTATATTTGTGCAGGTGGGCAGGGGTATGTATGTGTAAGCAGACATGCAGGTATTCACACGTGATATGTAAATCTGTGCATATACATATATATGCGAGTAGGTGTGCATGCATACATTTGCATGCAAGCATACATGTGTGATGTGTGTACATGTATGCCTGTATGTGTTTGTGTGTGTGCAAGTGTGGTGTGCATGCATGTGTAAGTGTGTGTGTGTGTATGGGTCTGTTCCTTCCACTCAGTAGTTCCACCATCGCCTGGGGCTCTGAGACCCCACCAGTTCTCCATATGTGGCTCACAGATAAGGAAAGGGAGGGTACATTCACGAGAAATGGAGAATTCATTGGGTCCACCCTGGAAACATGATGTCACTGCCTCCCAATGCCATTGGCCACATGGGGTCACATAGCCACATCCCAACTATTGGGTAGCAAAAAGTTCTTTTGGGGCTTTCTGTAACGTCGTATGATAAAACCTGAATGAACTTTTGGCCAATCCAACACAAGGGGATTGAGAAGGGCCCCTTTCTGCATCCCCAGAGGAAGGGGAACGGGGCTTAGGGGGTCACACAGCACTGTCTCTGCCACCCGGCTCTGACATTTCCATTCTCAGTGGTTGTTTCTGGTGTGGCCAGCCTCCTGCCTCTACCAGCTTTGGGGTTGAGGGGAGAGAGCTGGTCACAGGACCCAGGAAGGCAGCCAGAGCCCTTGACCTAATAGACAACAGCAAGGCTGATGGATAAGAGTGTGAGTTGATCTGATCAGTCAGAGTCAGGAAGGATTGGGTCCCCAGAGTTTTGCTGGTACTACTAGGGAAAAAAGTGCCCTTATGTCCACTCTGTTCCAAATGCAATTGTGTAGCTGCCGAAAGCAAGCTTGCTGTCAACAGATAGGAGAACAGAACCCAGAGAGAAGAAAGATGGATTCTTGATGTCATCCTTTGAGACCCTGGATTCACCTATACCTGAAGCTGTCCCTGTGGACTTAATGCTGGCTCAGCTGCTAAAGAACTTGCTTCAGTGCTGGAGACCTGGGTTTGATCCCTGGGTTGGGAAGATCCCCTGGAGAAGGAAATGGCAAGCCACTCCAGTATTCTTGCCTGGGAAATCCCATGGACAGAAGAAGCTGGCAGGCTATAGTCCAAGGGGTGGCAAAGAGTCGGACATGAATGAGTGACTTCAAATTCAGGGGGTTTACCTAAGTTAGAATTTTCAGGATTGTTGTCATTTGCCACCAAAGAGTTCTCATGAGGGTGGTATGAGGTGTGGCGGCTCTACCTGGTTCTAATCTGAAGTATGAATTTTTCCTCCTTGGTAGAGTGTCTGTTATACCATCTTGCTGTCTCTCCCCATGCCCGCAGCGTGAACATTAAGAGATAGGGATGCACAGAAAAGCACAACCAGACTCAAAAGTCTTTTCAGCCAGTCTTCCTTGAGAAGGAGAAGACATTGTTGAATATTGTATGGGGTTTTTAAAAGTTTGACAGCATGTAGGTAGGAGGCAGGGGAGGAGGCCCCAGGATAGCTGGCCCCAAGCAGACCCCTCACTGGGACAAGAAGATTTATCAATCTCCTATTGCTGCTGTAACAAATGACCACAAACATAGTAGCCTGAAACAATACAAATCTATTCTCTTACAGTTCTGGAGGCTGGAAGTCCTAAATGAGTCTAACTGGGCTAAAATCTGGGTGTTGGCTGAGATGTGCGCTTCTGGAGGTTGCCAGCCTTCTTTAATCCATGGGCCTTTCCCCTGTCTTCAAAGTACATCTCTTGGACTCAGCTTTCATCACCATGTCTTCTCTGGCCATGATCCGCTGGCTCTCTTCTATAAGGACCTCGTGATGACACTGGGCCCACCCAGATGATCCAGGATAATGTCCCAACTCACTTCCTTTCTGTCATCACATCAGCAGAGTCTCTTTTGCCAGGAGGCAGCATCTTCACAGGTTCTGGGGGTTAGGACACCGGCTTCTTTAGGAGGCCACTCTTTGGTCGACTACAGAAGTGGTTCATGACCTCCATCAGGCCACCCTCCACTTCTTCCCTCCCACAGTCAAAAAAAAAAACAACAAAACACANACACCGGCTTCTTTAGGAGGCCACTCTTTGGTCGACTACAGAAGTGGTTCATGACCTCCATCAGGCCACCCTCCACTTCTTCCCTCCCACAGTAAAAAAAAAAAACAACAAAACACAAAGTTCTTAACAAAGTCTCTTTTGTTACCAAGATATATAATGTGGGCAATCTCACACCAAGCCCTAACGCAGTGTCCATTGAAAAATCAAAAGATCCAGCCCTCCTGAGTTGCCTTTCTCCACGATGAGAACTGGTTGGAAATGCACAGGAGTTGCTTCTTGCAATGAAGCGTGGACTCTCCAGTGTGCCCCAGACCCCACCACTCCCTCTCATTTCTCAGTTCCTGAGACCAGAAGTCAGCTGACACTTATAGCAAACTGATGCTTCCTTTTAAAATATCTTCTTATAGACGAGATAAGATGAAAGCGAGATGTTTCTTGCACACACATCTTGACTGCAGGGCAGAAATCCCAGCTGGAGTTCTCACACGTGGCTGACCTCCCTGACAGATGCTCCCAGTTGAACCCTACAGGCATATTCGTTTGTGATCATTCCGCTGAGTATTTGTCTGTCATGCCATCTGCAACCATATCCTTTGTCTACCTTCTAGCCTGACTGCAGACCTCCCATTTTTAATGGAAATAAACAGTTAAGTGTTTCAAGTTGAAGTATGCCCCCCTCGAAAGGATTAGGTTGGAGTCCTAAACCCCAGAATCTCAGAAGGTGACTAATTTGGAAATAAGATCATTGCAGATTAAAGGATGCTTGCTCCTTGGAGGGAAAGTTATGACAAACCTAGACAGTATATTAAAAAGCAGAGACACCATTTTGCTGGCAAAGGTCCAAATAGTAGAAGCTATGGTTTTTCCAGTAGCCATGTATGGATGTGAGAGTTGGATCATAAAGAAGGCTGAGAGTTGAAGAACTGATGTTTTCGAATTGTGGTGCTAGAGAAGTCCTTTGCACTACAAAAAGATCAAACCAGTCAATCCTAAAGGAAATCAACCCTGAATATTCATTGGAAGGACTGATGTTGAACCTGAAGCTCAGCATCAGCCGCTCAGTCATGTCCAGCTCTTTGCGACCCCATGGACTGCAGCACGCCAGGCCTCCCTGTCCTTCGCCATCTCCCAGAACTTGCTCAAATTCATGTTTATTGAGTCAGTGATGCCATCCAACCAGCTCATTGTCTGTTGTCCCCTTCTCCTCCTGCCTTCAATCTTTCTCAGCATCAGGGTCTTTTCTAATGAGTAAACTCTTGCATCAGGTGGCCAAAGTATTGGAGCTTCAGCTTTAGCATCAGTCCTTTTAATGAATATTCAGGACTGATTTCCTTTAAGATTAACTGGTTTGATCTCCTTGCAGTGCAAGTGACTTTCAAGAGTCTTCTCCAACAAAATCATCAGTTCAAAAGAATCAGTTCTTTGGCACTCAACCTTCTTTATGGTCCAACTCTCATATCCGTACATGACTACTAGAAAAACCATAGCTTTGACTAGACAGACCTTTGTTGGCAAAGAAATGTCTCTGCTTTTTAATATGCTGTCTAGGTTGGTCATAGCTTTTCTTCCAAGGAACACACAACATTTCAAGGCTGCAAGTCACCATCTGCAGTAATTTTGGAATCAGAAAATGAAGTCTGTCACTGTTTTCTTTGTTTCCCCATCTATTTGCCATGAAGTGATGGGACTGGATGCCATGATCTTCATTTTATGAATGTTGAGTTTTAAGCCAGCTTTTTCACTCTCCTCTTTCACTTTCATCAAAAGGCTCTTTAATTTATCTTTGCTTTCTGCCATAAGGGTGGTGTCATCTGCATATATGAGCTTATTGATATTTCTCCTGGCAATCTTGATTCCAGCTTGTGCTTCATCCAGTCTGGCATTTCACATAATGTACTCTGCATGTATGTTAAATAAGCATAATGACAGTATACATCCTTGATGTACTCCTTTCCCAATTTGGAATAGTCCATTGTTCAATGTCCAGTTCTAACTGTTGCTTCTTGACCTGCATACAGATTTCTCAGGAGGCAGGTAAGGTGGTCTGGTATTCCCATCTCTTGAAGAATTTTCCACAGTTTGTTGTGATCCACACAGTCAAAAGCTTTAGTGTAGTCAGTGAGGCAGATGTTTTTCTGGAATTCTCTTGCTTTTTCTACGATCCAACAGATGTTGGTAATTTGATCTCTGGTTCTGTCTTTTCTAAATCCAGCTTGAACATCTGGAAGTTCACATTTCATGTACTGCTGAAGCCTTGGTTGGAGAATTTTGAGCATTACTTTGCTAGTGTGTGACATGAGTTCAGTTGTGCAATAGTTTGGACATTCTTTGGCATTGCCTTTCTTTGGAATTGGAATGAAAATTGACCTTTTCCAGCCCTGCGGCCACTGCTGAGTTTTCCAAATTTGCTGGCATACGAAGTGCAGCCCTTTCACAGCATCATCTTTTAGGATTTGAAATAGTTCGGCTGGAATTCCATCACCTTCACTAGTTTTGTTCATAGTCATGCTTTCTAAAGCCCACTTGACTTCACACTCCTGGATGTCTGGCCTTGGTGAGCGATCATACCATTGTGGTTATCTGGGTCATGAAGATCTTTTTTATATAGTTCTTCTGTGTATTTTGCTACCTCTTCTTAATATCTTCTGCTTCTGTTAGGTCCACACAGTTTCTGTCCTTTATTGTGCCCATCTTAGCAGGAAATGTTCCCTTGGTAGCTCTAATTTTCTTGAAGAGATCTCTAGTTTTTCATATTCTATTGTTTTACTTTATTTCTTTGCACTGATCACTTAGGAAGGCTCTCTTATCTCTCCTTGCTATTCTTTGGAAGTCTGCATTCAGATGGTTATATCTTTCCTTTTCTCCTTTGCCTTTCTCCACCAAAACTTTTGCCACTGTATGTGAAGAGCCAACTCATTGGAAAAGACCCTGATGCTGGGAAAGACTGAAGGCAAAAAGAGAAGGGGATGGCAGAGAATGAGATGGTTAGGTAGTATCACTGACTCTATGGACATGAATCTGAGCAAATTCCGGGTGATAGCGGAAGACTGAGGAGCCTGGCGTGCTGCAGTCCATGGGGTCCCTCAGAGTCAGACATAATGTAGTGACTAAACAACAACAAAGATAATTAGGTTCATAGGAGTTAAACTGGAGTAGTCGGGACTCCTAATCCAATATATACGATTTCTTCATAAGAAGAGATGGAGAGGGCAATGGCACCCCACTCCAGTACTCTTGCCTGGAAAATCCCATGGACAGGGGAGCCTGGTGGGCTGCAGTCCGTTGGGTCGCTAAGAGTCGGACACGACTGAGCGACTTCACTTTCACTTTTCACTTTCATGTATTGGAGAAGGAAATGGCAACCCACTCCAGTGTTCTTGCCTGGAGAATCTCAGGGATAGGGGAGCCTGGTGGGCTGTCATCTGTGGGGTCACACAGAGTCGGACACGAATGAAGCAACTTAGCAGCAGTAGCAGCATAAGAAGAGAAGAGACACACGGGAGAAAGTCAAGTGCAAAGGGGGCTAGACATTGGAGTGATGCAGCTTTTAGCCAAGGACCACCAGCATCCAAGGAAGAGACCAGGAAGAGGCAGGACAGATGGCCCTTAGAAGCATCAGAGGGAACACGGCTGTGCCGACACCCTGATTTC
>SJYW01043002.1:0-16384 GCA_006410735.1 Raphicerus campestris
GGACACACCATGAAATGTAAATTTATATGCCTATGTAAGTATTATCACCTAATCTCTATGAGCAGTACTTATAGAGTAAGATTATTCAGTAAGAATAATCTCCTGATGCTTAAGGAGTATATCCATTCTGCTTGACTCCCCTCAGGTTTCTATGGAAGCTCTTCCACCATGGAAGAGATCCTGTTTTCTAAAGACACAAGATCTGGGATGTGCGGTATCTCAGTGACCTGACAAGCTGAGGAGCTCTTTGATATAGAATGAGGGGGTTACCAGCGGACATTCTGGTGTGTTGAAATAGTACTCTGCTAGTGCTAAAGTAACATCACATAGATTTTACTGGATCTTTCATGTATCTTTTGACACCTATTTACTTTATTGCTCATTGCATAGCCTCCATTTCATAATGTCTTAATCAGGGCAAATCACTACCAGGCACCAGTGTTACGAGAAGCTTTCATTAAGTCATCACCTGGACACCACGTGTTACGTAAGCAGAAGCAAAATGCTGTAGACGCAGTAACGACCTTTCCCCCCAGCAGACTCTGTCCTAAGGCAACATTTTTTGGAAAGTTCTCAGTAAACCTGTATTTCATGATAAAATCTGCTTTAAAAATGATGTCTTATCTTTCCAACATAAAATTGTTCATCTTTATAGACTTTCTCAAAGTTTCACATTTTCTATAAATGCATAATGAAGTCACTCCCTAATTAAAATGTACATAAGTGGTATATTATCTAATAATGATTAACAATAATAATAATAATCTTCCTTGAAGCACAAAGATTCTCATTTTCTATCAAGTTCACACTGATAATGTGTCTGCAGTTTGCTTTGGGCTCTTGTGAGGACACTACCATATGATGCTTTTATAAATTCTTGACTGGAGACGGAAGAGTCTTAACTAAGACGTAAAAACACAGAATGAATGCTTAGCAATCTGGGCAAAAACAGTGGTTAACAAAGCCTTGGGAAAATATTTCACAAAAACATTTCAAGATACTAAAAGTAGATTTAGTACAGTTACATGGGTCCAGAACTCAAAAAATAAAGTCATTAGGTTAAGTGGATATTTTTAATATTTTACATGTTTCGAAGAAGTCAACTATTAAAAAGATCTCATGCTATTGTGCTACTTAGTCACAGGAGAACTGAAAAATAGCAATCTGTACAACTATTTAAGCTGAAAATATGTTTTCATTACAAATACCTTCCTGACTCCAGAAAACCTTTCTTATTCACAAGTCCCGTACATTCTCTCTAAGTACACGTAACATTTTTAACACCAGTTTCCTAAAGTGAAATATGAAGGTTAATACTTTGAAATAATTTATGCATTTATTTTTAAATTTTGTATTCTAAAAAGGACATTTGGCAAACATTAAAAACATTAAATCATCCAAAAAAAGTTAAATTAAAATAAATTAAATCAATAGTTAATATCAATCCTAAATTGAACATATGGTATCAGACCACCCCTCCACTTAAAGACGAGTGTGAAGAGAAATTAATTCACACTCCAACTAAAGATTTAACTATTAACAGCTAATAATAAGGAACATTTATGATCTGCTTACCATATGCCATGCACAGTTCTAGGGATTGAATTAATCTGACCAGACCCAATAATGTAAGTGGCTATCGTCCTCATTTCTCTGATGAGGAAACCAAGGCACGGAACAGTTAAGGAGCTTGCTTAGGTAATGAAATGCTGAGCCAAGATCTAAAGCCCCTCTGAACTGCTTCCTTGGCTCTTTACTCCCCTACAAAACCAACTTTCCGTTTTCTAAGAGGTGTTTAAACAATTTTTTCTTGTTTCTAAATGTGCTCATCCTGTTCCTCTTCTCTTGATAAAACAAACAAAAAAACTAATTATTTTTGTATTATGACTTCATCGTTTAGTAGCTTCAGACTGACAGCAAAATTAAAGGAAACACAGATTCCCAATATGCCTCTTGCCCCAAACATGCACGTTGCTGCTGCTGCTGCGAAGTCGCTTCAGTCGTGTCCGACTCTGTGTGACCCCATAGATGGAAGCCCACCACGCTCCCCTCTCCCTAGGATTCTCTAGGCAAGAATACTGGAGTGGGTTGCCATTTCCTTCTCCAGTGCATGAAAGTGAAAAGTCAAAGTGAAGTCGCTCAGTTGTGTTCCCTATCAATATTCTCTACAATTATGTTGTGATTTAAAAGAAATAGATACTGGTCTTCTCCCCAGTCCTGGTACAGGGCTCCTAACTCTTGAATTTGGAATGATAGGAGCATCTTGTGTCATTCATTAGGGGTCCCTTCAGAGGCATCTGAAGTTTTGTTAATGAGGTGACTTAGGCTGAGGCTCCTAGATAGTCTCAGAATGGAGCTGGCCACCAAGAAGACCAAGTGATTAGAAATTAGGAAGTTGCAGTCTTATCTCATTCTCGGTATCCTGGAAGGGAAGCCGGGCTAGAGATTGAGTGCAGTTACCAAAGGCCAATCCTGCCTATATAATGAAGCCTCCATAAAAACCTAAAAGGACAGAGTTCAGAGAGCTTTTGGACTGGTGAGTATGTGGGGATTCAAGGAGAGAGGTGCCCTAAAGAGCATGGAAGTGAAACAGGAGAGGAGGCAGGGCACAATCTTTGAAACAACGACACAGCCCGAGGGCACAACGTCAACTGAGGAGAACCAAATGGGTCCAAGATGGCAAACAAGTCAACTTCATCTAGACCTTGGTCCTCAGTGTGCGCTCACTGTAACACATCAGCAAGCCAAATGACATACCCAGTTCCAAGGCCGATCAGCAAAGACCAAAGGATGGGCGGTGGCTCAATTTCTGGAAATCTCGCTTTCCCCAAAAAGGTTGGACTAATCCTTCCACTCATTTACCCAGCCCATAAAAGCTAACCACGCCACAATTCAGGGCCCACTCACCCTCTGCAATGGCCCACACTCTGCAGACTGTATTTCTCTCTGAATAAATCCACTGCTTACCAATCACTTTGTTTCTCACTGAACTCCTTCTGTACAAAGACACAAAGAACAGGTGAGTAATTCTAATTAAAAGATTATTGGGGGGACTTCCCTGGTGGTCCAGTGGCTAAGACTCTGTACTCCCAATACAGGAGGTCTGGGTTTGATCCCTGGTCAGGAAAGTAGATCCCACACGCTGCAACTAAAGGTCCCACATGTCACAACTAAGACCAATGCAGCCAAATAAATAAATAAAAATAAATATTAAAAATTGTACATACATTGAAAAAAAAAAAAAAGATTATTGGGTCAAGTCCCAAGCAGGGTTTTGACTGGGTTTGAGTCCCAGCCACGTGGGTTAGAGTCTCAAACTGGGTTTTGGCTGCGTTCAAGTCCTGGCCTTGTGGGTTTGAGTCCTGGTACATGGGTTCCAGTCCCAGTTCGAGGTAAACGGTTTCAGAAGCCTCTCCCCACATACTAGCCCTAAGAAAGGTTCTTCCAACTAGCTGTTCCTAAGTTATATCTCGTTATAATCCCATAATCCAGTAAGTAAAAACTGGTTGATTTAGCAAGTAAATTGGGTTTCCCAAATTCTGAGTGCTGCCCTAGCAAATTAATGGAACCCAGTAGCCAGCCAATCGAAAGCACACATAACAATCCGGACTTGCAGTTGGCAGCTGTAATAGGGGCAGTCTTTGGGACTCACTCAGCTAGTAGATAGCAGGACCTAACACTAGCAGAAAAATGTCAGATTTGAATTAAATTTGTGGGAAACTCAGTGTCCACTGAAAATGTGAGGATTGCTTGGGGTGTTGAAATAAATCCATTGTACACATTAGAGTGGTAAGTACATTTGTTACAATCTACATTGTCACATCATAATCACCCCGAATGCAAAGCATGCAACATGATTCACTCTTGCTGTTGGACATCTATTCATCATTATAAAAATTCTCCGTGCTCCACCTATTCGTCCGTCCCGTCCCCCAACCCTGGCAACCACTGATCTTTTCAATGTCTCCCATAGTCTTGCCTTTTCCAGACTGTCATACAGTCAGAATCAAAAATCTCTTCAGATTGGCTTCTTTCTCTTAGTCATAAGCATTTAGGGTTCTTCCACATCTGTTGATGGCTTGATAGCTCATTTGTTTTGATCCCTAGATAATTTCCACCAAGCTTTACTTGTCCATTCACCTACTGAAGGACATTTTGGTTGGTTCCAGGTTTGGGCAATTATGAATAAAGTTGCTATAAATAGATGTATGCAGATTTTTGCTTGGGGGACCTAAGTTTTCACTTTGGGCAAACACCAAGGAGTGCAGTTGCTGGACTGGATGGTAAGAATAAGGCTTAGTTTTGTAAGAAACTTCCAAACGGTCTCCCAAAGTGGCTGTACCATTTTTCATTCTCACCAGCATCGAACAAGAGTTCCAGTTGTTCCTCATCTTCTTCAGCATTTGATGTGGTCAGTGTTCCAGATTCTGGCCATTGTTAAAGGTGTGCGGGGGTATCTCACTGCTGTTTTGTTTAAAAAACATTTTTTTAACCCTGCATATTTCCAAACAAGGACACTTGTAAAATTGTTAATGTTTTATTTTATGTCTGTGCTCAATCGCGTCCAACTCTTTGTGACCATCTGGACTATAGCCCACAAGGCTCCTCTGTCCGTGAAAT
Source organism: Raphicerus campestris (assembly GCA_006410735.1). NCBI lineage: Eukaryota > Metazoa > Chordata > Mammalia > Artiodactyla > Bovidae > Raphicerus > Raphicerus campestris. The sequence continues at coordinate 4,621 of SJYW01043002.1, forward strand.
TCTTCAGGCAAAAATACTGGAGTGGGCTGCCGTTTCCTACTCCAGGGTATCTTTCTGATCCAGGAATTGAAACTGTGTCTCCTGCATTGCCTGCATTAGCAGGAGATTCTTTACCATGTTGCCACCTGGGAAGCCCTCATAGTATAAGACTCAATTTTAGCCGAAAGGCCAAGAAGCAGTTATCTTATGAAGAGGCCTTTAAAATCCTCTGAAAATGAATGGAAGCCTACAGCACAGATACTTATTCTTAAACTAGAACATTCCTTTCTTCTTAATAACAAATAATATTGAAACACTCAATTTTTAAGAGTGCCCCAAAAAAGCATAAACACATTTTTTACCTCGAGTGTGAAAAAAATGTGTTGGTTGATAAGAAGTCTTAGGCAAAAGTCATCAAGTCCACAAAATTAAGATAAATGTTGAAAGTAACCAAGATTAAGGATACATGCTAAACTAAAAAAAAAAAACAAAAAACTTTTTTCTTCTGCCCTTCAATAATACTGTTAGTTAAGATTACAATTATAGGCATTATTTTTCTTTCACTTTTCATTCCACTTTCAATTCTTCATACCCGGACAGAAAATGAAGCCATAACAGGCACAGAGTGATATATGGACACACTGGACCTTCCTCATTCACTAATTGCTGTAAAACCCAACAAGCAGTGGNAAAAAAAAAATTACAATGGTTGACTGGGTAGCAAACTGTAGAATGTTCTTTGTTCTATCCAGTGAGTTCTGAAGCTTCAAGGAAGCGAGGAATGTAGAGCTGTGTAGGAATCAATAAAGGAAGTCCTCCAAAGAATCTGCTGACAACTGAATTTCTAAGCTCCTTTGGTTTGCAGGAAAAAAAAATTTTTGATTCTATCTGCATGCTCTCTCTACATTGCCACAAAGGACACAGGCTTATATTTTTAAAATAATAATTTACTAAAGGACAACAAATACACAAAGCATTAGAAAACCAGAAGCCAAAGAACCAATTAACTGACTGCTAATGGTCTAAGAAGCAGTGTCTTAAAAATACAAGAAAAAAAGGTGATCACATTTAGTTTCCCAAGATATTTCCAAGTGTTGGCTATAACCCCAGTTGTACAGTGGTGACTATTAATCACCTCCAATGCACTGCTGCAGCACCAGCATGCTTTTCTCTACACTGAGAAAGCTTGTTTGGATTTAGATCTTCTAGGGACACCAGAAGGTAGCGTGCCACTGACCCCAGCCCTCATTCATTTTGCTAAGTCATTTTTCTACCAAAACAACATTTGGAACCTTATCAGCGCCTGCTGCCAACCACATTGCCTAAGTCAGGACTTACTGATCTTGACCTAACTAGCAAATTCAGGATTTAAACCAATCTTGCTTTGGCTTGTTCACTTGGTCTCTGGTTGATCCTCTGAGGAACCATCTATAACCAGCGGCCTCGAGCAACTCTCGCCCAGGATTTTCTTCTTTGAGAACTTGAAACAGAATGCCCTGAACCTTGTCTGCAAGTAAGTCAACAGGTATACAAATGAACAATGTGTGTGTCTTTTAAAAAATCTTGATTTTAAAAAATATACACAGATAAATCTAGTATCATAAAACCAAACTGTTTTGCAGCTTGAAAAACTTTTTGGCTGATAACAGGAGAGTCTGTGAAAGTGGATCTTCCTGTTTTTCACAGTAGAAGAACAAACTAGAAGTCATGAGAACTAAAGTTTGGCCTTTCTACAATTCACAGCAAGCTGGTAGCAATGAGCCACCAGATGTTTGTGCTTCTCTCTGCCTCCTCAGAAGAGACGAGCCTGCAAAGTCCTGAGTGTTTGCCACATTGACCCACAATAGAGCATTCATGACCTCAGGGACCAGGCAACCTGGATGGAAAGTGGGAAAACGCTGACTGGGCATCACTTTCTGGCTTTCCCTCCAAACTCAGATCAAAGAATAGCAAGCAGAGCCCACAACCAGCTCGGTCAGGTTGACTTCAGAGAAGCATTTGAAAATATTTGCAAAGATATAACTTCAGTGTTTTACCTTTATTTCACAGATCAAATAGATGAACTTAGAGGCCTAGAATGTGCAGAAGCCACAATCAGAAATTGCTGAATTATGGCTGTTGAAATTTGGGCAGTGAAATGTCAGTGTGTTTGAAAAGGAAACCAAGAACCCTGGATTACTCACCAGACGAGCGAATTATGGTTGCCAACAAACTGAGTTTCTAGCAGCTGTAAGGGCATTAAACCAGTCGATGCATGTAAGGACACACCATGAAATGTAAATTTATATGCCTATGTAAGTATTATCACCTAATCTCTATGAGCAGTACTTATAGAGTAAGATTATTCAGTAAGAATAATCTCCTGATGCTTAAGGAGTATATCCATTCTGCTTGACTCCCCTCAGGTTTCTATGGAAGCTCTTCCACCATGGAAGAGATCCTGTTTTCTAAAGACACAAGATCTGGGATGTGCGGTATCTCAGTGACCTGACAAGCTGAGGAGCTCTTTGATATAGAATGAGGGGGTTACCAGCGGACATTCTGGTGTGTTGAAATAGTACTCTGCTAGTGCTAAAGTAACATCACATAGATTTTACTGGATCTTTCATGTATCTTTTGACACCTATTTACTTTATTGCTCATTGCATAGCCTCCATTTCATAATGTCTTAATCAGGGCAAATCACTACCAGGCACCAGTGTTACGAGAAGCTTTCATTAAGTCATCACCTGGACACCACGTGTTACGTAAGCAGAAGCAAAATGCTGTAGACGCAGTAACGACCTTTCCCCCCAGCAGACTCTGTCCTAAGGCAACATTTTTTGGAAAGTTCTCAGTAAACCTGTATTTCATGATAAAATCTGCTTTAAAAATGATGTCTTATCTTTCCAACATAAAATTGTTCATCTTTATAGACTTTCTCAAAGTTTCACATTTTCTATAAATGCATAATGAAGTCACTCCCTAATTAAAATGTACATAAGTGGCATATTATCTAATAATGATTAACAATAATAATAATAATCTTCCTTGAAGCACAAAGATTCTCATTTTCTATCAAGTTCACACTGATAATGTGTCTGCAGTTTGCTTTGGGCTCTTGTGGGGACACTACCATATGATGCTTTTATAAATTCTTGACTGGAGACGGAAGAGTCTTAACTAAGACGTAAAAACACAGAATGAATGCTTAGCAATCTGGGCAAAAACAGTGGTTAACAAAGCCTTGGGAAAATATTTCACAAAAACATTTCAAGATACTAAAAGTAGATTTAGTACAGTTACATGGGTCCAGAACATAAAAAATAAAGTCATTAGGTTAAGTGGATATTTTTAATATTTTACATGTTTCGAAGAAGTCAACTATTAAAAAGATCTCATGCTATTGTGCTACTTAGTCACAGGAGAACTGAAAAATAGCAATCTGTACAACTATTTAAGCTGAAAATATGTTTTCATTACAAATACCTTCCTGACTCCAGAAAACCTTTCTTATTCACAAGTCCCGTACATTCTCTCTAAGTACACGTAACATTTTTAACACCAGTTTCCTAAAGTGAAATATGAAGGTTAATACTTTGAAATAATTTATGCATTTATTTTTAAATTTTGTATTCTAAAAAGGACATTTGGCAAACATTAAAAACATTAAATCATCCAAAAAAAGTTAAATTAAAATAAATTAAATCAATAGTTAATATCAATCCTAAATTGAACATATGGTATCAGACCACCCCTCCACTTAAAGACGAGTGTGAAGAGAAATTAATTCACACTCCAACTAAAGATTTAACTATTAACAGCTAATAATAAGGAACATTTATGATCTGCTTACCATATGCCATGCACAGTTCTAGGGATTGAATTGATCTGACCAGACCCAATAATGTAAGTGGCTATCGTCCTCATTTCTCTGATGAGGAAACCAAGGCACGGAACAGTTAAGGAGCTTGCTTAGGTAATGAAATGCTGAGCCAAGATCTAAAGCCCCTCTGAACTGCTTCCTTGGCTCTTTACTCCCCTACAAAACCAACTTTCCGTTTTCTAAGAGGTGTTTAAACAATTTTTTCTTGTTTCTAAATGTGCTCATCCTGTTCCTCTTCTCTTGATAAAACAAACAAAAAAATCTAATTATTTTTGTATTATGACTTCATCGTTTAGTAGCTTCAGACTGACAGCAAAATTAAAGGAAACACAGATTCCCAATATGCCTCTTGCCCCAAACATGCACGCTGCTGCTGCTGCTGCGAAGTCGCTTCAGTCGTGTCCGACTCTGTGTGACCCCATAGATGGAAGCCCACCACGCTCCCCTCTCCCTAGGATTCTCTAGGCAAGAATACTGGAGTGGGTTGCCATTTCCTTCTCCAGTGCATGAAAGTGAAAAGTCAAAGTGAAGTCGCTCAGTTGTGTTCCCTATCAATATTCTCTACAATTATGTTGTGATTTAAAAGAAATAGATACTGGTCTTCTCCCCAGTCCTGGTACAGGGCTCCTAACTCTTGAATTTGGAATGATAGGAGCATCTTGTGTCATTCATTAGGGGTCCCTTCAGAGGCATCTGAAGNCCTATCAATATTCTCTATAATTATGTTGTGATTTAAAAGAAATAGATACTGGTCTTCTCCCCTGGTACAGGGCTCCTAACTCTTGAATTGGAATGATAGGAGCATCTTGTGTCATTCATTAGGGGTCCCTTCAGAGGCATCTGAATTTTTGTTAATGAGGTGACTTAGGCTGGGGCTCCTAGATAGTCTCGGAATGGAGCTGGCCACCAAGAAGNTCCCTATCAATATTCTCTACAATTATGTTGTGATTTAAAAGAAATAGATACTGGTCTTCTCCCCAGTCCTGGTACAGGGCTCCTAACTCTTGAATTTGGAATGATAGGAGCATCTTGTGTCATTCATTAGGGGTCCCTTCAGAGGCATCTGAAGTTTTGTTAATGAGGTGACTTAGGCTGAGGCTCCTAGATAGTCTCAGAATGGAGCTGGCCACCAAGAAGACCAAGTGATTAGAAATTAGGAAGTTGCAGTCTTATCTCATTCTCGGTATCCTGGAAGGGAAGCCGGGCTAGAGATTGAGTGCAGTTACCAAAGGCCAATCCTGCCTATATAATGAAGCCTCCATAAAAACCTAAAAGCACAGAGTTCAGAGAGCTTTTGGACTGGTGACTATGTGGAGATTCAAGGAGAGAGGTGCCCTAAAGATCATGGAAGTGAAACAGGAGAGAAGGAGGCAGGGCACAATCTTTGAAACATCGACACAGCCCGAGGGCACAACGTCAACTGATGAGAATCAACTGGGTCCAAGATGGCAAACAAGTCAACTTCATCTAGACCTTGGTCCTCAGTGTGCGCTCACTGTAACACATCAGCAAGCCAAATGACATACCCAGTTCCAAGGCCGATCAGCAAAGACCAAAGGATGGGCGGTGGCTCAATTTCTGGAAATCTCGCTTTCCCCAAAAAGGTTGGACTAATCCTTCCACTCATTTACCCAGCCCATNTTGAGTGCAGTTACCAAAGGCCAATCCTGCCTATATAATGAAGCCTCCATAAAAACCTAAAAGGACAGAGTTCAGAGAGCTTTTGGACTGGTGAGTATGTGGGGATTCAAGGAGAGAGGTGCCCTAAAGAGCATGGAAGTGAAACAGGAGAGGAGGCAGGGCACAATCTTTGAAACAACGACACAGCCCGAGGGCACAACGTCAACTGAGGAGAACCAAATGGGTCCAAGATGGCAAACAAGTCAACTTCATCTAGACCTTGGTCCTCAGTGTGCGCTCACTGTAACACATCAGCAAGCCAAATGACATACCCAGTTCCAAGGCCGATCAGCAAAGACCAAAGGATGGGCGGTGGCTCAATTTCTGGAAATCTCGCTTTCCCCAAAAAGGTTGGACTAATCCTTCCACTCATTTACCCAGCCCATAAAAGCTAACCACGCCACAATTCAGGGCCCACTCACCCTCTGCAATGGCCCACACTCTGCAGACTGTATTTCTCTCTGAATAAATCCACTGCTTACCAATCACTTTGTTTCTCACTGAACTCCTTCTGTACAAAGACACAAAGAACAGGTGAGTAATTCTAATTAAAAGATTATTGGNGGCCCACTCACCCTCTGCAATGGTCCACACTCTGCGGACTGTATTTCTCTCTGAATAAATCCACTGCTTACCAATCACTTTGTTTCTCACTGAACTCCTTCTGTGCAAAGACACAAAGAACAGGTGAGTAATTCTAATTAAAAGATTATTGGGGGGACTTCCCCGGTGGTCCAGTGAATAAGACTCTGTACTCCCAATACAGGAGGTCTGGGTTTGATCCCTGGTCAGGAAAGTAGATCCCACACGCTGCAACTAAAGGTCCCACATGTCACAACTAAGACCAATGCAGCCAAATAAATAAATAAAAATAAATATTAAAAATTGTACATACATTGAAAAAAAAAAAAAAGATTATTGGGTCAAGTCCCAAGCAGGGTTTTGACTGGGTTTGAGTCCCAGCCACGTGGGTTAGAGTCTCAAACTGGGTTTTGGCTGCGTTCAAGTCCTGGCCTTGTGGGTTTGAGTCCTGGTACATGGGTTCCAGTCCCAGTTCGAGGTAAACGGTTTCAGAAGCCTCTCCCCACATACTAGCCCTAAGAAAGGTTCTTCCAACTAGCTGTTCCTAAGTTATATCTCGTTATAATCCCATAATCCAGTAAGTAAAAACTGGTTGATTTAGCAAGTAAATTGGGTTTCCCAAATTCTGAGTGCTGCCCTAGCAAATTAATGGAACCCAGTAGCCAGCCAATCGAAAGCACACATAACAATCCGGACTTGCAGTTGGCAGCTGTAATAGGGGCAGTCTTTGGGACTCACTCAGCTAGTAGATAGCAGGACCTAACACTAGCAGAAAAATGTCAGATTTGAATTAAATTTGTGGGAAACTCAGTGTCCACTGAAAATGTGAGGATTGCTTGGGGTGTTGAAATAAATCCATTGTACACATTAGAGTGGTAAGTACATTTGTTACAATCTACATTGTCACATCATAATCACCCCGANCACTGAAAATATGAGGATTGCTTGGGGTGTTGAAATAAATCCATTGTACACATTAGAGTGGTAAGTACATTTGTTACAATCTACATTGTCACATCATAATCACCCCGAATGCAAAGCATGCAACATGATTCACTCTTGCTGTTGGACATCTATTCATCATTATAAAAATTCTCCGTGCTCCACCTATTCGTCCGTCCCGTCCCCCAACCCTGGCAACCACTGATCTTTTCAATGTCTCCCATAGTCTTGCCTTTTCCAGACTGTCATACAGTCAGAATCAAAAATCTCTTCAGATTGGCTTCTTTCTCTTAGTCATAAGCATTTAGGGTTCTTCCACATCTGTTGATGGCTTGATAGCTCATTTGTTTTGATCCCTAGATAATTTCCACCAAGCTTTACTTGTCCATTCACCTACTGAAGGACATTTTGGTTGGTTCCAGGTTTGGGCAATTATGAATAAAGTTGCTATAAATAGATGTATGCAGATTTTTGCTTGGGGGACCTAAGTTTTCACTTTGGGCAAACACCAAGGAGTGCAGTTGCTGGACTGGATGGTAAGAATAAGGCTTAGTTTTGTAAGAAACTTCCAAACGGTCTCCCAAAGTGGCTGTACCATTTTTCATTCTCACCAGCATCGAACAAGAGTTCCAGTTGTTCCTCATCTTCTTCAGCATTTGATGTGGTCAGTGTTCCAGATTCTGGCCATTGTTAAAGGTGTGCGGGGGTATCTCACTGCTGTTTTGTTTAAAAAACATTTTTTTAACCCTGCATATTTCCAAACAAGGACACTTGTAAAATTGTTAATGTTTTATTTTATGTCTGTGCTCAATCGCGTCCAACTCTTTGTGACCATGTGGACTATAGCCCACAAGGCTCCTCTGTCCGTGAAATTCTTCAGGCAAAAATACTGGAGTGGGCTGCCGTTTCCTACTCCAGGGTATCTTTCTGATCCAGGAATTGAAACTGTGTCTCCTGCATTGCCTGCATTAGCAGGAGATTCTTTACCATGTTGCCACCTGGGAAGCCCTCATAGTATAAGACTCAATTTTAGCCGAAAGGCCAAGAAGCAGTTATCTTATGAAGAGGCCTTTAAAATCCTCTGAAAATGAATGGAAGCCTACAGCACAGATACTTATTCTTAAACTAGAACATTCCTTTCTTCTTAATAACAAATAATATTGAAACACTCAATTTTTAAGAGTGCCCCCAAAAAGCATAAACACATTTTTTACCTCGAGTGTGAAAAAAATGTGTTGGTTGATAAGAAGTCTTAGGCAAAAGTCATCAAGTCCACAAAATTAAGATAAATGTTGAAAGTAACCAAGATTAAGGATACATGCTAAACTAAAAAAAAAAAACAAAAAACTTTTTTCTTCTGCCCTTCAATAATACTGTTAGTTAAGATTACAATTATAGGCATTATTTTTCTTTCACTTTTCATTCCACTTTCAATTCTTCATACCCGGACAGAAAATGAAGCCATAACAGGCACAGAGTGATATATGGACACACTGGACCTTCCTCATTCACTAATTGCTGTAAAACCCAACAAGCAGTGGATGAAGCAACAAAACCAACCATGAATCAAATCTGCATCATAGACACCAAGGAGAGCTGCCAAGTATTTCTACGGACACAAAGAACAAAACTCTACAGTGCAATCATTAGAAACTCAAACGTATCCATGTTTTCAGCAATCAGCTTCGAAAGTTGAAAGACAAAAGGAGGTCCCTTCTAAAGAGAAAGAATACGGGTTCCAGAGAGGAAAAACTATCTCCTTATCAAGCTCTTGTGTTCTGTGTCTCCAAGATACCCCAATGCCTGAGTCTCCAGCTTCCATGCCGGATTCTCTATTACAGGACTTGACAAGCAAGAAAAAATACAAGGTAAGTTATCTCTAGGAAGCATCTCAACTCATAAAGAATTAATGCTATCCAGTGAAACATCTTATGAAACAAAAGGTGGGACACTAGACAGCTGGCTAACGACCGGCAAACCCACACACTTCAGGTGTCATTACCAAATTAAGTGACTTAGTAAATTAGTATACGTTTATTTGAGAAACAACAATTCCAAGTCATCATAAAAATACATTTTATCTCAAAATCAGTCTGAAGGTTTACTGCTTATAGTCTTACATTGGGATTAAAAGGTACAGTTAATTCTTAGAGCTTTAGCCTCTACACATCTAAATTCATTATTTTGAAATCAATTTTATTCCTACCCTAAGAAAAGAATGTGTGTAAACCATGGGTAAGCTCATCATATAATATAGCGGGATTATGATGGTTAAGTCTGAAGCATAAAGTATTCTTCGACCCGAGTGTTTCAGTGGTAAAGAATCCACTTGCCAGTGCAAGAGACTCAGGTTCAAGCTCTGGGTAGGAAGATCTCCTGGAGAAGGAAATCACAACCTACTTCTTACTTGAAAAATCCCATGGACAGAGGAGCCTAGTGGGCTACAAGTCCATGGGGCCACAAAGAGTCAGACAGGACTGAACCTATATATATACATGACATGCCAAACTGAGCATTTTCCTCTGTCTCACTGTCCTCTAGAATTAGCCTTTAACAGATGGAATTAAAGATCCTTTGGTTATAGCACTGTGGGAATTAAAGATCCTTTGGTTATAGCACTGTGTGCATAGTTATAAATAATCAATCTCCTTTTTGAGGAAACAAATCATTCACTCCAGGGCAAAGACAGGTAAGCAAATATGTGTACACACAGATGTGTCGAGATAGACAATTTTTCTTTAGAATGAAAAAGTCACAGCACTACAACATCGCAAAAAATATCTTGCATTAACCCAGCCTATTCTTGAGCTGAAAAGAATTTATCAAAAGTAAGTTACCAGGAGCAATCCTTGACTACTTACAGAGGAAAATATTGAGACAAACTGAAGCCAGACGATAGATAAACTAGTACATTTCACAAACGTTTAACCTCTCATCTTCTCTTGCCTAGGCCACTAGTCTTCTTCCAAATTCATCACCAACTCATCACCCACAAAAGTCACATTTCTAGAAAGTGATCATGTCATATGTCAGTTTAAAATTCTGCAGTGGCTTCTCATTGGAGCCTACAGAATGATGCCAGCTACCTCAGCTCTCACTACCAGTACCCACCTCAGTGTGCTGTGCTCTCCCGTCTCTTTTTCCCCTCAGCTCTGTCCAGAAGGCCCTTCCTCCCTTCTTTCCTCCTTACCCTCACTGGGGAACACCTCTCAAGGGAAACCTACTCACTGCCAGGACCCAGGTGGAAGGCATCTCTGGGACTGACCTGCCTGCACCAGCACCGTGGCTGACCAGCCCTCACCCCCTCACTCTATACTCCAGCCTCCCTGGAGCACTCTACACACTGCACCACATGACTAGGTATTTAAGGAAAGGATGGTGGATGCTATTTGTCCTTCTGGAAGCGAGGGGTATGTGCAGTTAACACTTAGTTTAAAAACTTTAGCAAAGACTGACAGTCCATCTGCTGTTGTTCAGTCACTGAGTCATGTCTCTCTGAGACCCCATGGACTGCAGCACACCACGCTTCCTTGTCCATCACCAACTCCCAGAGCTTGCTCAGACTCATGTCCATTGATTCAGTGACACCATCCAACCATCTCATCCTCTGTCATACCCTTCTCCTCTTGCCTTCAATCTTTCCCAGAATCAGGGTCTTTCTAAATAGGTGGCTCTTTGCACCAGGTGGCCAAAGGATTGGAGCTTCAGCTTCAGCATCAGTCCTTCTAATGAATATTCAGGACTGATTTCCTTTAGGATTGACAGATTTGATCTCCTTGCAGTCCAAGGGACTCTCAAGAGCCTTCTCCAATACCACAATTCGAAAACATCAATTCTTTGGCGCTCAGCCTTTGTTACAGTACAACTCTCACATCCGTACTGGAAAAACCGTACCTTTGACTATATGGACCTTTGTTGCCAAAGTGATGTCTCTGCTTTTTAAGAGGCTGTCTAGTTTTGTTATTGGTTTTCTTCCAATACTCAATAAGTGTCCCAGTAGAGATGTGAAAGAATGAACTATAAAGTTGCAACTATGAGTTAATTTCTAGGAAATTACACGGGATTCAAATCCCAGCTCCCCTGTTCACTATCTGTGTGATTCAGGAGGTACACATTTANTTAAGAGGCTGTCTAGTTTTGTTATTGGTTTTCTTCCAATACTCAATAAGTGTCCCAGTAGAGATGTGAAAGAATGAACTATAAAGTTGCAACTATGAGTTAATTTCTAGGAAATTACACGGGATTCAAATCCCAGCTCCCCTGTTCACTATCTGTGTGATTCAGGAGGTACACATTTAACTCTCCACTGTAAAATGCGGACAACACTGCTCAATGGTCGCAGTGAGAAGACCAAGTAAGGTAAGTATAGGAAGGGCCCCGCCCAGCACTGGGATTCAGTCCCTCTCCGCACAAGGTAACATCCTCTGGTCAGAAGCTGGAGTCAAGGATGGTGAAAAGGATGCAAAACAAGCCAGGTGGGAAGGGGGAAATGTTTCAAGATAGAGAGCGGCAAATGAAAGCAGGAAAGCAAGATGCTGGAAGACTAGGAATATGTACTATCACTTTAGTGCAGGAGTTGCAGGAAGTGGACCCCTTCCAGGGCCTGGAACTGGGCTCTCATCTAACACTCGGAAATGAATTGTCTGAGGAGACACATGTGCTGACAAAGCAAGAGATTTTTTTGGGAAAGGGCACCCGGGTGGACAGCAGTAGGGT
>SJYW01043006.1:1404-11529 GCA_006410735.1 Raphicerus campestris
TTTCCCCCTCAGTCAGCCTTTTCCCTCAAGAAGCTTCGCTTCAATTCAGTCGTTTCTGACTCTTTGCAACCTCATGAATCACAGCTTCCAGGCCTCCCTGTCTATCACCAGCTCCCAGAGTTCACTCAAATTCATGTCATTGAGTCAGTAATGCCATCCAGCCATCTCATCCTCTGTCATCCCCTTCTCCTCCTGCCCCCAATCCCTCCCAGCATCAGGGTCTTTTCCATTGAGTCAACTCTTCCCATCAGGTGGCCTAAGTATTGGAGTTTCAGCTTTAGCATCAGTCCTTCCAATGAACACCCAGGACTGATCTCCTTTAGGATGGACTGGTTGGATCTCCTTGCAGTCCAAGGGACTCTCAGGAGTCTTCTCCAACACCACAGTTCAAAAGCATCAGTTCTTCAGTGCTCAGTTTTCTTCACAGTCCAACTCTCACATCCATACATGACTACTGGAGAAACCATAGCCTTGGCTAGATGGACCTTTGTTGGCAAAGTAATGTCTCTGATTTTTAGTATGCTATCTAGTTTGTCATAACTTTTCTTCCAAGGAGTAAGCATCTTTTAATTTCATGGCTGCAGTCACCACCTGCAGTGATTTTGGAGCCCCCAAAAATAAAGTCTGACACTGTGTCTACTGTTTCCCCATCTATTTCCCATGAAGTGATGGGACCAGATGGCATGATCTTAGTTTTCTGAATGTTGAGCTTTAAGCCAAATTTTTAACTCTCCTTTCTTTCTCCATTAGAGGGCAGACAGAATGAAAACCACAATCACAGAAAATTTACCAATCTGATTGCATGGACCACAGCCTTGTCTTACTCAATGAAACTATGAGCCATGCCATGTAGTGCCATTCAAGATGGATGGGTCATGGTGGAGAGTTCTGACAACACGTGGTCCACTGGAGAAGGGAAAGGCAAACCACTTCAATATTCTTGCCTTGAGAACCCCATTAACAGGATGAAAAAGAGGTTGACTGTATACCAGTATAAATGCACTTAATGCCATGGGATTGTACACTTAAAATTGGTCAAAATGGTAAATTTTATGCTATGCATATTTTTCCACAAAAACTAATGACAAAGCATACTATGTACTACACTAAACACATTGTTGGTGGTTTTATTCACTAAGTCATAGCCAACTCTTTTTGTGATCCCATTGAGTGTAGCCCTCCAGGCCCCTCTGTCCATGAGATTTCCTAGGTAAGAATATTGGAATGGGTTGTCATTTCCTTCTCCAAGGGATCTTCTCAACTCATGGGTCAAAACTGCATCTCCTGCATTGCATGAGATTCTTTACCACTAAGCCACCAGGAAAGCCCAAATCATATTCTACACATTGTTATCTCATTTAGTCTCAATAAAAACCTTAAGAGGGATTTATCACTATTTTCCCCATATTACACACATGCAACATAAACTTCAGAAAGACTGAAGATGCTGTAGCACATCCCTTGGCTAAACAGCAACATGGCTAGGATGTGAACATAGTACTCTTTAACTTCAAAGTCTGGCATGGAGTTAATCACCATTCTATTATTTATTGAATGTTGAAGCTGCCATGCCATTGCTTTCTGACTTCCAACATTTTGACTGAGAGGCTAACTGAGAAGAATGTAAGGCATGCCCTTTTTTCTTGCTAATCTTTTATTTTTTATTTCCAACAAGTTTACTATCATGTAACTAGGTATAATTTATCTCTGTATTCATGGAGTTTGTCAAACTTTGTGAATCAGTGTCCTTTATAAGTTACACAAAATTCTTTGCTATCTTTCAAAAATTGGCTTCTGCCATAGTCTGTTATTCTATCAATACTCATCAATTATATTAATGTTAGGTAGTCTTCACCATGACCCAGAGATCAGTATTCTCTACCATATTTGCCTTCCATCCTTCAATATATCTGGTGGTTTAGTTGCAGTGATAGTTGGTTGTTTTAGATTTTGGTGTTTTGTTTTATCTTTTACTATCTTGTCCATTAATCTTTTTATCTTTCTTTCACCTGAGGAAAAGCTATTCAAATGAGATTTTATTTTATTTTACATATTCAGAATTTGGTTGTGCTTACTTTTTTACAGATTCTAGATTTCTGATTAAACTCTTTAGTTTTTCTTCTATTATCATAAATAGTTATTTTTAATTCTAGGGCTGATAACTGCAGTAAGTTTCCCTTAACTTTAATTCTATTGTTTTTCAAGATTGGTTTAATGTGGTAATGATGTCTTTTACACAGTTATCTATAACTGTGAAACTTAAGTTCATATTAATTTTCTAAAACAAGTCTGAAAGAAAGTTGCATACTTTCAGATAAACAAATAAACTTTTACAGAGCCCACCAAGTAAGATACAAAGCTATAACTTTAGAAATTTTCATGCCAGACAGTATCTATATTCCAAATACTCTCAAGTGGAAAATAATTTGCATATTTTATTTAGAGAAAGATGTTAAAGTTTAGGTTTCCAAGGATTATTCACTAATGCCCACTTAGTATAAGTACTTTATAAATCTGTTTATTACATTTAAAGACTATATATCAATAAGTTCTTGGATGCCAATTTCTTTTGTTTATTGATAGTGTATATCCCTCTAGCATCAGAAAAGAACCATAAAAGTATTTAAATGTATTTATGATAAACCAAGGGATGTTTTTCCTTCTAGTTGACAATCAAGAAGAAAATATTTTCCTGGACTCTGGCAGGAAACCTCAAATATATATATATATATATATATATATATACATATATACACACACACACACACACACATACACATACAGGACAACGATGCATATTTTCCTGTTTCTTAAAATGCTAATTTGAACATGTGTCAGATGTGAAAAACCAAACTTAGAGGAAAATCTTTTTAATTGACTGGATAGTGTTATGACAAATTGCAATCATGTGGATGCTTACAGACAATGTATTTGAAGATAAACATTCAATTGTTATCATAGGCCTTTCTATGCAATTTCTTTTTTTAACCATATGCAAGCATCATTTTGTCAATTTTTATTAAAGGATTAATACTAATGTGCTTAATTTAGCTGAAAAGTTTGGACTTAATATTCTATAGTATTGTATATTTTACTGGGTATTGTATTAGGAAAATAGCATAACTTACTCCTTGATGAATCATGTAGACTGGTCAACAGAGGTGAAAGTAAGCTTGTAGCTGGGAACCAACCAATTTTATAGTGATGAAATGGAGCTTTCTTGAAGTGAGTTGACAATTGATGATGTCAAAATCATAAAAGAAAAACATTATATATCCATTTTACCTTGGCTTATAAAATGTGTATATCATTATTGGAAACATATTTTGTTTTTTATACCTGAGTTGTGAAGTAGATAGTACAAATCTGGAGACAAAGAGAAAAGGACTCGTCTGAGATCTTAAATGTGAAATATAAAATTTAGAGCACTGGAGTTATAATTTGAAACAAGCCTTCTATTTGTTTTCCAAGAAGTTTGCAATTTTTACTTGTTGAGCACCTACTAGAGGCAAAACAATGAATCTGGTGGTTGAGAAACAGTAACAGCCTAGAAAGTCCCAGTCTGAAATTCCAGAAGTTTCAAAAAAATTTACATATAGGTAGATAGATGATAACTTCCTTGGTAGCTCAGATGGTAAAGCATTTGCCTACAATGTGGAAGACCTGGGTTCAATCCCTGGGTCGGGAAGATCCTCTGAGAAGGAAATGGCAATCCACTCCAGTAATCTTGCCTAGAAAAATCCCATGGACGGAGGAGCCCAGTAAGTTACAGTCCATGGAGTAGCAAAAAGTCAGACATGACTGAGCGACATTACTCACTCTGAGATAGATGATGGAAGATAGATAGAGATATATATGGCTTTCTATCTGTCCATCTATTATTACAATTTGACAAGATTTTTCATTGGAAGTTTACAATATTATACAGAATGTTAACTGGAAAGACACAAAACTCAATCTAGTGCTTTTCCTAGGATTGTTGAAGGATCATCTGTAGGTAGTCCTATAGAAGAAAAGAGAGAATGACCTCTCAGATGGAAAGTATAGCACACTCAAAAGAAAGGAGAAAAGAGAGACTGTGGTCTGCCTATGCTCAGGGAGTAGAGAAAAATTGACATGACCAGATTATGTGTGTTTTGATAAGATGTTTTTGAGAAGAGGTCAATATGGCTAATAATCATGAAGAGCCTTTCCATTTCCATATCTACCAAATGGACATTTTGTCAGTATGGGAGAATATAGTCCAGGCCCTCTTGCCTCTATTTGAGGTCACTATGAAAGGCCATTTCAGCTACAAAATTACCTCTAGAATTGGCTGAGGATGTCGCTGTGACTGTTTACAATTTAGTGTATTCTCTTGCTCAATCTTGCTTCTTCATTTCCACATAGGTGCTGATCCCTAGCATTCTCCAACAAACTCCCAAAGAACAAATCTATCTCATTTTATTTTCTTAGGCTCCTAACTGCATTTCCCAGGGCTGTCCGAAGTCCATAGAAAAAATAAATGTGAAAAAAACCTTTCCCCTATATGAAATACTTCATTCACATTAACTATAAAATCAGATATTATATAAAACAACTATTAATTTTGAAGAGCTATAGAGACAGTAATGACTGGCATATCAAAGAAAAGCTATAGAGTATTAAGTCCAAACTTTTCAGCTAAATTAAGCACATTAGTATTAATCCTTTAATAAAAATTGGCAAAATGATGCTTGCATATGGTTAAAAATAGAAATTGCATGGAAAGGTCTATGACAAAATAATAATCTCTGATCTAAGCCCCTATTACCTTCACAGTCCCTAGACACCTACTGTACAACATTCCACTGCTCCAGTTCAGTTGCTCAGTAGTGTCCTACTCTTTGTGACCCCATGGACTACAGCATGCCAGGCCTCCCTGTCCATTGTCAAATCCTGGGGTTTACTCAAACTCATGTCCATTGAGTTGGTGATGCCATCCAGCCATCTCATTCTCTGTCGTTCCCCTCTCCTCCTGCCTTCAATCTTTACCAGCATCAGGGTCTTTTCTAGTGAGTCAGTTCTTCCCATCAGATGACTAAAGTATTGGAACTTCAGCTTTAGCATCAGTCCTTCCAATGAATATTCAGGACTAATTTCCTTTAGGATTGACTGGTTGGATCTCCTTACAGTCCAAGGGTCTCTCAAGAGTCTTCTTCAGCATCACAGTTCAAAAGCACCAATTTTTCAGTGCTCAGCTTTCTTTATAGTCCAACTCTCACTTCCATGCATGACTACTGGAAAAACCATAGCTTTGACTAGATGGACATTTGCGGGCAAAGTAATGTCTCTGCTTTTTAATATGCTATCTATGTTGGTCATAACTTTTCTTCTAAGGAACAAGTGTCTTTTAATTTAATGGTTGCAGTCACTATCTGCAGTGATTTTGGAACCCCCCCAAAATAAAGTCTGACACTGTTTCCATTTTTTCCCTATCTATTTGCCATGAAGTGATGGGACCATATGCCATGATCTTAGTTTTCTAAATGTTGAGTTTTAAGTCAACTTTTTCACTCTCCCTTTTCACTTTCATCAAGAACTTTAGTTCTTCGCTTTCTGCCTTAAGGGTGGTGTCATCTGTATATCTGAGGTTATTGATACTTCTCCCAGCAATCTTGATTCTGGCGTGCTGTACTTTATGAGATTACAAAAAAGTCAGAAATGACTTAGCAACTGAACAATAATAGTTCTCCTGAAGATTTCTTCTTAATGCTAAATTATTTCTTTACCTTTTTTTGATGATCAATTTAATATGTTACCTCAACTTTCAGTTCCAAAAATTGCAGATTTCACTCACAAAATCTTCCATCTACATTTCCACTCCAATTATAGGATTGTTTAAAATTAAAATTTTTTCTTTATTGAAATTTTTACCTTTAAATTACATCCATTGTTTGTAGTTCTCTGTAATATCTCTTGACTTGATATGACGCTAGACAAGGATAACAGAATACTTCTCTTCTCTCATCCTCTTTCTTCCTTCTATGTTTATCTACATTTTAGTGGTACCTTTATGTCTTAATTGACAAGGTTCAAAAATATTCAGGAGGCTTCCCTAGCTGTTCAGTCGGTTTAAGCATCCACTTGCAATGTAGGAGATGCTGGTTTGATAGCTGGTTTTGGTAGTCTCCCTGGAGAAGGGCATGACAACCCACTCCAGTATTTTGCCTGGAAAATCCCATGGATTGAGGAGCTTGGCAGGCTATATAGTCCATAGGGTTGCAAAGAGTAGGACACAACTGAAGTGACTGAGCACACATGTATAAAAATACTCAGTAACCAACATTCAACTGTGTATGCCATGAAAATCAACAAAGTCTACATTTTTGTAACTTGTTCAACAATGTGCACTACATAGCAAAGGACAGTATCTCAGTGAACATTTGCTTTACTACAGTCTCTATCTAATAACCTTAATGACATTATGAGAAACATATCCCAGGTGTCAGGTCAAATAGCTCTCTTTTCTTATCCTTTACTTACTGTTCAAAATAGTGCCCATTTTGGTTTGCATATTATTTTGAAGGTGCATGTCTCTACTTTCTTTCACAAAATTTTCCTTTCCTCTCTTAACCTCTAACTTCAACACCATGTGCCCCATAATGACTACCTCAGCCCCAAATTTGAGTGAATTTTCCTTTCCAGATACTTCTCTTGTGTTTACCTATTCTGTAGTTTCTCCACCGTGGCACTAGTCACACTTTGGACTATATAACTTGTTGCTGTAGGGGCTGACTTGTGGATTGCAGGAGGTTTAGCAGCATCCTTGACCTCTAGCCACTAGCTGCTAGGGCATCCTCCTTTCTCCAGTTGTGACAACCAAAATGTCTGCAGATACTACCAAATATCATCTGGGCTTTATCATCTCCAGTTGAAACAGATCACTACTAATTAGGTATATAACGTAATTGATTTACCATATGCATACTTTCAAAACTGACAACTGAAAATATTTCCCATTAGTAAGTCTCTTGCTCCTTGCCTAGGACTTTGGGCTGGTTCGCAGGGAATGTGATAAAAAGCTGTTTTCTTTTATAGGTCTTGTAGGGGTGTATTTCTCTTTGGGGAAGATTGATGGACAGGCTGACATAATTACCAACACTAGCATGGTGATGAATATGTTTTGTCAACTGAGAAAACTAAGTTGGTATGGCTAAATATAACTTTTGAGACTTGCTTCCTCACACAAAGTCTTGACATTGATGTGATTTTTAGGTGTAGGTGCATGATTTCATCTTTGTGACCTTCTCCTTGTAAATAATATTCCTAACTACAGCCATCAATTAAGAATCAACAAGAAAAAAGGTGTTAAATGCAGAACCAAGGCAGAACACAATTTTAAAAAAATTCAGCAACCAAAATAACAAATCCAGGATATAATGGTCCTCTCATAGTACTAAAAGGCTCACCTCCCAAGCCTGCCCATCCCCTACCAGCTTCTTCAGGAATTATAGGAGGAAAATTTGGACTGCATTTTAAAAATAAGAAATCTAACTTAATATCTTTAATTTTTTTAATTTAAATTTATTTATTTTAATTGAGGCTAATTACTTTACAGTATTGTATTGGTTTTGCCATACATCAACATGAATTGGCCATGGGTGTACACGTGTTCCCAATCCTGAACCCCCCTCTCACCCCCCTCCCCATACCATCCCTCTGGGTCATCCCTGTGTACCAGCCCCAAGCATCCTGTATCCTGCATCGAACCTAGACTGGCAATTTGTTTCTTATATGATATTATACATGTTTCAATGCCATTCTCCCAAATCATCCCACCCTCTCCATCTCCACAGAGTCCAGAATACTGTTCTGTTCTTCTGTGTCGCTTTTGCTATCTCGCATACAAGGTTATGGTTAATTTTCTTAAAATAATCATAGTTTATTCTGAATTAAAAACTAAAGCTTTTGAAAAACAGCCAGTGAACATTTGAAGGTTGATGGGTAAAAACAAGATTACAGATAAAATATTCTTCAAAATTTAATCTAGCATTAAATGATATTTCATTGATTATGAGTTTGCAGTACTTTATTACAACAAACTTCCTTTCATTTTTCTTCTTTAAAATCTTAGTGTGAATTCTTCAGTTGCCAGGGACATATTATTGATAAATATATTTTCAAGCCTTTGTGATCTAATCTNTACATCTGTGTCTTTTTTTGCTGTCTTGCATACAGGGTTATCATCACTGTCTTTCTAAATTCCATATATATGTGTTAGTATACTGTATTGTTTTTCTTTCTGGCTTACTTCACTCTGTATAATAGGCTCCAGTCTCATCCACCTCATTAGAACTGATTCAAATGTATTCTTTTTGATGGCTGAGTAATGCTCCATTGTGTATCTGTACCACAGCTTTCTTATCCATTCATCTGCTGATGGACATCTAGGTTGCTTCCATGTCCTGGCTATTATAAACAGTGCTGTGATGAACACTGGGGTACACGTGTCTCTTTCAATTCTGGTTTCCTCGGTGTGTATGCCCAGCAATGGGATTGCTGGGTCATACGGCAGTTCTATTTCCAGTTTTCTAAAGAATCTCTACACTGTTCTCCATAGTGGCTGTACTAGTTTGCATTCCCTCCAACAGTGTAAGAGGGTTCCCTTTTCTCCACATCCTCTCCAGCATTTATTGCTTGTAGACTTTTGGATCACAACCATTCTGACTGGTGTGAAATGGTACCCTATTGTGGTTTTGATTTGCATTTCTCTGATAATGAGTGATGTTGAGCATCTTTTCATGTGTTTGTTAGCCATGTGTATGTCTTCTTTGGAGAAATGTCTATTTAGTTCTTTGGCCCATTTTTTGACTGGGTCATTTATTTTTCTGGAATTGAGTTGCAGGAGTTACTTGTATATTTTTGAGATTAGTCCTTTGTCAGTTGCTTCATTTGCTATTATTTTCTCCTATTCTGAAGGCTGTCTTTTCACCTTGCTTATAGTTTTTTTGTTGTGCAGAAGCTTTTAATTTTAATTAGGTCCCATTTGTTTATTTTTGCTCTTATTTCCAGTATTCTTGGATGTGGATCATAGAAGATCCTGCTGTGATGTATGTCGGAGAGTGTATTGCGTATGTTTTCCTCTAAGCGTTTTACAGTTTCTGGTCTTACGTTTAAATCTTTAATCCATTTCAAGTTTATTTTTGTGTGTGGTGTTAGAAAGTGTTTTAGTTTTATTCTTTTACAAGTGGTTGACCAGTTTTCCCAGAACAACTTGTTAAAGAGATTGTCTTTTCTCCCTTGTATATCTTGCCTCCTTTGTCAAAGATAAGGTGTCCATAGGTGTGTGGATTAATCTCTGAGCTTTCTATTTTGTTCCATTATTCTATATTTGTCTTTGTGCCGGTACTATACTGTCTTAATGACTGTGGCATTGTAGTAGAGCCTGAAGTCAGGCAGGTTGATTCCTCCAGTCCAAACTCATTCTATGAGGCCACCATCACCCTAATACCAAAACCTGACAAAGATGCCACCAAAAAAAAAGAAAGAAAAGAAAAGTAAAAAAACTACAGGCCAATATCACTGATGAACATAGATGCAAAAATTCTTAACAAATTTCTAGCAGTCAGAATCCAGCAACACATTAAAAAGATCATACACTGTAACCAAGTGGGCTTTATCCCAGGGATGCGAGGATTCTTCAGTATCCACAAATCAATCAGTGCAATACACCACATTAACAAATTGAAAAATAAAAGCCATATGATTATCTCAGTAGATGCAGAGAAAGCCTTTGACAAAATTCAACATCCATTTATGATTAAAAAAAAAACACCTCTCCAGAAAGAAGGAATAGAAGGAACATACCTAAACATAATAAAAGCTATATGTGACAAACCCACAGCAAACATTATCCTCAATGGTGAAAAATAGAAAGCATTTCCCCTAAACTCANTAAAAAAAAAACACCTCTCCAGAAAGAAGGAATAGAAGGAACATACCTAAACATAATAAAAGCTATATGTGACAAACCCACAGCAAACATTATCCTCAATGGTGAAAAATAGAAAGCATTTCCCCTAAACTCAGAAACAAGACAAGGGTGCCCACTTTCACCACTACTATTCAACATAGTTCTGGAAGTTTTGGCCACAGCAATCAGAG
>SJYW01043008.1:0-14952 GCA_006410735.1 Raphicerus campestris
CCACTGCACCTGGGAAGCCCAGTGTATCAGCTAGTTTAGTGTTAAGTTCTGGGATTCTAGCTCCACTGCTAACTGGCTTTGTGACCCAGACAAGTCATAACAGCTCCTGCTTCTTCTGGTTGTTTTGAGGATAGATGAACCAATCCACATCAAGTTAATCCTAACCGAGTACCCAGCTTTTAGAACACACTATTTAAACATACATGAGATTTGCATTTTAAACTATTATTGGAGGTAAAGTTGCAAGAGCTGAGATTTAAAAGGATGGCATATTATCCCAAGCATTTTAATTCATTGAAGGAATAAAGCTCTATTAAACCAAGACACTGGAGCTTTCAAGAATCTGCCTGCCAATCAGGAGATGTGGGTTCAATCCCTGGGTTGGGAAGATTCCCTGGAGGAGGAATTGGCAACCCATTCCAGTATTCTTGCCTGGGAAATCCCATTGACAGAGGAGCCTGTTGGGCTACAGTCCATGGGGTCATAAAAGTCAGACGTGACTAAGCTAATAAACAACAGCAGCAAGAAATCAAGGCACTAGACCGTTTTCGCTAATAAGCAATCTGTGCCTGCCTTCTCTGTGGACAAGATTTATTTCAATTTGGATGAAGAGTTTCTAGCTGATGCAATCTTAGTGACTTGACAAAGATAGTAAGAGAATCACCTACACGTAACAAATCTTAACAGGTATGAAGTTGTGGAATAATGACGTTTCCTGTTACTGAGCCAGTTCCTGATATATTTCAGGACCTCTGTCGCGGTTGGGACATTTAGACGTAGGAGGGCAATTTAGGGGCTTCACTGAGGAGACGTGGCAAAGTGTGGGAACTAATGCTTCCCATTGCTCAGTGAGCTTAAACCCTGAAGCGCTGGGGAGAGCCTCTGGAAGTCTGTTAGCTGTGTCAGAGGCTGCAAGGGGAAGGCGTCCAGAGAGGGCGGGCCAGCTCCTCTCATTCCCCAGAGCCAGTATTTTAACGGTTCTTTGAAGCATTTGAATAATCAAATCACTTTGGCAGATTTTCCTCTCCATATTTAAGTAGCAGTCAATTTCGGGAACACTATTTTAAAAGTCGAAAAGGATATGGAATTTGTCAGGCAGAGCAGAAATCTTTTCTCTGGTCTTCAGAAGGAGGAACTAGAATGATCACATCCCCATTTCCACACTCAGAAGGAGGCTGTGTTCAATTTCAGCATGAATTTCCTGGCTACACTTTGCAGTTCTTTCTCCTATGGCTTCTTTCTAGAGGCAATTTGAGAATCAGTTTGGTTCAGTTGCTCAGTCGTGTACAAATCGTTTTGACCCCATGGACTGCAGCATGCCAGGCTTCCCTGTCCATCACCAACTCCGGAGCTTGCTCAAACTCATGTCCATCGAGTTGGTGATACCATCCAACCATCTCATCATCTGTCATCCCCTTCTCCTCCTGCCTTCAATCTTTCCCAGCATCAGGGTCTTTTCCAATGAGTCAGTTCTTTGCATCAGCTGGCCAAAGTATTGGAGTTTCAGCCTCAGCATCCATCCTTCCAATGAACATTCAGGACTAATTTCCTTTAGGATTGATTGGTTTGCTCTCCTTGCAGTCCAAGTGACTCTCAAGAGTTTTCTCCAGCACCACAGTTCAAAAGCATCAGTTCTTTGGTGCTCAGCTATCTTTATAGTCCAACTTGCACATCCATACATGACTACACGATTTGATGAATGGGCTCCTGCCAGTAGAATATAATGTTGGTAAAAGCAGAAAGGCCCATGTGCCTGAAATATCTACTCTTGGAATCACTAACAGTGGCTGGACCATCCTCTCTAGAAGGAATTCATGTATTATACTTTATGCTGGTCTGAATGGATCTGTCCTGGGGTTTTGTACTTGGAAGACACCATTGTGGTCTACCTGCCTCTTCCAGCCCTTCCTTAGCCTTGGAAGATGGTCTTCATTGCTCTGACTCTTTTCTCTCACCGAACCTTCCTTCTTGTTGGTGCCTAAAGAAAGCCCTGTGGTTTGCTGCCGCTGTTGCCATGGTCTACCTTGAATGGGCGAGTTTCAGAATAACCTCACTGGAAGGGGGTGTGATTGAAAAGAAGAAGATGCCAATTGTGAGTCAGGGCATGTGGGTGGAGGAGAAAGCTGGGAGGAGCTGGTGCCGGTGAGGAGAGGACCACGGCGAGGAAGAGGAGCAATAAAAGTTGTGGACTTCGCCATGATGTCCGAGTGTCGGAGGCCCTTTCTCCCAACATGAATGCTTCAGGATGTAGGCTTCTAGCCGTTTAGAGGTTTCCTGCTTATAAGGACCTGAGGCTTTTCTGTCTTCTGATTCTGAGACCTAAACTAATCTTATACTGACCTGAAAATACTTTGGAAGGGATGTCTGGAGACTGAAGATGCGCTTCCTGTCATATATGTTGGTTATGGAGTATAAGTCTGTATGTGCAATACGCTATATAGGTATGCATGCGTGCTAAGTCGCTTCAGTTGTATCTGACTCTCTGTGACCCCATAGACTGTAGCTCGCCGGGCTTCTCTGTCCCNTTGCAGTCCAAGTGACTCTCAAGAGTTTTCTCCAGCACCACAGTTCAAAAGCATCAGTTCTTTGGTGCTCAGCTATCTTTATAGTCCAACTTGCACATCCATACATGACTACATGATTTGATGAATGGGCTCCTGCCAGTAGAATATAATGTTGGTAAAAGCAGAAAGGCCCATGTGCCTGAAATATCTACTCTTGGAATCACTAACAGTGGCTGGACCATCCTCTCTAGAAGGAATTCATGTATTATACTTTATGCTGGTCTGAATGGATCTGTCCTGGGGTTTTGTACTTGGAAGACACCATTGTGGTCTACCTGCCTCTTCCAGCCCTTCCTTAGCCTTGGAAGATGGTCTTCATTGCTCTGACTCTTTTCTCTCACCGAACCTTCCTTCTTGTTGGTGCCTAAAGAAAGCCCTGTGGTTTGCTGCCGCTGTTGCCATGGTCTACCTTGAATGGGTGAGTTTCAGAAAAACCTCACTGGAAGGGGGTGTGATTGAAAAGAAGAAGATGCCAATTGTGAGTCAGGGCATGTGGGTGGAGGAGAAAGCTGGGAGGAGCTGGTGCCGGTGAGGAGAGGACCACGGCGAGGAAGAGGAGCAATAAAAGTTGTGGACTTCGCCATGATGTCCGAGTGTCGGAGGCCCTTTCTCCCAACGTGAATGCTTCAGGGTGTAGGCTTCTAGCAGTTTAGAGGTTTCCTGCTTATAAGGACCTGAGGCTTTTCTGTCTTCTGATTCTGAGACCTAAACTAATCTTATACTGACCTGAAAATACTTTGGAAGGGATGTCTGGAGACTGAAGATGCGCTTCCTGTCATATATGTTGGTTATGGAGTATAAGTCTGTATGTGCAATACGCTATATAGGTATGCGTGCGTGCTAAGTCGCTTCAGTTGTATCTGACTCTCTGTGACCCCATAGACTGTAGCTCGCCGGGCTTCTCTGTCCCTGGGATTTCCCAGACAAGAATACTGGAGTAGATTGCCATGTCTTCCTCTAGGGGATCTTCCGGACCTAGGGATAGAACCCATATTGCTTAAATCCCCTGCATTGGCAGGTGGGTTCTTTACCAGGAGCGCCACCTGGGAAACCTGCTATCTACGTGTGATTACATATGGATGGAGATTAATTATTTTATTATATATAGACACATAATACATATTATTTTATTACCTATAAAATATGTTTATAAATATATATTTACATATTATATATTCACTTATTTTAAAGGAAGTGGGGCATTTACTGCATATGGGATGGGCACCTAAAATCACGGAATTTTAAAGATACAAGTTTATTTTCGTCTTTTTACAGATAAAGAAACTGGGGGTTTGCGAGTAGAGTGACTTGGCCCAGGTCATAGGAAAAGACAGAACTATACCTAAAACTCACGTCACTCTTTCCAAACTGGGATGCCCATCCACACGCCCCTGAGTCTAGAGCAGGGGTTCCTGGTGCTGGTGGAGGGAAGGGGCTGGGGGTCTTGGCTGTGTCCCCTAAGGGCGATTCTGAGATGTTCCTCCTCTAACTCTGACTTGATATCCATTGAAGAAGGACCAAATTGAGACATGTTAAGAAGTAACTGGCCTGGCTTCCCTGGTGGCTCAGCAATAAAGAATCTGTCTGCATTGCAGGAAACACAGGAGTCATGGGTTCAGTCCATGGGTTGGGAAGATCCCCTGGAGAACAGAATAGCAACCCATTCCAGTATTCTTGCCTGGGAAATCCCGTGGACAGAGGAGCCTGGTGGGCTACAGTCCATGGGGTCAAAAAGAGTCAAGACACGACTGAGTGTGTAGCTCACACACAACTGGCCTAGAGGGCATAAATAAAACTTCAATAGGAAAACTACACAGGGTTAATTTGCCTTCAGATACAAATGAATGCATGGTCCTACATCACGGTGCTCCTGAGAAATCAGCCTAGAGGGTCCCACTCACAAGAGAAGGAGGGTCTCTCCCTTCTACTTTCTTTCCTGTTCACTGAGACCACTAGTTCCTGCCTGGGGCTTCCTTGGTGGCTCAGATGGTAAAGAAACTGCCTGCAATGTGGGAGAGCTGGGTTTGATCCCTGGCTGGCGGGCCGGAAGATCCCTGGAGGAGGGCATGGCAACCGGCTCCAGTATTCTTGCCTGCAGAATCCCATGGACAGGGGAGCCTGGTGGGCTATAGTCCATGGGGTTGCCAAGAGTTGGACATGACTGAGCGACTTGCATTTTAAGCCCGTGTTTGCTTTAAGCCTTGCTTCAAGGTTATGCTTGTAAGGGCAGGACAAACAGAGTCGATGCTCAGCTGTAGACTATTTTCAAAGATAAAGCTCTCACTTTACCTGAGGCAGTTTATGGGATGTCTCCCACTGCCAGGCAATCTGAGGACCCTGCTGTTCGGATAACGTCGCTGTGCAAGAAGGATCTTTTTCCTTCCCTGAGTCTTTTTGCTTGAATCCAAATTGCTTCACTATTGACTCATTTCTTTCTCCCGCCCCTGCCCACTCCTGTTATCTGTTCTGGGAAAAACAGCAAATGAGTTTAACATTTGCAGCCAGTGGCTGGAGGCCACAAGACCAGGATGCTTAATATAATGCAGTTAGCTTTGTTTCAAATTAAAATTGGAACCAGTAATGTCTTAATTCTCTTGTCTAGACAATTGTCACGGCTGTAAATTACCATCATAATGGCCCCGAATGGCTTTTAAGGACCTCACCGAATCGTTATTTGCCAATCCTATAAACTTTCTGAACATGCTGTTTAGTTTATCTTAATTAATCTATTAGGAGATGGCATATACATCCTGCTTGCTCTCTCCAAAGTGACATTTGTGGATTCACTTCCTTTCTCTTGCTAATGCTACTCCATAAACTCACTACTGATCTAATTCTGCCTTCTGTCTGTCTGCAACAGATTTAATTAGGAAAATCATTATCCAGATGTGATGTTGTTCCTTCCATGTTTAAAACAGGGACTCCTCTGTAGATGCTTGGTGCAATTCCTTCGTGATTAACAGCTGCTTACATATATTTTGTTCAGAGTAGGGTTCATAGTTTGTTGAATGGGTTACTCATAATTCATACAAAAATGAGTTTAAATGAACTCCCTTCAAAGAAGAACCCATACGAGTTCAAAATACTCAGGAGGTAGGTCTCTGTACCTAAAGGCTTGTCCACAAAGAATATAAGCACAGCCTTCAAAACAATGTGAGAAACCAGTACACCTTAGAAAGTATGGGTCAGCCAACTGTGTAGTTAGGAGCTCAGTTCATATCTCAACGGAGGCTTCCATGGTGGCTCAGTGGAAAAGAATCTGCCCCCCCAGTGCAGGAGACACAGGTTTGGTCTTTGGGTCGGGAAGATCCCCTGGAGAAGGAAATGGCAATCCACTCCCGTGGCAACCCACCCACTGTAGCCTTGGAAATCCCTTGAACAACAAAAAAATTGACTTGAACAGAGAAGCCCGGCAGGCTACAGTCTGTGGGGTCACAAAAGAGTTGGACAAGACTAAATTTCACTTGCAAATGTGTGTAGGGGGTACACAGGAAGTAAGGAGAGAGATGCTACAAGGCATCAGGAAAATGTCTACAATCACGGTTGCAGGTCCTCAGTTACTCTAGTGACCCACAAAGGATGTTTTTGTCCTTTCTTCCTGGGGAACATGGGGTCATCTTTTGTGTTGCCTCCTTTTCGACCAAAGCACTTTGCACACAGCTCTTTGTTACTAACTTCTTTTATTTGATGACTATTATTTCTCTACTTGTCTTTTTCTATAAGTAAAATGTGATCTCAAGAGCAGGGACATTATCACTGCCAGTGTCTAAAAGAATTAAAGGACCTGATTTTGAATTCTATTTTTGCTACTTTTTCTAACTGTGTAACTTTTAGCCTGTTTCCTTGTCTCCTTAAAATTGATTTTCTTCATCTGAAAACGGGATAAAACTAATACCTGTTTCATAGAATTTTTGTAAAAGTTAATAATCTTAGCTATCATCATCATTGTCATATTCATAGCCCTATTGTCATTATAAAGCGCACAGTTTTTCAATATTTTTCAATTAAATAAAATTACTTTAATGTTTCTCTTCTTCTCAAGCCTTTCATTTCCTCCCAATGTCTTTTTTTAAACTAAGATATAATTTATTACCATAAAATTCACCTTTCAAAAGTATATAATTCAGTGGCAATTACTATATTCACAAAGTTGTGCAACTGTCTCTTATACACATCTTAGACAATTGTCACGGCTGTAAATTACCATCATAATGGCCCCGAATGGCTTTTAAGGACCTCACCGAATCGTTATTTGCCAATCCTATAAACTTTCTGAACATGCTGTTTAGTTTATCTTAATTAATCTATTAGGAGATGGCGTATACATCCTGCTTGCTCTCTCCAAAGTGACATTTGTGGATTCACTTCCTTTCTCTTGCTAATGCTACTCCATAAACTCACTACTGATCTAATTCTGCCTTCTGTCTGTCTGCAACAGATTTAATTAGGAAAATCATTATCCAGATGTGATGTTGTTCCTTCCATGTTTAAAACAGGGACTCCTCTGTAGATGCTTGGTGCAATTCCTTCGTGATTAACAGCTGCTTACATATATTTTGTTCAGAGTAGGGTTCATAGTTTGTTGAATGGGTTACTCATAATTCATACAAAAATGAGTTTAAATGAACTCCCTTCAAAGAAGAACCCATAAGAGTTCAAAATACTCAGGAGGTAGGTCTCTGTACCTAAAGGCTTGTCCACAAAGAATATAAGCACAGCCTTCAAAACAATGTGAGAAACCAGTACACCTTAGAAAGTATGGGTCAGCCAACTGTGTAGTTAGGAGCTCAGTTCATATCTCAACGGAGGCTTCCATGGTGGCTCAGTGGAAAAGAATCTGCCCCCCCAGTGCAGGAGACACAGGTTTGGTCTTTGGGTCAGGAAGATCCCCTGGAGAAGGAAATGGCAATCCACTCCAGTGGCAACCCGCCCACTGTAGCCTTGGAAATCCCTTGAACAACAAAAAAATTGACTTGAACAGAGAAGCCCGGCAGGCTGCAGTCTGTGGGGTCACAAAAGAGTTGGACAAGACTAAATTTCACTTGCAAATGTGTGTAGGGGGTACACAGGAAGTAAGGAGAGAGATGCTACAAGGCATCAGGAAAATGTCTACAATCACGGTTGCAGGTCCTCAGTTACTCTAGTGACCCACAAAGGATGTTTTTGTCCTTTCTTCCTGGGGAACATGGGGTCATCTTTTGTGTTGCCTCCTTTTCGACCAAAGCACTTTGCACACAGCTCTTTGTTACTAACTTCTTTTATTTGATGACTATTATTTCTCTACTTGTCTTTTTCTATAAGTAAAATGTGATCTCAAGAGCAGGGACATTATCACTGCCAGTGTCCAAAAGAATTAAAGGACCTGATTTTGAATTCTATTTTTGCTACTTTTTCTAACTGTGTAACTTTTAGCCTGTTTCCTTGTCTCCTTAAAATTGATTTTCTTCATCTGAAAACGGGATAAAACTAATACCTGTTTCATAGAATTTTTGTAAAAGTTAATAATCTTAGCTATCATCATCATTGTCATATTCATAGCCCTATTGTCATTATAAAGCGCACAGTTTTTCAATATTTTTCAATTAAATAAAATTACTTTAATGTTTCTCTTCTTCTCAAGCCTTTCATTTCCTCCCAATGTCTTTTTTTAAACTAAGATATAATTTATTACCATAAAATTCACCTTTCAAAAGTATATAATTCAGTGGCAATTACTATATTCACAAAGTTGTGCACAGTTTTTCAATATTTTTCAATTAAATAAAATTACTTTAATGTTTCTCTTCTTCTCAAGCCTTTCATTTCCTCCCAATGTCTTTTTTAAACTAAGATATAATTTATTACCATAAAATTCACCTTTCAAAAGTGTATAATTCAGTGGCAATTACTATATTCACAAAGTTGTGCAAACATCCTAATTGCAGAAAATTTTTATCATCCCCCCTTCAAAAAAAGCTTTCCCCATTAGCAGTCATGATTCCCGCATTCATTTCCCAGCCGCTGGCAACCATGATCAACTTTATTTCTGGATTTGCCTACAGTGGACACTGCATAGCAGGAAGTCATGCAACATGTTGTCTCTTTTGTGTGATTTCTTTCACTGAACATAATGTTTTCAAGGTTCCTCCCTGTTGTAGCTTATATAAGCATGTCATTCTTTTTTATGGGTGAGTAGTATTCCACCAGATGGGTATACTACAGTTATTCATTCATCAATTGATGTACATTTGAGTTTCTTTTTTTATCAATTATGAATAATGCTGCTGTCAACAATTATACGTTTCTGTGAAGGTGTGTTTTTAATCATCTTGGGTATAAATTTAGATTGTGATTGCTGAGTCATAGAGTCATAAACTCTATGTTAAAATTTTGGAGGAATTGCTAAACTGTTTTCTAAAGTAGCTGCCCCATTTTATTTTCCCACTACCAGTGTATGGGGATTTCTCTTTTTCTGCATCCTCACTAACAGTTGTTACTATCCGTGTTTTGATTGTAGATATCCTGGTGGTATAGTGTTTTCTTGTTTTTTGGTTTGTCATCCCCTAATGCCTAATGATTTGATTGTCTTTTGATGTGCCTGTTGATCATTTCTCTATGTCTTCCTGGGAGAAATGTCTATTTAAGTCATTTGCTGATTTTTTTTTTTCTTTTGGTACTTAGGTCATTTGTCTTTTTATTGTGAGTTGTAAGAGTTCTTCACATATTCTTGATATGAGATCATTAGATATAAAATTTACAAATATTTTCTCCTCTTCCGTGGAAGAAATGTCTTCCGCTTTTATTATTGTGTTCTTTGAAGCACAAAGATAGCTCTTAAATTTTAATGAAGTTCAGCTTACCAGCTTTTCCCTGTTGCTAGTGCTTTGCTGTCATATCTAAGAAACTATTGCCCAGTCTAAGGTCAAGAAGAATTGCCTCTGTATTTTCTTTTAATAGATTTATATTTTTAGCTCTGGCATTTAGGTTTTTGATGCATTGAATTACTTTTGTATGTGGTGTGAGGTAGAGGTCTAACTTCATTATTTTGCAGGTGGAAGTCAGTTGGCCAAGGAACATGTAATTGAAAAGAGTTCTTTTTTTCTTA
This sequence comes from Raphicerus campestris, assembly GCA_006410735.1. NCBI lineage: Eukaryota > Metazoa > Chordata > Mammalia > Artiodactyla > Bovidae > Raphicerus > Raphicerus campestris. The sequence continues at coordinate 9,649 of SJYW01043008.1, forward strand.
TATATTGAAAACTCATCCTTTATCTTGGTATGCTTGTCCAAATTAATTGATTGTAAATGTTAGGATTTATTTATACACTTTCAGTTTTACTCCACTGCTCTTTATGTCTTTCCTTATGCCAGTAACACTCTGTCATGATTATTTTAGCTTTGTAGTAAATTTTGAAATCTTGAAAGGTGAGTCTTCCAATTGTTTTCACCCTTTTCAAGGTTGTTTTGACAATTTTGGGTCCTTCGCATTTCCATATGAATTTTAGGATCATATTGTCAAACTCTACCAAGAAACCAAGGTGGGATTTTGATAGAGATTGTGTCAAGTCTGTAGATCAGTTTGGGAAATGTTGCAGTCTTTATAATAATAGGTCTTCTGACTCTTGAAAGTGAATGCCTTTCCTATATTTATGTCTTCTTTAATTTCAGCAATGATGCTTTATGAATTTTAGTGAACATATCTTTTTGTTAATTGTATTCATATAGTATTTTATTCTTTTTGTGCTATTATAAATGGAATTCTATTGTTAAATTCAGTTTTTGTAATGTTCCTTGCTAGTGCATAGAAACAGATCTGACTTTTAATTTGTATTTTGTATCCTGTAACCTTGATGAACTTGTTTATCCATTTTAATAGACTTTTTAAAGTGGATTCCTTGAATACAGGATCATGTCATATCTGAATGTGAACAGTTTTACTTCTTTCTTTGCAATCTTTTTTCTTGCCTAATTGCACTATCTGGAGCCTCCAGTACAGTGTTGAGTAGAAGTGGTGAGAGTGGACATACTTCTCTTCTTCCTTGTCTTACAGGAGAACTTTCCAGTGTTTCACCTAAACTACGATGTTGGTTGTGGGTTTTCATGTTTTTTATTNTTTGTGTTGCTTCCTTTTCGACCAAAGCACTTTGCACACAGCTCTTTGTTACTAACTTCTTTTATTTGATGACTATTATTTCTCTACTTGTCTTTTTCTATAAGTAAAATGTGATCTCAAGAGCAGGGACATTATCACTGCCAGTGTCTAAAAGAATTAAAGGACCTGATTTTGAATTCTATTTTTGCTACTTTTTCTAACTGTGTAACTTTTAGCCTGTTTCCTTGTCTCCTTAAAATTGATTTTCTTCATCTGAAAACGGGATAAAACTAATACCTGTTTCATAGAATTTTTGTAAAAGTTAATAATCTTAGCTATCATCATCATTGTCATATTCATAGCCCTATTGTCATTATAAAGCGCACAGTTTTTCAATATTTTTCAATTAAATAAAATTACTTTAATGTTTCTCTTCTTCTCAAGCCTTTCATTTCCTCCCAATGTCTTTTTTTAAACTAAGATATAATTTATTACCATAAAATTCACCTTTCAAAAGTGTATAATTCAGTGGCAATTACTATATTCACAAAGTTGTGCAAACATCCTAATTGCAGAAAATTTTTATCATCCCCCCTTCAAAAAAAGCTTTCCCCATTAGCAGTCATGATTCCCGCATTCATTTCCCAGCCGCTGGCAACCATGATCAACTTTATTTCTGGATTTGCCTACAGTGGACACTGCATAGCAGGAAGTCATGCAACATGTTGTCTTTTTTGTGTGATTTCTTTCACTGAACATAATGTTTTCAAGGTTCATCCCTGTTGTAGCTTATATAAGCATTTCATTCTTTTATATGGGTGAATAGTATTCCACCAGATGGGTATACTACAGTTATTCATTCATCAATTGATGGACATTTGAGTTTCTTTTTTATCAATTATGAATAATGCTGCTGTCAACAATTATACGTTTCTGTGAAGGTGTGTTTTTAATCATCTTGGGTATAANATAATGTTTTCAAGGTTCCTCCCTGTTGTAGCTTATATAAGCATGTCATTCTTTTTTATGGGTGAGTAGTATTCCACCAGATGGGTATACTACAGTTATTCATTCATCAATTGATGTACATTTGAGTTTCTTTTTTTATCAATTATGAATAATGCTGCTGTCAACAATTATACGTTTCTGTGAAGGTGTGTTTTTAATCATCTTGGGTATAAATTTAGATTGTGATTGCTGAGTCATAGAGTCATAAACTCTATGTTAAAATTTTGGAGGAATTGCTAAACTGTTTTCTAAAGTAGCTGCCCCATTTTATTTTCCCACTACCAGTGTATGGGGATTTCTCTTTTTCTGCATCCTCACTAACAGTTGTTACTATCCGTGTTTTGATTGTAGATATCCTGGTGGTATAGTGGTTTCTTGTTTTTTGGTTTGTCATCCCCTAATGCCTAATGATTTGATTGTCTTTTGATGTGCCTGTTGATCATTTCTCTATGTCTTCCTGGGAGAAATGTCTATTTAAGTCATTTGCTGATTTTTTTTTTTCTTTTGGTACTTAGGTCATTTGTCTTTTTATTGTGAGTTGTAAGAGTTCTTCACATATTCTTGATATGAGATCATTAGATATAAAATTTACAAATATTTTCTCCTCTTCCGTGGAAGAAATGTCTTCCGCTTTTATTATTGTGTTCTTTGAAGCACAAAGATAGCTCTTAAATTTTAATGAAGTTCAGCTTACCAGCTTTTCCCTGTTGCTAGTGCTTTGCTGTCATATCTAAGAAACTATTGCCCAGTCTAAGGTCAAGAAGAATTGCCTCTGTATTTTCTTTTAATAGATTTATATTTTTAGCTCTGGCATTTAGGTTTTTGATGCATTGAATTACTTTTGTATGTGGTGTGAGGTAGAGGTCTAACTTCATTATTTTGCAGGTGGAAGTCAGTTGGCCAAGGAACATGTAATTGAAAAGAGTTCTTTTTTTCTTATATATTGAAAACTCATCCTTTATCTTGGTATGCTTGTCCAAATTAATTGATTGTAAATGTTAGGATTTATTTATACACTTTCAGTTTTACTCCACTGCTCTTTATGTCTTTCCTTATGCCAGTAACACTCTGTCATGATTATTTTAGCTTTGTAGTAAATTTTGAAATCTTGAAAGGTGAGTCTTCCAATTGTTTTCACCCTTTTCAAGGTTGTTTTGACAATTTTGGGTCCTTCGCATTTCCATATGAATTTTAGGATCATATTGTCAAACTCTACCAGGAAACCAAGGTGGGATTTTGATAGAGATTGTGTCAAGTCTGTAGATCAGTTTGGGAAATGTTGCAGTCTTTATAATAATAGGTCTTCTGACTCTTGAAAGTGAATGCCTTTCCTATATTTATGTCTTCTTTAATTTCAGCAATGATGCTTTATGAATTTTAGTGAACATATCTTTTTGTTAATTGTATTCATATAGTATTTTATTCTTTTTGTGCTATTATAAATGGAATTCTATTGTTAAATTCAGTTTTTGTAATGTTCCTTGCTAGTGCATAGAAACAGATCTGACTTTTAATTTGTATTTTGTATCCTGTAACCTTGATGAACTTGTTTATCCATTTTAATAGACTTTTTAAAGTGGATTCCTTGAATACAGGATCATGTCATATCTGAATGTGAACAGTTTTACTTCTTTCTTTGCAATCTTTTTTCTTGCCTAATTGCACTATCTGGAGCCTCCAGTACAGTGTTGAGTAGAAGTGGTGAGAGTGGACATACTTCTCTTCTTCCTTGTCTTACAGGAGAACTTTCCAGTGTTTCACCTAAACTACGATGTTGGTTGTGGGTTTTCATGTTTTTTATTAGGTTGAGAAAGTTTCATTTATTTTATAATTTACCTTATAATTCATAAGGTATATGGTTGCAAATTTTTGCATGGGGAGGTCTTTTTTTGTTTTGTTACCAGTAACACTTGTAAAGGATAAATGGGACATATTCTGTTCTAGTCTTCTTCTTTTTTTTTTTTTTTTTTTTAATTTTGTGTGAAGGATTCGTGTTCTTCTTAAAGATCTGATGGAATTCACTGGGGAAACCATTTGAGCATGGGATTGTCTGTGGAATTTTTTTGATTACTAGCACACTCTCCTTATTTGTTATAGGTCTATTCAGATTTTCTATGTCTTCTTGAGTCAGTTTCATTAGTTTGTATTTTTCGAGGATTTGCCTGTTTCATCTGGATTAGCATTAGTAATTTGTCAGCATACAATTGTTCAGAATGATCCCTTATAATGTTTTTTATTTCTGTAAGGTCAGTAATATTGCCCTTTTTGTTCACTAATGATTTTAATAATTCAGTCTTCTCTCTTCTTGGTCAGTCTCATGGTTTTTCAAAGAACCAACTTGATTTTTCTTGATTTTCTCTCTTTTTTTCTGCTCTCTGTTTTATTTATTTCAAGCCTGACATTTATTTTTTTTCTGCATGGTTTAGATTTAGTTTGCTCTTCTTTTTCTAGATTCTAAGGTGGGAGGTTATGTTTTTCGATCTGCGATCTTTCTTTTTAATGTAGGCATTTACAGGCATAAATTTCAGTCTGAGCATTCACTTAGCTAACTCTCATAAGTTTTGGTATGTTTGTTTTCATTTTCATTGTCTTACTTTCTAATGTCCCTTAAACTTTCTTAGATCTATTGGTTATTTAGTAATATGTCTTTAAATTTCTATATATTTGTGAATTTCTCATATTCCTGCTGTTATTAATTTCTAACTTCATTTCGTGTGGTCAGATAACACACTTCAGATGATTTTAATCTTTTAAAATTTATCAAGACTATTTTACCCTGGGGAATATTCCAGTGGTATTTTTTTTTTAATTGTAGTCTGAGACACGTCCCTATGAATGACTCATTCACCGGATATTTCCTTTAAGTTTTTGGTCAGCTTCTTGTTTGCCCCAACTCTCTGAGGTAGCTCTGATGCTAAACAATTATCCCTGATTGATTTGGACAAAGGCCCTGAGGGAAGATTGTTTAAAATGAATGATCTCTGAGTTAGGCCAGATAAAGGCAACCCCTGGTTGTGGAGGTTTCCAGGAAGCTAGACAAGTAATATAATAACATCTACTAATGGTCTAATGGTACATCGGGCAGAGCTCTGATCCTTTTCTGCTCTCTCCAGTGGTGGGTAGGTTTCTGGTTTTCACATTTATTGTGAGTGCAAAGCGATTGTTTTTCAAGGCTACTGTGGAGCCAGGGAAAAGGAATGGTCATAGGGTAAGTTAAATAGGGCACTGTTCTTGTTGCGATTCAGCTGATTTTTTAAAAATAAACATTCCTTGGATTCCTCTGTTGGCTAATTTCCAGAGCTATCAAAAAGTTGATTTTGACATTATGGTTAGTTTCTTCATTTTCTTATGAAAGAAAATATCTTTGGAGATCTTTACTACATTTCTGCAGTGTTCCCCCACCCAATTAATTTTTAATGAGTATATTGTCAACTGAGGAAAAAAAAAAAAAAA
>SJYW01043012.1:0-14483 GCA_006410735.1 Raphicerus campestris
AGCCCCAGACAGCAAGTTTATATATAATCTATAAAGTGAATGCCACTAGCTCATGCTTTGACTATGATAGAAATGCACAGTGAAATTTCACAGATCTGATTGAAAGCCCAGCATCTTTTCACCACCACCTCTTCAGGTTCTTCCTCCCCCAACCCCCTCAAAACCAAACCTGAAAACAATTTAAGTTTAATACGGTAAGAGTCTCCCAGCAGTGTGGATGAACCTGGAAAAGAGATCTCCTTGATGTTACCTGGCAAGTTAGAATGTTTTACTAATAGAAATGCAGCCTAACCAGGTGCATTTACAAAAGCTGCCTGCAAATGAGATTTTATGACTCATATGGGTTTTGATATTTTTTAATACTCAAATTTCTCTAACTTTGAAATAAAAGAATAAATTCTTTAGAGAAAAAGGGGGATTATAAAGTAGTGTGATCCTCTATATGCAGTATCAAATATCTTTAAATATTTATTTAAACATTTGCTGAGTTTTTTTTCAGTGTGTACTTAGACAAATGGTTACCAGAGAGCCATACTAAATCCCAGGAGGATGTGTGTTTTACGACTTTACGAGCAAATGGCATGATAGTAAGCCCCAAAATGTCAGGTAGTGTCACTGTTGCTAATTAGAATTAAGCCAAAGATCCCTCCCCACACTTCAGCCTATACGACACCCATAATTTCCCTCAGCAGCTTGCTTGTGATTTTGCATGGGTTTTCTGATGAGTGCATGCTTTAGTGGTACAAGGAAGAAGTAAAGTTTAAAAAAAAAAACAACCCTTAATTAAAAGTAACCACACACATAGAGAAGTAACCACAACCTTGCTGGAAGTTAGACCTGTTGGTCTGAGGAAGTTAAGGAGGGCTGGATGTGATGTCACCCCTGCATTAATCTTGCTGAAGCAGCAGTGATGGGGGAAGGGACACAGAGGTCTTTGTTTAAATGTCACCCCTTCTGAGTCCCACTCAGCTTTAAAATTGAAGATAACCTCATCCGTCTCCCAGCGCCCCCCACACTCACACCTGTAGTGCTCACTACCTTAACATATGTTGTTGTTCAGTCACTAAGCCTTGTCTGACTCTTTTGTGACCCCATGGACTGTAGGCCACCAGGCTCCTCTGTCCACGGGATTTCCCAGGCAAGAATACTAGCATGGGTAGCTATTTCCTTCTCCAGGTCATCTTCCTGACCCAGGGATCAAACCCGAGTCTCCTGCATTGGCAGACAGACTCTTTCCCACTGAGCCCCCGGGGAAACCCTTAGCATATAACATATATTTATTTATCATGTATGTTTATCTCTACTCCAGCATAAATGTGAGCTCCCAATGGAAAGGAGCTTTGTTTGGCTCTGAGCAACTAGCACACAGTTCCTGGCACCTAACAGGTGTACATACTTGATGAAGAAATGAGCCTTTAATTAATTTAGTAAGCTCCTGTCCTGTGCCAGGCTCCCCTCTCCCCCCCTTGACACTTCATGGAGCATTTGTTTCATTCTAATGACACAGCCCTCAAGGTTGGCCTGTTTATTTACTGTTGAGAAAGTGAGGCCCAAAGTCTAAGATATCAGTGCTCGCAGGCCAGTTCCCCTGCCAGCCTCCATCCCCATTCCTTGGTGTAGGAATTTAGTTTGTGGTAGCCAACAAACGCGTAAACCAATTACATTTTCATACTTTGGTGCCTAAGGTGTCACCCATAGTTTGTTATTGCTAACTCATCATCATCAGCATGTTGTGAACAAACTTTCAAGTAAGAAAATGAGGGACTTTCGTTCTTTCACTGGGTAAAGCAAGCAGTCTACACCTGTGTGCTCAGTTTTGCTTGTGTAATGGTGGTTTATTTTCTCAGCTTGGGGTTAAGTGGGGATGTTTCAGTGAAAGTCCTGCCTGGTTGGCTTCCAGTGTGGCCTGTGGCATATAGGTCTAGGCTTTGAAGCTGGTGGCTCAGACAGTAAAGAATCTGCCTTCAATTCAGGAGACCCAGGTTCAGTCCCTGCGTTGGGAAGATCCCCTGGAGAAGGAAATGGCTACCCACTCCAGTATTCTTGCCTGGAGAATCCCGGCTCTGGTGGGCTCTGGTCCATGGGGTCACGAAGTTGGACACTACTGAGCAACTAACAGTTTCACTTTTTTTTTTTGGAAGCTTTTGGTTGCTGTTTATGTTTATTGCTGTTGCTGTGCTGGCTACTTGATATCTTCATCTGTTCCCATAACACTGCCTTCTTCAGGTATGCTGAAAATAAAATAGCATCTGCAGAAGCTCAGACAGTTTGGGCTCCATGACGACTAAAAAAGGGGATTGTAAGAATCAGGTGCCAGGTAGCAGAAAGGGTTGCCAGGTATCAAATATTAAACTGCACAGCCCAGTGTTATAACATCTTGTCTGTAAACACAAAGCCAAATAATAAGTGTCTTTTCCTGTCATAACATCTTTTCTTGATTGGAAAGAGGTTTTAGAACGATGATAATGTTACTATGAGGGCAGAGCAGCATCCTTTGTTAACAAGGCTGGGCCAGTCAAACTTGTGACACCATTCACAAGTTCCGGGTTGCCTCTGACTTTGCATGTGTGACGTTATTCCAGGCTTGGGCATTAACTCCTACCCTGCACTTCTGTCGAACTGAATTGCGGGGAGACCTGCAGGGGAAACTGATGAGTGTGCAGCTGCAACCGTGTGGATTGTTTCTCCCTCAGAATTCCACACAGCTATTTATTCTGCAGTTCAGTGTAAAACTCATTGTAGAAGCAACACAAATACTTATTGAACTTACCTGTTAACATTTGTAAATACATTTTTATTTCTCAAACTTTTGTTTTTACTGAAATACAGTTAAAGATTTACAGTGTGTTAATTTCTACTGTATAGCAGTGATTCAGTTATATATATATGTACATTCTTTTTTAAGATCCTTTTCCATTATGGTTCACAGGATATTGAACATAGTCCCCTATGCTATACAGTAGGACCTTGTTTAGTAGGACCTAAAACTTTTAATTGAACTTTAATCTATATACTGAAAGGTTTGCTTAGGCCTTTATAGCTCACTAAGTTGTCACAAATTGAACCCACATGTGTAACCAGCACCCAGCTCAAGAAGTAGACCATGACCAGCCCCCAAAGCCCTTCTCATGCCCCCTTCCAGGCACTGTACCCGCTCCAGGATAGCTACTCTCCTAACTTATAGCAGCACAGGCTAGTTTGGCTTATCTTGTCTGCCTCATTTCACTCAATATGTTTTTTGGATCCATCCATCCATATCACAGCAGTAGTTGCCATTAGTTTTTCTTTCACTGTGTAGTATTACAAGGTGTGACTGTATCACAGTCTGTTCTTTGAGGGGTGTTTGGATTGTTTTCAGACAAATCTGGTGGGCATAGGCCCTCATTTCTCTTGGGTGTCGACACAGAGGAGTGGAGTTCCTGGATTATCAGGTATTTAAATATTTATTCAGTTTTGGCAGAAACTGCTAAGCTGTCTGCCAAAGTGGTTGCATCCGTTTACATTCCCACCAGAAGTGTGTGAGAGTTCCGGTTGGTTGCTCTACAACCAGACCAACAGTTGATATTTTCCTTCCTTTTCATTTTGGCGGCTCTGATGGGTGTATGCAAAAGTTAAAAAAAAAAATAAATTAAGGGGAAAGAGTTTGGCCCAGGCTTGCTGGTTGGAGGTCTGTAACCGCAGCAGGAATGCCATCTCCCTGGGGAATTCGAAGACCGATTCAAAGAATAAAGACATAGGGATCAGATTCCTGAGAGAGGCATCAGTGGTAGTGTTCAGTAGAATAAAAAATAAATTTCAGTTTATTGGACTCTCAGACTCTCATAGGTGAACACAACAAAAGGTTTTCCTGTGGGCTCAGGCCCGTGGCACCGGTGAAATGGACAAGTGTTGCAGTCTTCATACTGCCGGGAAGCTTCGTAGTCACTGACGAGACTAACAGTGGTATGATAAACAGTACAAGAAATGTGCCATTCGGGCACAGCCCTGAAGGCCAGCCCTTTTGGTGGCACTTCTCATGCCAAGGGAATTGTGCTCGAAAAAGTAGGAGTTGAAGCCAAGCAGCCAAATTCTTCCATCAGGAAGTGTGTCAGGGTTCAGCTTAATCAAGAATGGCCAAAAAAAAATCACTGCTTTTGTACCCAGAGATGGTTGCTTGAATTTTATTGAGGAAAATGATGAAGTTCTGATTGCTGGATTTGGTTGCAAATATCATATTGGTGACATTTCTGGAATCCTCTCTAAGGTTGTCAAAGTAGCCAACGTCTCACTTTTGCCTTTATACAAAGGCAGGAAGGAAAGACCAAGATCATAAATTTTGATGATGAAAGCACAGTAGTAATAAATTCTCATATATTAAAAAAAAAAAAGTTTTTTTGTGTAAGAGGTTTGGGGGCCATAGATGAACCATAATTAAATGAACTAGACTCCTGGGGGTGTAGAATCAGAGTTATTTGAACTTTCTAGTTAATTGAGTATTAAGGAGAGTTATGACCAACCTAGACAGCGCATTAAAAAGCAGAGACATTACTTTGCCAACAAAAGTCCGTCTAGTCAAGGCTATGGTTTTTTCAGTAGTCATGTATGGATGTGAGAGTTGGACTGTAAAGAAAGCTGAACGCCAAAGAATTGGTGCTTTTGAACNAAAAAAAAAATAAATTAAGGGGAAAGAGTTTGGCCCAGGCTTGCTGGTTGGAGGTCTGTAACCGCAGCAGGAATGCCATCTCCCTGGGGAATTCGAAGACCGATTCAAAGAATAAAGACATAGGGATCAGATTCCTGAGAGAGGCATCAGTGGTAGTGTTCAGTAGAATAAAAAATAAATTTCAGTTTATTGGACTCTCAGACTCTCATAGGTGAACACATCAAAAGGTTTTCCTGTGGGCTCAGGCCCGTGGCACCGGTGAAATGGACAAGTGTTGCAGTCTTCATACTGCCGGGAAGCTTCGTAGTCACTGACGAGACTAACAGTGGTATGATAAACAGTACAAGAAATGTGCCATTCGGGCACAGCCCTGAAGGCCAGCCCTTTTGGTGGCACTTCTCATGCCAAGGGAATTGTGCTCGAAAAAGTAGGAGTTGAAGCCAAGCAGCCAAATTCTTCCATCAGGAAGTGTGTCAGGGTTCAGCTTAATCAAGAATGGCCAAAAAAAAATCACTGCTTTTGTACCCAGAGATGGTTGCTTGAATTTTATTGAGGAAAATGATGAAGTTCTGATTGCTGGATTTGGTTGCAAATATCATATTGGTGACATTTCTGGAATCCTCTCTAAGGTTGTCAAAGTAGCCAACGTCTCACTTTTGCCTTTATACAAAGGCAGGAAGGAAAGACCAAGATCATAAATTTTGATGATGAAAGCACAGTAGTAATAAATTCTCATATATTAAAAAAAAAAAAGTTTTTTTGTGTAAGAGGTTTGGGGGCCATAGATGAACCATAATTAAATGAACTAGACTCCTGGGGGTGTAGAATCAGAGTTATTTGAACTTTCTAGTTAATTGAGTATTAAGGAGAGTTATGACCAACCTAGACAGCGCATTAAAAAGCAGAGACATTACTTTGCCAACAAAAGTCCGTCTAGTCAAGGCTATGGTTTTTTCAGTAGTCATGTATGGATGTGAGAGTTGGACTGTAAAGAAAGCTGAACGCCAAAGAATTGGTGCTTTTGAACTGTGGTGTTGGAGAAGACTCTTGAGAGTCCCTTGGACTGCAAGGAGATCCAACCAGTCCAACCTAAAGATCAGTCCTGGGTGTTCATTGGAAGGACGGATGTTGAAGCTGAAACTCCAGTACTTTGGCCACCTCATGTGAAAAGCTGACTCATTTGAAAAGACCCTGATGTTGGGAAAGATTGAGGGCATGAGGAGAAGGGGATGACAGAGGATGAGATGTTTGGATGGCATCACCGACTCAATGGACATGGGTTTGGGTAAATTCTGGTAGCTGGTAATGGACAGGGAGGCCTGGCGTGCTGCGATTCATGGGGTCGCAAAGAGTCAGACATGACTGAGCGACTGAACCGAACTGAACTGAACTTTTCCTTTGTGTATGACTTTTCTTAAAAACCTACTTTACTGTTACAAGCACAATAGACTAGTTTTTAAAAGCATTTCAGTGAGTTACAGTTAAATCAAGAGGCTTCAAGACTAGTACTTTTTTCTAAAGGAAATGTTATTTTTAATTTGGGTCTTCTCCACACTTAGATTGTTCATGCTTGAGAACAAGTCCCCCAGATTATACATCTCTGCATTTCTCACAGTTTCCCATGTTTTATTTATTTGTGTGTGCTGGTTTTAATCTTAGAGGCTCTGAAAACTGATATTTTTATATAGATATATATATAGAAATAATATGGAAAATATAGGAAAAAACTATATTTTACTGAGACCAGAGAATTTCCAAAATTTCTGTGGATATTTACACTGAAAGTAAAAGTTACCCAGGATCCCACACTACTAACTTGTACTGTCACCCTTTCAGGTATTTTTCAGTACATCTTTCCATGTCAGTCAGTATTGTGTGCTTCATCATTTAGATGACTCTCCATTCTTCGTCAGAATTTATTCATCCACCCGCCTCTTCTTGGATGTTAGGTTGTTGCCAATACCTTGCTATTAAAGTACTGCTGTGAACACCATTGTAGGTGAAACTTACACAAATCTGGAATCTTTTCCTAAAGCTAAATCCCTTGCAGGAGGGATAGTCAACATATTTGCTATACATTGCAAAACACCCTCCAGAAAACACACCTCAGGCCCTGCTATAATCTGATTATGTGAGAATGTACCTTTCCTGAACCTCAACCAATTAAGTGGATGTTTTAAAATGGCTTCCTTTATATATATATACACATATATATATATATGATATGTATATATCCCATAGAGAGTTTTTTAAAAAATAGTAAAACATGTTTAAAACCTATAACAGGGTAGTTTATGGACATTGGCCGGGAAAACACCCGAGATTTCATGTCTGGCAGTCGGGTGTAATTTCCCCTGTAAACTTTGTACTTGATATGTCTGCAGTAATTAGAGCTCTGCAGCCCTTGAGGCCTGTATACTTTTGTTCTTACTTTCCTCAGCCTTGATTTTATCAGTCTCTACGTTTTCCAGACATTGAGTCTATCTTTCTGGTTTATCATTATTTTAAGGACTGTGTTCTGGTTATAACTCAAATCTTTGTGGATAAAGGTGAGACTTGTGGAAATGAGATGAAATGTTGCGGTTTCTCTCTCCTTCGAAAATAAATGAAAAATATCATGAGAATGTGTTCCCAATCCAGGGAGCAAACTTCTTTTTTTTTTTTAAAAAAAGCACCCTTCCAAGATGTAAGGGATTGCTCATAGCCTTCCAGAGCTATGTGCTAAGAAAGAAGAGCTGGTGAGTGAGGGTGCCCTTGGGTGTGTTGCTTAAAATGGCTTTATTTGTGTGGTTCTTTGGAGGTTAAAAGTCCCTAAACAGTAGTAATTCCTTCACTAAATTACGAAAGGATAACTGTGGTTAACTCTAGGGTAGAGGAAGAGGGGCTTTTATGTCTGTCTTACACTCTGCCTTCTGGAGTGTTTATATTTTATGTGAGTGGATTATGTTTATAATATTTAAGCTAAAAATAAAACCCTAGGAATTTATAAATCTCCATATTAATGGATAAAAATTTTTAAAAACTAACCTAAAATGTGTCACTTCCTCTGTTTTGCAAACTGACTTTCTAAGGGTAAACCTAATTTTAGATCATACCATTTTCTCTTAATTTTTCCTTATGGGGGACACATGTTTAACTTTTAGTAACCTGAAACTATGAATGCAGCAGAAGAAAAATCCAACAACTAGAAAAATTCTAGTTCTTACATCTTTTCAAACTCTTACACCTGATGTTGCAAGCAAGCAGCTGATCCCCTTCAAGCTGCAGCTATATCCATGAACAGTACAAACGCAGGAAGATGTGTGCCAGTAAGAAAAGGTACAAAAGTGGGATTAACAACCTGCCAACATTAGAAGGGATAGAAGTTCAGATGATAACATATTGCCTGTAATAAACATGTAAAAGACTGGGGCTGGAGGTCAGGACAGGTCTCAGCTAATGAGTCCAGCTACAAGCCACCCCTGGGTGCTTCCTTTTCATCTTCTGGACAGAGTGGCCCCTCCTAAGTTACAGGGAGGGAAGCCTGGGGAGAGGGCAGAGGGGAACCAGAGACCACCCTGGCCACCTGTTGAATGCAGATGTCTGAGGCCTAACCTAGCCAATCCCTTTCTGGCCACAGAAGTTCAAAGGACAGAAGAAAATCAGGAAAATCACACTGATAATTCTTTATATTTAAGTGCTGCAATTAAAAAAAAAAAAAAACAATTAAAACTTTAATGGTTTTAATGGACCAAATGGTTTATTTTTTCCATGGCTTCATCTTACACTTGGAGTGCCAGACACAACCATGTCTGATGGTACAATCTATTTCTAAGGGCACAGACACTTTAAACATACAAAATACTTGTTCTTACATGACATTCAGTCCCATTGTTGCGCCCCTAAGACAACTTCTTCAGCAAGCCGACCCATCTTTTGTTACCCCAGAGTCCTGTATGTACTCGATGAGGTATTCCTCCGTTTGACCTTGCCTTCAGTTTTCACCCACCTCATATGATTGTTGTGTTGATTATATGGATACAAAAGTTGTTAGGACAGTGTGTTAACTGTGAGCAGTAGTATTTTTTGTTCGCTAGCCCATAGCCGGAGAAGGCAATGGCACCCCACTCCAGTACTCTTGCCTGGAAAATCCCATGGACGGAGGAGCCTGGTGGGCTGCACCAGGAGCTCTTACGTCTCCTGCAGTGGCAAGCAGGTTCATTACCACTAGTACCACCTGGGAAGCACCTGAAAGTGTGTCAGTCATTCAGCTATGTCCAACTCTTTGCCACCCCGTGAACTGTAGCCTGTCAGGCCCCTCTGTCAGTAGGATTTCCCAGGCAAAGTGAAGTGATCCGTAAGTCCACATTATCTAGTATCTATCTGTCATTGCCATGATAGATTGATCCCCCCCCCCCCGCCCCCCCTCCCTCCACGAATACCAGAAAAGAAGGCGGTCTCCAGATTCTGATTGAAAGTTATGCAGTAGTTGTCCTGGCACTGTGGCTATAGAAAGGATTATTTCCCTTCCTTCAAATAAGAACATGGACCTCTAGGAACTAAGCAAAAATGGGTACTAATATTATCATAGCTGGAATTTCAAGAAATAATTCTTTTTTAACTTCTGACACTCAGGTATTACTTCCTTTGAAGTTAAAGGTCCAAAAGTTGTTTAAATTCTGGTGCAGTGTCCCTGGATCCCCTTGCTGATAGAAGCCAGTATGGGCCAGGCGTTGCTTCCACTTCCAATAACACTGGCAGTTGGCAAGCTGAGATTGCTTGCTCTCAGTGCTGCCCTGAAATTCATGCAGCTGTGTGAAGTCACAGTACTGGCTGGACCTTGGACCCAGTATAATCATCTACATTTAAAACCACAAGGAAAAGTGGTTTCAGATGATTCCACTCACAGACAGATGTGAAACTTTTGTCTGGTATTTAAAATAAAATGAAACTTTATAGTGTTCAATAGGGTTCAGGCTGTTGGGTTTTTTTGCAGATTATGTTACCAGAGGATCGTGAACACTGATTGCCTATAACATGATTCTCCCTCCACAATTTCCTTAAAAGAGCAGCCACTGAGACCTCGTGCAGTAGTTGACTGGGCGGGAGAGCCCTCGACATCGTTTTCTTGACAGGTTTGATTTTACCCAAAAGATTTGAACAGTTACAGAACACACTTCTTTCTCACCCCAGTGTGTTGGGACCTTTTTATTCTGTTAATTGTGCTCAGCTTCAGAGCAGTTTTGGTGGCCTAAATGAGTAGAGAAGGTGGAGTTTTGTCACAGAACTCTGTCTTTAAACAACGAAATAAAAGATCCTGGAGCTGTGACTGCTTCCAGTTAATGAATCTTAAAGAGGTAGCAAGCAGTACATACCTTTCTGGTTCAGGTCACTCTGCTTCTTATCACTTGCTTGGTTCTTAAGGAGCTTAGGACCTACCAGGTTCTCAGAACTCTCTCAGAATGTTCTAGGAGAGGCTAAGCCCCAAGAGCTGGCCTGCGCTTTACTAACCACTGGCCCAGGGGCTTCTTGGGCAGAGGCCATGTGGCGGGGCCGGAGCCTGGGACCCTTGGCACCTCATGGCATCATTTCTAGCATGCCTTTTGCCCTCTGAATGAAGGACCGGCTTGGCAGAAATAATTACCTCTAAGCCAAAGCTTGGTTACGGATGAAGAAAGGAAAGGAAAAAGGAAGGCAAAACAATGTTTAAGTCAAAGTTTCTGAAGCGAGGTTGCGGGGGTCCTCTCCTAGGAAACTGTCCTTCGAGAGGGACACAATATGGATTTTTTTGCCTGGAGAAGCTTTGCCAACCTCCTTCCTCAATTGTAGCTGGAGAGACAACCGCTAATCCAGCAGGAGATTCATTTCCAAATGGCTGGGTTTTCTTTTACTACTAATGGATCGGATTGATTGAGCCGCGGAAGTTGCTGCTAAAGCTACATGGGTTTAAGTGCTCTTCAGACCAGGAGCATCGTTCCATCTGGTCCTGGACCAGTGTTCACAGAGGACAGTAGATGGCCTGCGTCTGAGCACATCCGACTTTTCAGTGGGCAGCAGGCTAGTCAGAAATCACAGCTCTGTAGCTTTGATGAAGGTTACAGTCTTCCCAGGTGCAAGGACAAAAGTCTTCCCAGGTTGCTCAGTGGTAAAGAATCGTCTGCTGGTGTAGAAGACGAAGGAAATGTGAGTTCAATCCCTGGGTCAGGAAAGATCCTCTGGAGAAGGAAATGGTAACCCACTCCAGTATTCTTGCCTGAAAAATTCCATAGACAGAGAAGGCAAGTGGGTTACAGTCCATGGGCTCACAAAGAATCGGACAGAACTAAGCGTGCACATACACCCTGAGCAGCCTGGGATGCTGAGAAGAGGTGTCAAGGATTTTTGTTGTTACTGTCTGTTTCTTGTGTGTGTGTTTTTTTTTTTAAACATCTTTATTGCAGTATAACTTATAAACTATAAAATTCACTTATTTTAAATGTACAATTCAATAAATTTTTAGTAAATTTACAGAATTGTGCAGCTATTACCACAAGCCAATTTACAACATTTCCGTCATCCCACAAAGGTCCTTTGTACCCATTTGCTGTCATTGCTCATTCTCAACCCCAGCCCCGGGCAATCACTAATATATTTTCTTTGTCTTTTCTAGATATTTCATAGGAATGGAATCATACAAAAATAGGTAGTCTTTTGTGACCAGCTACTTTCAGTTTTGGATAATGGAGTTTATCCATGTTGTACTTTACTCACTTTTTATGGCATTTTTATTCCATTTATGGATGTATCATGTACTCTTGCCTGGAAAATCCCATGGACGGAGGAGCCTGATAGGCTGCGGTCCATGGGGTCACTAAGAGTCGGACACCACTGAGTGACTTCACTTTCACTTTTCACTTTCATGCATTGGAGAAGGCAATGGCAACCCACTCCAGCACTCTTGCCTGGAGAATCCCAGGGATGGCAGAGCCTGGTGGGCTACCGTCTATGGGTTCACACAGAGTTGGACACGACTGAAGTGACAGCAGCAGCATGTTTCTTCATCTGTTCACCAGTTAATGGACATTTGAATTGTTGCCAGCAAGATATTTTTTAAAGAACTATGTTGTCACCTAAATATTTTTAAAGTAATTTAGATGTCAACTTGGAGAAACGTAGAGTTGGGAAGCAAAATTCACTAGGAAAGAATGGCATTTATAGGCTTTGTAAGCCTGTTATGGGGCTTCCCTGGTGGCTCAGTGATAAAGAATCCACCTACCAATCAATGCAGGAGACATGGGTTCAATCCCTGGATTAGGAAGATCCCCTGGAGGAGGAAATGGCAATCCACTCCAGTATTCTTGCCTGGGAAGTCCCGTAGACAGAAGCTTGGCAGACTCCAGTCAGATGAGACTTAGTGACTAGACAACAGCAAAGCCTGTTATGACTTAGTAGGTAAAGGGCAGAGACTTGCAGCTTCCATGAGCCTCAGGTTGAGCTAATGAAGCCACGAGCAGTGCATTCCCTCACTCTGGGGATCCTGGCTGTGGCTGAGCAGCCCGCCTAGTCGTTGAGTCTGTGTACCCATCAGATGAGGTGAAGGCACTGCGTGCAGCCGGTTCATCCAGGAGCACGCACAGCTCTTACATCATTCTAAAAGAGTTCAAGAACTGCCACTGTGAGCACAGCTGGGGCATTAGACGGCTCAAGCCTGCGCTTGGTGCTGGAAGTGCAGTGATCCTTGACCTTGATTCATTTCCTTAGTTTTCACTAGGGAGACAGTACACAGGTAGTATCCTGTGAGGTAGAGGAAAGCCTTTTGAGGAAAGAGAAGCAAGAAACAGACCTGGAAAGAGGAGGAGGAGGAAGGTCGAGGAAGCATCTCTGAGACCGAGGTGGCCGGGTGTCCAGGAGAAAAGCCGGCAGGCAGGGGAGCAGGATCCTTGCGTTGGCCTGTTGAGAGCACAGCCCAGAGGCCACTGTGTCTGGAGCACAGCGATGAGGGTGGGGAGGGGTGGCAGCAGCCCTCGATTGGGGGCCGTCGCCATGCTCTCGGTGCCTGGTCCTACCCTGTGGTGGAGAGGACAGAAGTCACTGCTGACTTTCCTTCATGGTAGACTCAAGCTCTGTGTGTTCTCTATGCTTAGTCATATCTGACCCTTTGCGACCCCATGGACTGTAGCCCTCCAGGCTCCTGTGTCCATGGGGATTCTCCAGGCAAGAATACTAGAGTGGGTTGCCATTCCCTTCTCCAGGGGATCTTACCAACCCAGGGATCAAACCCAGGTCTCCTGCATTGCAGGCGGATTCTTTATCAGCTGAGCCACCAGGGAACTACCTTTATCTCTCTTCCCCTGCTTAGATAGTTCAGTCCTGGGTCCTTTTTTAAGGCTGACAAGGGAAACAGTTTATAATACTTAAACAGTACTTTTCACCTATCAGGCAAAAAAGTGTGATAACACCAAGTGTTGGTGATCATGGCAAAATAGTACGGTGGTTGTAGGAACACAGAGTGCTGCAGCCACTTTGGAGAAAGTGTCTGACAATATCAAACAAAAGTGAAAAAGCTATCGTGTACTCTGTGCCCCCAGCGATTCTGTTTCTCGGTAAATTCTTCCCCGTGTGCACAGACATGGACAGCTTCTTGCCAAACAGTTGGTATTAGCAGTAACTTGTAAACCCTCTAAATGTCGCTTAGGCAAGGAAGTAAAAAAATTGGCTTATGTGGTTGTGGAGGTCTGGAAAATCTGAAATTACAGGGTAAGCCAGCAGCTGGAAGTCTATGAGCAGAGTGTCTTCTTCCTCAGGGAAACCAGTTTTATTCTTGAAGCCTTTCAATGGATTGAGTGAAGCCCACTCAGATTGTGGAGGATAATCTCCTAAAGGCTACTGGTTGTTAACCACATCTTCAGAAGTCCTGCACAGCAACATCTAAATTAGTATTCAGTCGACTAACTAGGTACAATAGCAGACACACAAAATTAGCCATCACAAAGGGATACAGAAAGAAGTTAAATAGGAATAAACTCAGTTAACACATATCAAGGTCAACAGATCTCTGAAGTATAACATTGAATTTTAAAAAAAGTAAGATGTGACAGTAAAATTTATTATATGATACTATTTAATTAAATGCTCAAGCAAAATTACCAATCCTGACTAAATATATGTATGTATAAAATGAATTAGAAAGTTTCCAGTCAATTAGTGGTTCCCTGTGGGGAGGAAAAAAAGATATGAGACTTGAATGGGGTGGTTAAAACACCTTGTGGTTTTTGCCATGTAGTTCCTTTTCAACAAAGGAAATCAACATGACAGTGTTAACCATTATTAATTCCCTGAAAGACTACAGGTAGTTGGAGAATCTTCTTTTTCTCCCCTACTCCTTCCCTTTTTTTAAGGGAAGGAAAAGGAGAAATCAGAAATATTTGTTTGTCTGGGTAGAATTTGTCCATGCTGCTGCTGCTGCTAAGTTGCTTCAGTCTTGTTCAACTCTGTGCGACCCCATAAACCATAGACGGCAGCCCACCAGGCTCCCCCATCCCTGGGATTCTCCAGGCAAGAACACTGGAGTGGGTTGCCATTTCCTTCTCCAGAACTTGTCCATATTGTGTAACTATTAGAAGATTAATTATACTCATCTAACATCAACATTTAGAAAACTAAGATCATGGCATCTGGTCCCATCACTTCATGGGAAATAGATGGAGAAACAGTGTCAGACTTTATTTTGTGGGGCTCCAAAATCACTGCAGATGGTGACTGCAGCCATGAAATTAAAAGACACTTACTCCTTGGAAGAAAAGTTATGACCAACCTAGATAGCATGTTGAAAAGCAGATCATTACTTTGCCAACAAAGGTCCGTCTAGTCAAGGCTATGGTTT
>SJYW01043012.1:15585-48607 GCA_006410735.1 Raphicerus campestris
CATCTGGTCCCATCACTTCATGGGAAATAGATGGAGAAACAGTGTCAGACTTTATTTTGTGGGGCTCCAAAATCACTGCAGATGGTGACTGCAGCCATGAAATTAAAAGACACTTACTCCTTGGAAGAAAAGTTATGACCAACCTAGATAGCATGTTGAAAAGCAGATCATTACTTTGCCAACAAAGGTCCGTCTAGTCAAGGCTATGGTTTTTCCAGTGGTCATATGGATGAGAGTTGGACTGTGAAGAAGAAAGCTGAGCGCCGAAGAATTGATGCTTTTGAACTGTGGTGTTGGAGAAGACTCTTGAGAGTCCCTTGGACTGTCAGGAGATCCAGCCAATCCATTCTGAAGATCAGCCCTGGGATTTCTTTGGAAGGAATGATGCTAAAGCTGAAACTCCAGTACTTTGGCCACCTCATGCGAAGAGTTGACTCATTGGAAAAGACTCTGATGCTGGGAAGGATTGGGGGCAGGAGGAGAAGGGGACGACAGAGGATGAGATGGCTGGATGGCATCACCGACTCGATGGACATGAGTTTTGGTGAACTCCAGGAGTTGGTGATGGACAGGGAGGCCTGGCATGCTGCAATTCATGGGGTCTCAAAGACGACTGAGCGACTGAACTGAACTGAGCATCAAGAGGAGTTTCCCTGGTGGCTCAGCAGTAAAAGAATCTGCCTACCAATGCAGGAGGTGTGGGTTTGATCCCTGGTTGGGAAGATCCCCTGGAGAAGGAAATGGCAACTCACCCAGTATTCTTGGCTGGGAAATCCCATGGACAGGGGAGCCTGGTGGGCTATAGTTCATGAGATTGCGAAGAGTTGGACATGACATAGCAACTAAACAACAGCAACAAATCAAGGGTAAGATTACTAGAAACCTTCCCAAAGAAAATATTGTAGAAACTTGCATAATTTCTTACCCTAAAATAGTGATCTTTGTCATAAAAGCATTTTTATCTCACTTTATTGCATAATCCTCCTCAAAGAACTTATCTGGAGGCCTGAGGGGTGAGTGCAAAGGTTAATGCCCGGGCCTGACTCTGCCTGTTGGACCTTCAGGGAGGTTTTTATATTTCACATCTGAAAGTTTCATGTCTCATTTGCAAAATGGAGGTGATATCTGTTGCATTGTTAGGGTCTGAAGAGAGAACCCAAGTGAGGTGCCAGGCCTAGAGCCTGAAACATAGACTCTGGAGCATCAGAATGCATCTCAGAAAGAAAAGAATCAAGTTTCCAAATGGATAGAGCAGATAATAATTACACCTCCAGTTTTCTTGGTACCGCTTCTGGAGGTTTTTGTACTCGTGATCTCTCTCACCCTGACATAACACTTTGAGGCAGGAGAGCCGGAATCATTTGTTTTCACCTTACTGAGAGGAAGCGGTGATGCCTGGAGACGTCTATGTAAATAGGAGTGCTCATCCCTCTGAAGAGCAGACTAATACTTCTGGGCGCCTGTCTCGCAACGTTAATTACTGTAGTTGATTCAGTGCACTAGGAGTCAGGTGCCCTGAAGAGCGCACAGTAAGTGTTCCATAAATGTTATTATTTCATGGACTCCTCACACCCCTCATGAGGTAAAAATGAGTTTTTGCCGTACAGAGGAGGAGACTGGGGCTCAGCAAGGATAGATGTGATTTGCCCAAGGATTCGAGGCCATGGTGTTTTTATGCCTTGTTCCCCTGCCCCTCATGTTCATTGCTACTGGGACAGCATGTTACAAAGTATCTGTTGCTGATAGGTCACTAAGTCCTGTCTGACTCTTTGCAACCCTGTGGACTGCAATATACCAGGCTTCCCTGTCCTCCACTATCTCCTGGAGTTTGCTCAAATTCATGTCCATTGAGTCTGTAATGCTACCTAACCATCTCATCCTCTGCCACCCCCTCTCCTGCCTTCAATTTTTCCCAGCATCAGGGTCTTTTCCAATGAGTCAGCTCTTCCCATCAGGTGGCCAATATATTGAAGCTTCAGCTTCAGCAACAGTCCTTCCAATGAGGATTCAGGGTTGATTTTCTTTAGGATTGACTGATTTGATCTTGCTGTCCAAGGGACTCTAGAGTCTTCTCCAGCATCACAATTTGAAAGCATCAGTTCTTTGGCACTCAGATGATACTAACTGATCTGTAATACAAGTTGACAGCTGGTAGCCTAGATAGATATACAGACTGTTCACATTCGACTACTTTTGTTCTAACTTAATATTTCAAACAAAAACATCTCAGTTGTCTAATTTTCTTGGCTTCTGCTCCCCATTCAAGGTGGGCATGAACACATGGCTCTTCAGACCATCAGTTGGTCCACAGGCATCCCCCCTTTTGCCAGATTTACTCACCGTTACTTTCCCTAAGGGCTCCCCAAGGTGGCTCAGTGGTAAAGAACCCACCTGCCAATGCAGAAGATGAAGATTTGATCCCTGGTTGGAAAGAGCCCCTGGAGAAAGAAATGGCAACCCACTCCAGCATTGGTGCCTGGGAAATCCCATGGACAGAAGAGCCTGGGAGGCTACAGTCCATTGGGTCACGAAAGAGTTGGACATGACTTAGCAACTAAACAACAACAGCTTTCTCTAAAGGCAGGGGACATAATCACATACTGATGATGTCAGTCTAGAAACTGCAGCTTCCAACAACACCTGGAAGAAGGAAGTGAGATTTTCTATTAATACAAATGACTTCTATCTAGACGTAATCTCAGTTAGCCCTGTTGTTGTTCAGTCACTCAGTTGTGTCTGACTCTGCGACCCCATGCCCTGCAGCACGTCAGGCTTCCCTCTCCTTCACCAACTCCCAGAGCTTGCTCAAACTCATGTCCATTGAGTCAGTGATGCCAGCCAACCATCTCATCCTCGGTCATCCCCTTCTCCTGCCTTCAATCATCCCCAGGAACAGCATCTTTTCTAATGAGCAGCTCTTCACATCAGGTGGCCAAAGTATTGGAGCTTCAGCTTCAGCATCTGTCTTTCCAATGAATATTCAGGACTGATGTCCTTTAGGATTGATTGGTTTGATCTTGCAGTCCAAGGGACTCTCAAGAGTCTTCTCCAACACCACAGTTCAAAAGCATCAATTCTTCAGTGCTCAGCCTTCTTTATGGTCCATCTCTCACATCCATACATGACTACTGGAAACTATAGTTAGCCCTTATGAACAAGTATTTTTGTCACATGAAATTAAACGGTGCCTTATTTAAGATTTGTGACATTGCTAGATTAATTCACATGAGATTGTTTAAAATATCAAAAATTTCAAAAATACATACAGTACCTGAATCAAGTTTTTAAAAACCCCATATTAGAGATTCTTAAATCACTTTTAAAGCTTATTCTAGTGTAACTATAACCCAAAATTTTCAACTGAGAAAAGTTAAAACAAACAGCTGAAATATCAAATAATTTGTCCTTGGTCTTGTAGAGAATTGACGAAAGAAATGGAAAGAGAAACTACTGCTTAGGAATTTGAGATCAGCTCATTTTAACTATCTGTCTCATCATATTTCTATTTATGCTTTATAAATGCCCTGTAGTTTCATACTGGTAAAGGTAATAATTTTCAATAATGAAAGAAAAATCTAAATGGTGAGAAAGTTAAAGCCATCATAAGATTGTGTAATACTTTTTAAAATTATGCTCTGTAACTATGCACAAGGCAGAGGAATTGTATGAGCTAAACAGAGCAACTAGAAGTCTGGTGGGATGTGCCTGTAGGTTTTCTGTGGCCTTTTCCTCTGCTGTCTGGGGACTGGCTAGGGACAGATTCCCCAGGGCCCAGAGCTCTTGTGACAGGACCAGCCCTCTTCACTATGAGGTACAGCACAGGCACGACAGAGATGCTGCCAGTCATCTTTTTTAGCCTGGAAGATCCATGTCCTTCCCTGAATGGAAAGGAAACTCATTTTTGTTCAGACTGTTTTGACACATTATCCCCCTCTCTGAGCAGTAACGTTGGGATACTTCCTCGGCTTTTGTTATTGATGGTAACAAAATAGTGATTCTTAGCCCAATAATACCTTTTATAATGTATTTTGTTTTTATACTTGGAATCTTAAGCCTTTTATTCTTAGTGCCAAACTTGAAATGGCTTTGTTCATTACTGCTCTTGATTCTAAATTTGAGTCTCTATAAACAATTCAGGTCTTGGCGAGCCTTGACACAGCATGGCCTTTGACCCAACTGCTGCCCTCCTCCTCAAAATTTAGGACCTGTCCAATTCACAAGGACATCCATTGCTATGATAAAATTTTTGCAAATTGTGAATTATGACAGCCACACTGCATTTCTGTTCCTGAGTTTTAAAATACATGTACTTCAGCTAAAATAGCTAGATTAATGGCCAACAGCCCGTGGAGAAGTGGATTTTCCACTATTCAAAGAGGCCAGAATTTCCAGGGGAACTATTTCTGTAGCAAAACCTAAAATAAAGAATTGAGTATATGGTGATCTTCCAAGCTTAAAAATTCTTGTATTGTTTTCTCTGAAGTCAGTGATGGTCTATTGTCTTAGTTGAACTTTTTCCAGTTGAACCATTTGGATAGTGGTTTATGCTTGGTAGTAACTTTGGAAGTTCTCATGAATTCATTGTTTTTGAAATTTTAAGAGAGGAGTTATATGTAAGCAGTCCAAGAATTCTATCAAGAAATAAAATTCTATTTTCCCATTATTTGAGTAAAGCTGATGGCTGAATGGAATCACTGACTCGATGGACGTGAGTCTGAGTGAACTCCGGGAGTTGGTGATGGACAGGGAGGCCTGGTGTGCTGTGATTCATGGGGTCGCAAAGAGTCAGACACGACTGAGCGACTGAACTGAACTAAGAATAATCTTAGGAAAGAACACAGAGCTTAGCTTCTTTTTGTGACTGCTTGTCTGCTGGAAGGCAGGTTGCTCTGTATTGGTATCCTTGTACATATTACCTAGACTCAGGCATGTAGGATTATAGTAAGAATTTTAAATGATGTTTCAGGATAGTTTTATCTTTTTGTTGGAAAGCAACCATTTTCTAAAGAAGTTATTACTTTTTAAAACTGAAATCTCATACATTGCCTATGGGAATGTAAAACAGTACAGCCAACTCTGGAAAACCGCTTGGCAGTTTGCTATGAAGTTAAACATCCACCTGCTGTATGACGAAGCATTTAACTACCAGGTGTTTATTCTAGAGATAGGAACACTCATGTTCACACACAAGTCTATACATGATTGTCCATATCAGAAAACTGAAAACGACCCAGATGGTCGACGGTACAATGGATAGACTATGATACATCCATACCCTGGACCACTGACAGAAGAGAAAGGAATAAGCTGTTGATACACCCAGCAACTTGGGTGGTTCTTAAGGACATTGTGCTGAGTGGAAAAGTCAGTCTCTAAAGGCCACATACTGTACAACTCCACCTATGTTACATCCTCACAATGGCAAAATTATGATGATTGAGATCAGCGGTTGCCAGGGGTTAGGGTGGTTGGGCTATAAAGGGGTAGCATCCTGGAGACCTTTGTGTTACTGGAAGAGTTCTGTATCATAATTGTGGTGACGGTTATACAAATCTATACATGTGATAAAATTTCATAGAAAGAAGGCACACACCCTGCAAATTAGAAGTATAACAACTGGTAAATGCAGATAAGGTCTGTAGTTTACCTGTGTTGCACCAGTGTTAGCTTCCTGGTTTAGACGATGTACTTTGGCCGCCTAAGTTCCCATTGGCAGAAGCATACGTGGGACCTTTTATACAGTTTTTATAACTAGTTGTGTGCCTTAAGCTATTTCACAATTAAAAACTTAAAAGAATTGAAGAAAGATGATAGAAATAGCAGCTATGGCGACAGGTCCCCGTGATCAGGTACTAAGAGTGACTGGCTTGCCAGGGGACTGGTGAGAAGTCAGCCTCGGCTCTGGGGCTTCATGGCTTCTGACAGTGAATGAGGCTCAGCTGACTGGCTCCAGCAAGACAAGCTGAGTGGACTTCCAGTTAAGCGTGGCCCATTGACCTCATATGTTTTTCTTCTCTTCCGAGAGTACATTAAAATGATGGCAAAGGAACTTAAACCCCCTGTAAATCCATAGTGTAGACACCTGAGAAAGGAAATATCTATTGACTAAAAGCCTAAAGAAATTTGGGGTGATGGAAATGAACGGAGGTGCAATAACTGCCTTACCCTGCAGAGAGGAGTGCCGCAGAGAACTGAGCCCTTCACCCCAGAGAGCCACCCAGGCTGCGGAGCAGGCCCCGCAGGAGGAGGGAGCTGCAGGGCCGGGACAGGCGAGACGCAGGCGGCCAGCCTCCAGGCCCCCTGCCTGCCCCAGCCGCCACTGGCACAGCGGCTCCCTCTGCCTGGCAGCGGAGGTGCAGTCTCTGGATGCGCTACTCAGAGCTTCTCTCAACTTGGAAACCCCTGCCGAGGGACTGAAATTCAGAAGTCAGCACAGTGAACTGTGGGATACCCAACCGCCTTCCAGGCCTGGGAA
The DNA here is from genome assembly GCA_006410735.1 of Raphicerus campestris. Classification (NCBI taxonomy): domain Eukaryota; kingdom Metazoa; phylum Chordata; class Mammalia; order Artiodactyla; family Bovidae; genus Raphicerus; species Raphicerus campestris. The sequence goes on from SJYW01043012.1 coordinate 22,061, forward strand.
AGCTGCCTCCTTGGTGACTGCCATTCCCCCCGCCCCCAGGGGACAGGAAGTTAGAAGTTTCCCTGGAGAGACCCAGTGGCCCTTGGTTACTGTCTCTTGTCCAGTTTCTTTACAGCTGACTTGCTGTCCAGTTGTTTAGAATGAAGCTGCCTAGTCAATAGCCGCCCTGAATGCACGTGCACACACTTCCAGCCAGCGTTTTAGGCTTGATTCCTAAATACGAACTGATAGTCAAGGATCATCAGACATTTGAGTAATGCCTCCAACATGAGAGACAGTTAGATACCAAACATTGGGGGACTGGCCAATGGTACCCCTCAAATTATAGTTTATTCAGATAAGAGATGATGCCACATCTGTATAACAAGAACAGGATGCCTTTTAAAAGGAATAATCAAAAAACTGGAAAGAGCCAAAAAAGTATCAAAAGTTTTAGAAACAGAAGAGTTGGAAAGTAAAGTTGAAGCTATCTGTCAGAGACAGAACAAAAAAACGAAGAATCAGAGGAAAAGGGTAAGATGATTAGAGAATAAATCCAGGTTATATAAAACCCTTCTCAGAGTTCCAGAGAATGAAGAGATGAGAATCAAACAGGAACATTTTTCAGACCTGAAGGATGTAATTTTCTCTATGGATAGGGTCTGCTTGAGTGCCAGTAAAGTAAATTTAAAAATATCTACAGTGAGACAGACCACTGTAGTTTCAGAACACAGGAATAAAGAGAAGGGTTCCAGAAATAAGCCCCTTCCCCTGCCCCATCTCATCAAAAAAAAGAAAAAGTCATATATACAAATGACAGCTGACTTCTCAGTAGCAAAACTGGATATTAAAGACAGTGGAGGCTTCCCTGGTGGCTCAGTGGTAAGGAGTCCTGCCAGTGCAAGAGACACAGGAGTGCTCCCTGGATCCAGGAGGCCTCCCCCTTGCCTCAGAGCAACTAAGCTGGTGCACCACTGCTACTGAGCCTGCGCTCCTAAGCCCAGGAGCCTCGGCTCCTAGCACGCCCCAGAGCTGGTGCTTGTTGCAGCTAGAGAAAAGCCTGCACAGCAACAAAGACCCAGCACAGCTGAAAACAAAATTATTTAAAAAATAAAGACAGTAATATATAAGGAGCTGCTGTTGCTAGGTCGCTTCAGTCGTGTCCAACTCTGTGCAACCCCATAGACGGCAGCCCACCAGGCTCCACCGTGTATCTTTTAAATCCTATGGGAAAATCACTTATACTCTGCCCAGCGAAATACCAATCAAACATCAAGGTAAATATAATTTCAGACACATGGGGACTCACATCTACCTCCTATGTCATTTCTCAGGTCATTCTTTGAGAATGATCTTCAGCAAATAGAGATAAATGAAGAGGAAAATGTGGAATCCAACTAATGAGACTCTCTCACATGGGGGACCAAAAAGGGACAGTGAGGGCAACAGCGTGGCAGAAAACAGTCAGGCCAGGCTGCGCAGGAGGACAGAGAGTCCTTGGGGACGTTCTGGGAGAAAATAAAAAAAGAAGATTAACTGACAACTCCGGCTTGAAAAATATCAATAGACTTCTGTTAGATTTCATGGAGTGTGAGGAAGATGCATGGAAAAATCTAAGGAAGCATTGGAATGAGGCTTGTTAATCTCAGGAGAAACAAAAAGGTGTAGCAAGAAAGGAAGCACAATTCTTGGTACATTCCTTACATTGTAGTGACCAGTATTTACAAAGTCATAATAAATATTGAGTATTGATTTGCCAGGAAACTGCTGTTATGTAGGAAAGACTGGGAACAAGGAAAGTAGAGTTGTTTACCATAGCAGAACGTCAGTGGTTATTGTCCAAAGTCAAGAAGTCAAGAATATGAATCAAAACTATGGCAGTAAATACAAAAGAGCACTTTCAGTGGTGCTGTTACATGGGAGTAAAGCCAGGGAGGGGGAAGGGCTGAGGCAGGGATTATTTTCCATGATAAGCCTCTATCAGTGTCTAATGCATCTAATAGAATAAAAGTTGATAAGTAAACTTTTAATAATATTAAATAAAAGTTATAATGTTCTTTAATAAAGAACAGTTATAATAAAAGTTATTATGTTCTTTCTCCCCTACAACATGTAATGGAGAACCTCTTTATCCCCAAGAATACATGCGTCATGTTTTTGCCCCCGTGAAAGTTGTGTGGTTTTTTTATTCTTTGTTGTTTGGGCCTCAATAAACAAGATACACATTTTGGTGGAGGCGGGTAGTAAAGAGATTTGACTGGCCTATCTGGAAAGGTTAATATTGTGAAGCTTATTGTTTGTAGGTGGGATAAATGTATTCAGTCACCAAATATATTCAGAGCCTCATAGGAATGATTTCTTGTCTGTAAGATCAGATTTAGGATAGCATTTTAAATTTAGACCAATGTTCTAAATAGTTGCCTGTCTTGTCATAGTGCTTCTCNCTATGTCATTTCTCAGGTCATTCTTTGAGAATGATCTTCAGCAAATAGAGATAAATGAAGAGGAAAATGTGGAATCCAACTAATGAGACTCTCTCACATGGGGGACCAAAAAGGGACAGTGAGGGCAACAGCGTGGCAGAAAACAGTCAGGCCAGGCTGCGCAGGAGGACAGAGAGTCCTTGGGGACGTTCTGGGAGAAAAAAAAAAAAGAAGATTAACTGACAACTCCGGCTTGAAAAATATCAATAGACTTCTGTTAGATTTCATGGAGTGTGAGGAAGATGCATGGAAAAATCTAAGGAAGCATTGGAATGAGGCTTGTTAATCTCAGGAGAAACAAAAAGGTGTAGCAAGAAAGGAAGCACAATTCTTGGTACATTCCTTACATTGTAGTGACCAGTATTTACAAAGTCATAATAAATATTGAGTATTGATTTGCCAGGAAACTGCTGTTATGTAGGAAAGACTGGGAACAAGGAAAGTAGAGTTGTTTACCATAGCAGAACGTCAGTGGTTATTGTCCAAAGTCAAGAAGTCAAGAATATGAATCAAAACTATGGCAGTAAATACAAAAGAGCACTTTCAGTGGTGCTGTTACATGGGAGTAAAGCCAGGGAGGGGGAAGGGCTGAGGCAGGGATTATTTTCCATGATAAGCCTCTATCAGTGTCTAATGCATCTAATAGAATAAAAGTTGATAAGTAAACTTTTAATAATATTAAATAAAAGTTATAATGTTCTTTAATAAAGAACAGTTATAATAAAAGTTATTATGTTCTTTCTCCCCTACAACATGTAATGGAGAACCTCTTTATCCCCAAGAATACATGCGTCATGTTTTTGCCCCCGTGAAAGTTGTGTGGTTTTTTTATTCTTTGTTGTTTGGGCCTCAATAAACAAGATACACATTTTGGTGGAGGCGGGTAGTAAAGAGATTTGACTGGCCTATCTGGAAAGGTTAATATTGTGAAGCTTATTGTTTGTAGGTGGGATAAATGTATTCAGTCACCAAATATATTCAGAGCCTCATAGGAATGATTTCTTGTCTGTAAGATCAGATTTAGGATAGCATTTTAAATTTAGACCAATGTTCTAAATAGTTGCCTGTCTTGTCATAGTGCTTCTCTCTCTGTTTATGACCTTCTATTGATGTAGAAATTACACTTTTAAAAATGAAATCCGTGACATCCGCAGAGATAAGAGTATCATGAAGCCCAGAATGGGAAACCACATCTCCATCTCCACTGCTGTGAGCACAGGGCCTGGTGCCCACTCCACAAATATATAACGAATGAACTGATAGCTGGGAGAAAATGCCAGTGACCACCTACAAAGAACGTCCCCGGCTATCCTGTGTCCTAGAGCCATCCACACCCATCCCTCTCCTAGTAATTAGGCAAAGCAAAAACAGCTCTTAGAAATGTCTGTTCTATTGCTCAAATTCCTGTCCACTGAGTCAGTGATGCTATCCAACCACCTCATCCTATGCCACCCCCTTCTCCTGCCTTCAATCTTTCCCAGCACCAGGGTCTTTTCCAGTGAGTTGCCTCTTGGCATCCGGTGAGGTGGCCAAAGTATTGGAGCTTCAACTTAAGCATCAGTCCTTACAATGAATATTCAGGCTTGCTTTCCTTTAGGACTGACTGGTTTGATCTCCTTGCAGTCCAAGGGACTCTCAAGACTCTTCTCCAACACCATAGTTTGAAAGCATCAATTCTTTGGCACTCAGCCTTCTTTATGGACCAAAAATCTTCTTTATTGATAGCCAAAACACTGTCCATATACTTAAGTTCCTGTCATGCACCCGTGTTTCCTTTCACTAGTGTGATGGCCATTAACTTACCTAAACCCAAAAGGAGCACTGGCTTCTGAACTGACAGCCCCCTGCAGGGTGTGCTTTGTGGGGACTGTATGTCTGCTGCAGACTCCATTCACATTCAGTTCTAGGCAGCTCCAGGGCAGGCGTGGCCAAGGCCACATGGCCACACCAGTTCCCTCAGTCAGGATGGAACTGCTCCTTCCTGCTTTTGAATCAGCATCCATGACTTTGTGGACTGTACCACTGGGCACACATGGGGATCCTCGGCTATGCAGTGACAACCTCTAAAGGTTACTTGGTCTAGTGGTCACTTATTTTCTTAATTTGTTTCTTTGTTTATTTTTCAGAATGTAATGGAACAGTTCAATCCCGGGCTACGAAATTTAATAAACCTAGGGAAAAATTATGAAAAAGCTGTTAATGGTAAGTGTCCGTTTTCTAAATTTATAAATATAGAGGACGTACAAAAGCCACTCATTAAATATTTTACTTAATTATTTTTAAATACTTGCTACTGAATTTCTAAAATATCTTTAAATTGGTACAGTTTATAATTAATCTACAGAACTTTGCAATGGTAGGATATTAGTTTATTTGAAATGAGTGAATTGAATAATAGACTACTATAAGTGACATATCTTAAATATCAGATTTTGCTTTTTGAAACTGCTTAATCTTTTATATCATTAAAATATAGACATGTTTTCTACTTTATAAACCAAATTCTTTGTAAACCGATATATTAAAAAGGTAGTTAAAATGTTAGGATCCTAAGGCATAGGAATTACTCTCCTTTTTATTTATATAGAAGAATTTCTGATCTTTGAGTGTATCATTGGCGGGGGACGGGGGCGATGTATCACTTTTGCTAGTAATATGAGAAGTAGATGTTTAGCCTGAATGAAAAAACATCTAAATTAAAAGTTGAACTTAGATTCTCATTTAAAATGGACTCAGGCATTGGCTTTTATGTCTCTGTGAAGTAGAGTCAGTTGCTGGTTTGAACAGATTTTGTTTGAGGAAGGTGATGTGCATCTACACGTGCATTCCCCTCCCCAAGGTGGGTGTTGTCAGTGATCACCTTGAAAATAATCACCAAATTGTAACACGGTCAGAACCATTCTCCATATGTAGCACATGTCACCCAGCCCACAAACATTCAGATCCCAGTCTCACCATCTACCCTGATTCACTAGGACCAAACTAGAAAGTTTAGTTTCCAACAGTTTGAGATTTGAAGAAGCCTTCAGGTCAAGCTCTGTGTCTCTTCTTCCCGTCTTGCTTCTGTCCTTCACAATACCCCCACCTCCAGCTGCTCCCTGGTGATGTTTTGAAAATAAACCTGCACCCTCACACCCTCAACCTGGGCGTGTGCCGGGAAAGGGGAGGTGCTGGCAAGACTTGGGACACTGGACGACAGGCGCTCTGCTGTTGCAGTCACTGCTGCCATAATCTGCTTGTTGACTTTCTTCTGGATCTTGGTGCTCTCGGCCAGTGTCCAGTGTCAGAAAGTGCAGCAGGCCTGGCCTTTTCCTCCCTCACACCCCCAGCAGTATGGACGACTTCTGTGGGTGCCCCCTCCCTCTTTTTTAGCTGGAGCCTTGTTTTGCAAGCTGATTCTCCCCTGATGAGGGGCTGGGGCCCTTCCCTGGTGGCTCAGAAGGTAAAGAATCCACCTGTAATGCTAGAAACCCCGGTGTGATCCCTGAGTCAGGAAGATCCCCTGGAGAAGGGAATGGCTACCCATTCCAGTATTTTTGCCTGGAGAATTCCATGGACAGAAAAGCCTGGCAAGCTACAGTCCATGGGGTCACAAAGCGTTGAACATGACTGAGCCTCTAACACTTTCACTTTTTTCTCCCCTGATGATCACCTAGTCACAAGAACACAGAATCGTCGCCTTATCCATCACCATGAAGGAGAGCACTCTGACCTGCAATTGTTTTTTTCCTTTCTAGCATGAGCTACCTCTCTGAGACAGAGATTTATAAAGTGACGCAGTGAACAGCCCACAGCTTAGCCTCTTGCTAACAGAACTTCTCCCCAGAGGTCTCTTATCACTTTAATACCTCCTGAGGCCTATTTTGTACTTCATAAGGTGTTTCTAGAATTTCTGCAGGCCATCTGTTTTTAGCTGAAGCCACTGAGAAACTTCAATAAAATGTGTCAAGTCCTTGGTAAGAATCTGTAGTGCAGTCAGGATGCCTCGTGCGCAGTCAGGCCGCAGGCACTGCTAATGAAGAGCACAATCAGGGGCTCTGAGCAGGAAGTCAGGAGAAGAGCAGGCAGGAGGCTGTGTGGGAGCTGAGTGGGCTGACAGGTGGCAGCAGGCAGCCACTGCTTTCTAGTGCTCCAGACAGAAGAGACAGCCTGCAAGCGGAGCCCGGGGTCTGCACTCGCATGGGTGCAGAGCATGCGGGAGTAGAAAACTTAAGGTGGAATGAGGTCCCATTATTAGCGTATTTGGATGCAGCATTGGCTACCTGTTGCTGTGTGTGTAACACGCTGCCCCTGAGTTTGATGGCTTCAGATGACAATAGTTCGCTATTTCCAATGGTCCTGTAAAGGCAGTACAGTTGCCTGTATGCCCGAGACTCTGCATTGCAGTCAGAATCAGCTGGGGACAGGGCTAGGCTCACCTCCTTTCTCAGGCCTGGCTGGCTGTCCCAAGAGTACAGGCCCCGTGGGAGTTATGCCTGCTTATACCCCATTGGCCAAAGCAAGTCGCATGACCAAACCACTCCTCTGTGCCCTAGACAACACCACCAGCTGGGAGGTGTGATTCACTGAAGGCCACAATTGTAAAAATCCACGATGAACTCTGTGGAGTGAGACAGGCTCCCCCTAGGCAGTGGGAGGCCACTGCTTTAAGTTCTGCTTAAAGTTTGAGCAGAACTTTAACCTAGTGAAAACATATTTCAAGGAAAATTTTTCTGGTGGAAGTGTGTAGTTTAGGTTGATAAAATAGCTGATCAGCCACTAAATGAGAACTAATAAGCTTCATTCCTTAAAATAGTAGCTGATATAAAATCTCTAATATATTCACGAGAGAGCACAATTATGAAAATACCAGTTTCTTTTTTTTCTGGATAAATAATTTTTACATTAATACAGCTTTATCATAAAAGCAGGATATTTTACTAGACTAAGAAGGTTTAATAGTTTTTAAACATAAGTCAACAGTTAGTGAAACTGGAAAATTTTGAAACTGTTGAAATTGAAAAAATTTCGAAGTAGTATGTGGATACAGACCAAAACTTTTGTTTGTGTTGTATAATCCTCTATTACCCTTCTCCTGCTAATTTGCTTTTCAGCTTATCAGTACCTCACAATTTAAAATCTTCCCACTAAAATATTACATGTATTAACTTGACAGCTTACTAGCTGTAAACCTTGTTTTTAGGTGGAGTCACCTCTCTCTCAGTGCTAACTGAGACCAAAGAGTCAAAAAGTACCGTGATCGGAACCGAGGAAGTGACCATGCCAGCTGGCCTGCATGCACTGCCTCTCTTTCTTTCCTGACCTTGGCTCTGGCCCAGAATGTCTCTGCTCTGCTCCTCTTCAGGAAACAGGGTGGCAACATCAGCACCCTGTGATGCCGTCTGGTGGATGAATTAACTTAAGTGGCAATTTGGAGAGTCTACCTAAATGCTATTTGTTGTTGCTCTTTTTTTATAATTGTGCTTTATGGTTATCCTCAGTTCAGTCGCTCAGTTGTGTCCAACTCCCCACGACCCCATGGACTGCAGCACGCCAGACTTCCCTGTCCATCTCCAGCTTCCAGAGTTTATTCAAACTCACATCCATTGAGTTGGTAACGCCACCCAGCCATCACATCCTCTGTCATCACCTTGTCCTCCCGCCTTCAATCTTTCCCAGCATCAGGGTCTTTTCAAATGAGTCATTTCCTCACATCAGGTGGCCAAAGGATTGGAGTTTCAGCTTCAGCATCAGTCCATCCAATGAATATTCAGGAGTGATCTCTGCCGGGGTCCAGCCCCGGTGGATCCAGGGTGATTCGAAGGTGGGGACGGAGTAGGCGTCCTAGAAAAAAACTATTGAATTACAGATAGAGAGCTTAGAAACGGATAGTGTAGTAGGAAAATTAGTGGAGTAAAAGAGGCTGAATAACTTGGGTTACATGGAATAGCATTCATGTTCCAGATGGGAATTCAGCCAGAAAAACGGAGAATAAGAAAGGACAACATGGGGGAGTCAGTCTTTCCAGGAACTGATCCCCTTTCTTTATTTTTCCGATTTTCTTATATACCTTTTGTTGCATATAGGGATGAATACAGAGTCACACAGGGGTCAGCAGTCCTGACCTTTATCAAAATCAGGTGCTTTACATTTAAAAAAAGGTCTTAGGGGTTTTACATCATCTTCAAGCCATTTCTGCCTGCTGACATTTACAACCCTTTCTTTCTGATAACCAGAAAACTTATTTTTTCCAAGGGTGTTTTTCCTTAAACCAAGCACCACCCTCCAAATAAAGTTGCATTCCTATAGGGTTAGGGTGTAGTGAGTTACAATCAAGAAGGGAATTTATTTAACCCAAGGTTAACATGATTAATCTTAAAGGTTAATACTTATTTCTCCTATATGCTTAAAGGTTAATACGTATTTCTCCCATATGGTAGTTATATTTATTATAAGGGCAGGGAATATGGAGATTTAGCAGCAAACATCAGTCCAACAGATGAAAATCCTTTCACCAATGTTCCCCTTAAGATCTATTTAGTCTTAAGATAGTGATAAAGTTACATTTTTACATAGCAAGGACACAGTGATTTATAACAAAGTACAGTGATCTATAACAAAAGAGAAAATTCATTAACTCAAAAAGTCTAGTATTGCTAACATAAAAAACTACTATATTTCCTTTTCTATATTCTAAATACATTGATTGATATATTCCCAGGTACCTAAAGGATATGGAGGCCTGGCGGCAATCATTGACTCAACAACAAGAAAAAGTCCTATGTTAATTAAGATTCTCAGAATACTCCAAAACTCTGTGCTGTTTATGGTTGAGAGGTAGTAAACCATCATGTGTCTGCAGAGAGGCTTAACCTGAGACGCCCTTGTCCCACCTAGCGCAGGGAATTAGCAGCAATTATTGACAACAAATGAAGAAACCCTTTATCAATATAATTTCCATCCAACCCACTATACTAATAATTTCTAACTTCCCGCAAGAATTTGCCTTTAGTAAGTCAAATCATCTCATGCCTCTCATGGTTGGAGGGCTGTTGTGGCCGGAGGAACCTACACAGGCAGGCTAGATAACCTTCAGAGGAGTCCTGTAAGTTGAAACACTCTAGTCACACCCAGGAATTTTTACTGCCTTGGAGCTGCACTTTTACTCCTCGGAGAGAAACAGTTATGGGGGAGAGCCCCTCGTAGGTGAGAGTACAAGACAGACTCTGGTTTTGGGTTAGATGCTTGGGAGCAGGGGAATTTCCTGAGACTTGGTCACGCCTTTGCATATGCCGAAGCCCCCTTCCTCATGACCTTTGCCATGGGTGGAGTTCCTCACGCTGGCCCCCAACAGATCTCCTTTAGGATGGACTGGTTGGATCTCCTTGCAGTCCAAGGGGTTCTCAAGAGTCTTCTCCAACACCACAGTTCAAAAGCATCAATACTTCGGCCCTCAGCTTTCTTTATAGTCCAACACTCACATCCACACATGACTACTGAAAAAAATCATAGCTTTGACTAGATGGACCTTTGTTGCCAAAGTAATATCTCTGCTTTTTAATATGCTGTCTTGGTTGGTCATAACTTTCTTCCAAGGAGCCAGCGTCTTTTAATTTCATGGCTACAATCACCATCTGCGGTGATTTTGGAACCCCCCAAAATAAAGTCTGTCACTGTTTCCTTTGTTTCCCCATCTATTTGCCATGAAGTGATGGGACCAGATGCCATGATCTTCATTTTCTGAATGTTGAGTTTTAAGCCAACTTTCTCACTATCCTCTTTCACTTTCATCAAGAGGATCTTTAGTCCTTTGCTTTCTGCCATCCTCAGTCTTATGAAATAATACTATAGACCATTACAGTAATACTGTCGGACACAACCGAGTGACTTCATTTTCACTTTCGTGCATTGGAGAAGGAAATGGCAGCCCACTCCAGTGTTCTTGCCTGGAGAATCCCAGGGATGGGGGAGCCTGGGGGCTGCTGTCTATGGGGTCACACAGAGTCGGACACGACTGAAGTGACTTAGCAGCAGCCCATTACATTCCCTAAACTTATTTGTATATGTATGTAGTAAAAGCTGTAACTTTTGTAAATTTTTAACTCTTAAGACCTGCCTGCAAAAATAGATTCATCTATTTGCCATGAAACTCCTACTTTTTTGGCAATTGCAACCCACTCCAGTGTTCTTGCCTGGAAAATCCCAGGGACGGAGGAGCCTGGTGGGCTGCCGTCTCTGAGGTTGCACAGAGTCGGACATGACTGACGTGACTTAGCAGCAGCAGCATCTTCAACCAGACTTGTAGATTAATTAAGTCTATGACCTCTTCCACCTTTTTTTAACTTGAAATATCTTTTAAAATCCATCTTTGAAAACAATTCCTGTTCTACACTGGGGCAGAGTGGCTGTTGTGGCCTGAGATTTTCTTCTTAGTGAGAGGAGATTGCTTAGGACTCTTATCTCCAAAATCCTGTGGTCTCCAAGGCTCCCAGGCAAAGTGAGGTCTGTGTAAGAAGCCAGCCTTTGAGCAAGATAAAATATTTTCTCCAAAGTCACACTAAATAGCCTAGGTCTTATTGAAAATCTTGCTTACTGCATACCATCAGTCTCCTGAAACCCAGCCTGCTGTAAAGTAAAAGAAGGGATTGGTATTAGCAGCTTCAACTAGTTTGTCCAATACACATGCTATTATGGCATTTTTAGATTAACATCCTCTGTTTCCAAAAAGAAACTAACTTGCTCAACAAGGTCATGTTAGTTGGAAGTAACGGTGGAATTCAAACCCAGATTTGTCTTGCTTCTGACATGCTCTCCAACCACCGCCCACCCCCCTAAAAAAAAGAAAGAAAAAATAAACCAAATCAAAAGCAGATTTCTATACCTTTAATATAGTTTTCAGAATCTGTTGTAAAGGAGAAATGTGATTTTTAAGATAAGTTTTCCTGTCTCTGCCAAAAAGGAGGGGAAAGAAAAGCAGAGCATTCGGTTATTTTTCAGGTAATTGCGTTGTTTTTTGAAATGATGATGTATTTCAGATTTCATACACTTTTCTCCTGGCAACAATATGGTAGTTGCTTGTGCCTTAGATTATCTGTTTCAACAGGAAGAGGTAAAAATGCCATCAAATGCCCTGGTGCCTAGGCCACCCCATACAAGCCCGTCCAGCTAACAGTGTTGCAGGCTTGTGTTGCTGTAAGTGACCAGCTGGCTGGAGTGGACATGTCCCAGCCTTGAGCCTGTGTTAGGAACACAGCCACTCTGGGACTGGCGTCGAGAGCAGCTCCTCTGGGCCTCTAGCCCCTGCGGCTGAATGTTCCCAGGGCTGGTCAGAGGCAAGGGTGCCCTGGGTGCTGTCCAGTGTAGGGGTCCTCCACCTGGCACAGCTCTTGAGCACCACCCCTGCCCTCTTAGCCACACTCGCCTTGGCCACAAGGGACTCAGGTGTTTGGAAGGAAACCTGTATCGCTTCCTCCTTTCTGTGTGTAAATGACTGTGTGCCACCTTCCCTCTCTAGCTATGATCCTGGCAGGAAGAGCCTACTATGATGGAGTGGCCAAGATTGGGGAGATTGCCACCGGGTCCCCCGTGTCAACAGAGCTGGGTGAGCTGACCGTCCATTACCTGTCCACCTAACTTGAGCTGCGGTTCCTGGGCTGCCATCCTGCGAACCCGAAGAAGAGCACATGGGGAAGTGGCAAAACCCAGAGTAGAAAGGGGGCACTCGGGTCCCTTTGCCTCTGCGGTGATGGACTTCCCTGCGGTCTGTCCGCAGTGGAAGCCTAGATTAGGGCAGGGCACTGGGAACTGGGCTTCTGCCCCTGAGGTTTGGGCCCCAGGTTTCCCTTGAAGCGTGAAGCCTGGGAGCCTTGACCTAGATTCCTAACTGGAGGGGTGAGCACCGGGCCTCCCGCGCTAGCAGAGCGTTTCCTGTGAGTCACCCGCAGAGTCCGGCTCCTTTACGCTCTGCTCTTGGCCGTCGCTACTTCCCCAGTTGCCCTGGGTTGTGATTTTTCCGGCTTTGCTGGTATGAATGGGTCCCCTGTGCACTCGCGGGGGGTGCGGCAGCCACACCTGGGCGCGCCGAGGCTTCTCTGCACAGAGCTCGCTCACTGTTCTCTCTCCAGAGCCTCAAACAGAAGCATCGTTTTAAAAACTTGTTGAACACATCTTACTTGACAAAGGGTAACATTTCAGACTTCACAGTGTGTGTCAGAATTTGAAGGGTTCAGAAAACCAGAGGAAAGGATTGGTACAGTGTGTATACTTCCTTTTTAAAGAAAAGTATGTCCCTCTCCAGTTAAAAAGTGGACCGGGAAGCAGAGGAGGGGCAAAGGAGCATGTGTTTAAGGTTTAGATAATGGGTTTCTGTGCTAAGTGTCTTGAGGGTTTTTTAGATACAGTGTTTTTCCAAGATCACTTGGAAAGCTTTTAACTGACCCATAAAAGCCACGGAACAAGTTCGAGGTGTGGTGACGGTTCTGAGGTTGGAGGCTGGGCCTGCTGGGTAAGGCAGTGGATCTGGGCCCTTGTTAACATTCTCTGACAAGTTTTGTACTTAAAAGAGTTCATAGTCTTGAAACCTGTAGCCAAAAGCTAAGCCTGAAGTGATGCTAAATGATGAATAAGCCAGTACTGTGATATTGTAATAGAATCGGTTACATTCAGAAAATTTTCAAAACCCTGAGTTGTCTTCTGTTGGTGCCATAACTTCTGCATGCTCTGGCAAGATCTGAAATCTAGTAACTCCATCCAAAGTGGATGAATTTAATAAAATACACAGTGTCCAAAAAAAATTACATGCTGTTATGTAGACAGAAGCAGTAAAACTTAGGATGTTTGCGGGATGGACTAATTATAGGGTTCCAAAAATAGAACTTAATTAAAAAGAAACACCCTATTTGTGTCAGGCATCAGGCAAAAAAAATGCCTGATCCTTAGGTTAAAACATATGGTGCTTTGACTCGCCGTCTTTCAGTGTGCTTTTTAATGTCTTATGGTTCTTGCCACTGTTTGAATAAGACTTCTGTTCCACACCTTACTTGATTCAGCTGTGAGTTCATACTGTTGAATCAACTGTTTCCACAGCAACCGTGTTGTTATAAACAGTCTTAAAACTTCAGCTTCAGTGAGGAAAGCGTTTGTGCATATGTGCTTCATTCAGAGGGGATGGAAATTACTTGCTGTTTCATTTTTTGTTCCAAGTTGTCCTTTTCACGTATATTCACTGTATTATATACTTAATTTTCTATTCAGAGCCATTCTATGAGAAAGTTCTGTCCTTGTTGGAGTTGCTTTTGGAGGCCTGACATGTTCTGCTTTTGATTCACTTAGTTTATCTTGTTGTTCAAGTTTAGACTAAAATACTACCCTGTTTCGGTTTAAATTCCTATATGGAAGAGCAGAGGACAATTCATAGGAAAAAGAAAAAGACCTGAAGTAGGTTGTGTCTGTCTTGTTCTTCAAGAAGGTTCTCTTGTCTGGTTTCTGACCTTGTGGTATTGGTGTTAAGACCTGCAGGGGAGTGTGTGCCTGGACCACACAGTGAGCAGGTGGTCTGACTTGAGAATCTGGGCTCCTCACCTCCGCACCTGACTGCGCGTCCCTGAGGCCAAGGGAAAGGAAAGAGGTAGCCAGTTAGGTCGCTGAAGAGGAAGAAAATGGAAACTGCTCAGTGGGGACCTTTTCGGGAAGGAGATGACCAGGAATTGTTGGTGTTGGAGCATCCAAAGCCTGGGGAGGGGGGTGCTGGGTGCTGTTTCGAGCTCAGTGGTCTAGGGGCCCACCCAAGAGGAACACCAGGTGTCATGGGTTGAGGAAGATAGAAATACCAGAAGTGTTCAGAAATAACGTTTGGCTTCTTAGGCCTGTTGCTTAACCTTTGGACTGCTGTGCTTCATGTAGAAACTCAGGTCTTGGTAGGTGCGTGCTGTGAGCACGTTGCCTTGTCTTATCCTTGGGAGTCTGGGCGGTGGACATGACCTCCCGGGTCTACGTCCCAGGGTGGGCGCTGAGCCCGCGTTTCCTTGGGGAGCCCACAGACTGGAAGAGTCAGCCTGGTGGTCACGGCCTCTGCATGGGCTGAGATAACCTCCGCAGGCAGCCACGTGCGCGGCAGGGGCTGTGAGGTCGTGACCTCTAGGCGAGTGTGGTGGGCAGCCCAGGTGCCGCCCAGGAATGACCCTGTGAGCAGGCTGGGAGGCCGGCCAGGTCTTCCTTTCCCCTGGGCTCTCCATTGCCTCAGAGAGGCTCAGTGAGGCTCGCGTCACTACAGCACCGCTGCCAGCCTGCACTGCCGTGGACCTCCTCGTGAGTGGGGCAAGACCAAGGGAGCAGGCGCCGACACGTTCTGGGTGACTGGAGATGGGAGAAAGTGTGTTCTGAAGTCTCCTAGACCAGAAAGATGCCTCTCTCATCACTTCATACGCTCTCAAGTGTTTGAGAACTCAAAAATCTGTGCCGCTTGTTTTCATTGGCATTATTTTCTTCCATGAAGTGGGTGATATATTCATAAGAATATACATTTTGCCTTGATTATCCTTGATTACTCCTGAACAGATTTTTTCAATTCTCTCTATTGTATCTTATTTTCTATTTCATTAATCTCTACTTTTACCCTTATTTTCTTCCTTGTACCATCTTTGGGATTACTCTACTGTTCTTTTCTAATTTCTGAAATGATGCATTTAACTCATTAATTTTAAATATAGCCAAGACCACAAGATGGCCATACAAGTTAAAACTATGCAAAGCCATCTTAATCAGTGGGAGAAATCATGATTGTCCTGTGACCTTTAAAAATGTTTGTCAGAAACACTAAAAACTCTTATTGTCAGTTATAAATGTATAAGGAAATGGAAAATTGGGAACTTTTTAAAAATTTCTGTTAGCACTGTTTTGTAGGTTGTTTTTTTAGAAGTCTTACACATTTTTATACATGCATTTTTAGATATTTACAGTGTTTTTGAAAGGCCTCCTGTATATGGCATTTAGATTTTTTCTAGTCAGTTCTGGTTTTCATTCTTTCTCATTACTATCCAAATTAATTTTATTATATTTTTATAATTGTTTTACTGAGATCTAATTAATACACAGTACAGTTCACCCATTAAAGTAATATAGTTTAGTGATTTTTAGTATATTCACAAAGTTTTAAATTATCATAGTCAACTTCAGAATATTTTTCTCACTCCAAAAAGAAATCTCATACCCATTAGCAGTCACTTCCCATTCACCTCCAACTCCAGCCATATTTAACCATTAATATATTTGGTCTATTATAGGTATGGTTTTGCTAAACATTTCATATAAATGGAATATTGTATAGATCTACCACATTTAATTTTATCAGTTGATGGACATTTGGGTTTCTTCTCCCTCTTAGCTACTAAAAATACTGCTACTATGAACATTTGTGTACAAATTTTGTGTTTACCTACATTTTTCCATCTCTTGGGTATACACTTAGGAGTGGAATTGCTGGTTCATATCGTAACTCTAAATATAACCCTTTGAGGAACTGCCAGATTGTTTTTAAAATGGGATGCACCATTATACATTCTACCAGACTTCCCAGATAGTGCTAGTGGTAAAGAATCTGCCTGCCAGTGCAGGAGACACGATAGATAGGGGTTCAATCTCTGGGTCGGGAAGATCCACTGGAGTAGGAAATAGCAACCTACTCCAGTATTCTTGCCTGGAAAATGCCATGAACAGGAGGAGCCTGGAGAGCTTCAGTCCTTGGGGTCACAAAGAGTTGGACATGCCAGAGCACCTGAGCACATACATTCCACCAGCCATGTATGAGGAGCCCAGTTTCTCTACATCTTTGCCAACACTTGTTACTGTCTTTTTGTTTGGTTGGTTTTTTATTATAGCCGTCCCAGGAAGTATGAAGTACTACCTCATTTGGATTTTTTTTTTTCCACATTTCCTTAGTAGCTAATGATATCAAGCATCTTTTCACATTCTTACTGGCCATTACATATCTTTGGAGAAATGTCTGTTCAGATCTTTGCCCATTTTTAATTGGGTTATTTGTCTTTAAGTTATTGCATTTGCTGATCAACTTTTTAAAAAAGCTTTGTTTTCTGTTTTGATCCTTTTTATTATCTGTGTAGTTTGGGGTTCTTGACAGTCTAATTCTGCTGATGCTTTGTAGTGCCTCTTATCATTCATGAGAGAGTGTTTCTGGAAGGGTTTTTTTTTTTTTTTTCATCTCATTGTTCTTTTGCATAGTGGTGTCACCTATGGAGGTATAAAGGTTTTGTCATTGAAAGTCACCAAGAAATGAAAAGTAAAAATGCCAAGTAATAGTGGAGCTTCTCTGATTTAAATTATGTTTACTTCTTAGAAAATAAAAATAGTTGATATAATAGGACTTAGCATTTGATAAAACTCTTGTAAGATATTTAGAACTTGCAAAGCAATAGAAATGCTCCTTTATTTTCTATCATAGTCATACAAAGGTATTCTGCCAATTTTGTGGGGAAGTGACTCAGACTTTATAGAAAATACTTTAAATATCTAAAATTTATAAGCTATTCTAATTGTCTAAAACTTAAGAAATAACAGGAAGTTTTAATTTTCTATAGGTCAGTTATGTATCTTTCTCCCAAGGAAGTCATTCCTGATGGTTTTCTTTTGAAACTTAAAAAGGTCCCTTATGAATAAAGTCTGTTCTCCTATTGTAGAAAATATTGAGAAAATGTGTCATTACTTTTTCTCAACTGTAATTGAAACTGATAGAAAAATAATTTAATGATTCAAGAGAAATGCCAAATTTTAATCATTTTTGTGCTAAATGCTATCACTTGAAGATTCTAATAAGAATTAGCATATATTTTGAAATTGCTTTCAAATTCATTTTACTGAAGCCTCACCTTTTATCAGTTGTACCTTAACTGAGCAAGCTAGAGCCAAGGGGTGGCCAGCACTGACAGGTAACTGGAATGTGAGTGGGACCCGGCCATGCCCACTTGTTCGTGGCTGTCTGCTGCTGCTGTCAGGGTGCAGAGGATTTCAGCCTCTGAGACCTGAACTGTTTGTGGCCAGGCCCTTATCTGACAGTGGAAGGCCTGTAGGGCCATCCCGTTGCTTAAGACCAGCAACTGTGTGAGGGGTTTGATATACTTCTCTCCAAAGAAAGAGCAGCTCCTTAACCACCTGGGTTTAGGACTGCACTTTCTGGGATTGTTCCTACAGACTGCTACTAAGTGCTTGGGTTTCACACACATCACAGCACAGTCCCAGGAATCACAGCAGGCAAACAGCTCAGGGGCAAAACTGCCTTGCCCTGTCAGGAGGGAGGAACGAACAAACAAACGCAAAGCCAAAGACCAGAGCTCTGCAGCCAGGATTTGGCAGGTAAAATATTTTAATCCACTGTGTTTGTCAAAGAGTAAGTCATATGAATAATGTTCATGTGACTCAGGTTGTCAGGGTGTGTACCTGGAACTGTGCACATAAATCTTTATCGCAGGTACACAGTTCCACTCTAGGAACAGTGCTCGTTTAAAAGAGGAAGCTGAAGTTTGTCTAAAACTTCCAGTTTTGTCCTTAAATCAAATGACGTTTATTTTTTAAAACTTAGAAAATATGGAAAAGGTTGGAAAGGGAAAACAGAAATGGTCAGGGGAAAATATTTTGGCAAAATATTCAGAAGAAACTTCGAATCCGTTTTTTTTTTTTCATCTTTAAACCATAGAAAAATAAAGCTTGTTCTCATTTATTTCTCAAGGAATAAAAGGAAACTCTGCTTTGGGGAGCTGACAGATTTCCTGTGAGGTGTAAGAACCTCAAGGTTACATCTATTTAGACTATTTTACTTTGTTCCAATTCAGCCAGCTATTACATTATTTTGAAGCATCTATTGTTTAGGCCAGTTTCCTAAATTGAGCGCAAAACAGAAGATTTTCTCTCTTCAGCATCAGGGAACCTAGACAATCATAGGTTTGCTTTCGTTATTGATATGCAGTTTAAAAAAATGTTTATTACACTTTTGTCTTGTTGACACTCAGAATCCAACCTGACGGTCTTGGGTCTTAAAANTATCGTAACTCTAAATATAACCCTTTGAGGAACTGCCAGATTGTTTTTAAAATGGGATGCACCATTATACATTCTACCAGACTTCCCAGATAGTGCTAGTGGTAAAGAATCTGCCTGCCAGTGCAGGAGACACGATAGATAGGGGTTCAATCTCTGGGTCGGGAAGATCCACTGGAGTAGGAAATAGCAACCTACTCCAGTATTCTTGCCTGGAAAATGCCATGAACAGGAGGAGCCTGGAGAGCTTCAGTCCTTGGGGTCACAAAGAGTTGGACATGCCAGAGCACCTGAGCACATACATTCCACCAGCCATGTATGAGGAGCCCAGTTTCTCTACATCTTTGCCAACACTTGTTACTGTCTTTTTGTTTGGTTGGTTTTTTATTATAGCCGTCCCAGGAAGTATGAAGTACTACCTCATTTGGATTTTTTTTTTTCCACATTTCCTTAGTAGCTAATGATATCAAGCATCTTTTCACATTCTTACTGGCCATTACATATCTTTGGAGAAATGTCTGTTCAGATCTTTGCCCATTTTTAATTGGGTTATTTGTCTTTAAGTTATTGCATTTGCTGATCAACTTTTTAAAAAAGCTTTGTTTTCTGTTTTGATCCTTTTTATTATCTGTGTAGTTTGGGGTTCTTGACAGTCTAATTCTGCTGATGCTTTGTAGTGCCTCTTATCATTCATGAGAGAGTGTTTCTGGAAGGGTTTTTTTTTTTTTTTTTCATCTCATTGTTCTTTTGCATAGTGGTGTCACCTATGGAGGTATCATTGAAAGTCACCAAGAAATGAAAAGTAAAAATGCCAAGTAATAGTGGAGCTTCTCTGATTTAAATTATGTTTACTTCTTAGAAAATAAAAATAGTTGATATAATAGGACTTAGCATTTGATAAAACTCTTGTAAGATATTTAGAACTTGCAAAGCAATAGAAATGCTCCTTTATTTTCTATCATAGTCATACAAAGGTATTCTGCCAATTTTGTGGGGAAGTGACTCAGACTTTATAGAAAATACTTTAAATATCTAAAATTTATAAGCTATTCTAATTGTCTAAAACTTAAGAAATAACAGGAAGTTTTAATTTTCTATAGGTCAGTTATGTATCTTTCTCCCAAGGAAGTCATTCCTGATGGTTTTCTTTTGAAACTTAAAAAGGTCCCTTATGAATAAAGTCTGTTCTCCTATTGTAGAAAATATTGAGAAAATGTGTCATTACTTTTTCTCAACTGTAATTGAAACTGATAGAAAAATAATTTAATGATTCAAGAGAAATGCCAAATTTTAATCATTTTTGTGCTAAATGCTATCACTTGAAGATTCTAATAAGAATTAGCATATATTTTGAAATTGCTTTCAAATTCATTTTACTGAAGCCTCACCTTTTATCAGTTGTACCTTAACTGAGCAAGCTAGAGCCAAGGGGTGGCCAGCACTGACAGGTAACTGGAATGTGAGTGGGACCCGGCCATGCCCACTTGTTCGTGGCTGTCTGCTGCTGCTGTCAGGGTGCAGAGGATTTCAGCCTCTGAGACCTGAACTGTTTGTGGCCAGGCCCTTATCTGACAGTGGAAGGCCTGTAGGGCCATCCCGTTGCTTAAGACCAGCAACTGTGTGAGGGGTTTGATATACTTCTCTCCAAAGAAAGAGCAGCTCCTTAACCACCTGGGTTTAGGACTGCACTTTCTGGGATTGTTCCTACAGACTGCTACTAAGTGCTTGGGTTTCACACACATCACAGCACAGTCCCAGGAATCACAGCAGGCAAACAGCTCAGGGGCAAAACTGCCTTGCCCTGTCAGGAGGGAGGAACGAACAAACAAACGCAAAGCCAAAGACCAGAGCTCTGCAGCCAGGATTTGGCAGGTAAAATATTTTAATCCACTGTGTTTGTCAAAGAGTAAGTCATATGAATAATGTTCATGTGACTCAGGTTGTCAGGGTGTGTACCTGGAACTGTGCACATAAATCTTTATCGCAGGTACACAGTTCCACTCTAGGAACAGTGCTCGTTTAAAAGAGGAAGCTGAAGTTTGTCTAAAACTTCCAGTTTTGTCCTTAAATCAAATGACGTTTATTTTTTAAAACTTAGAAAATATGGAAAAGGTTGGAAAGGGAAAACAGAAATGGTCAGGGGAAAATATTTTGGCAAAATATTCAGAAGAAACTTCGAATCCGTTTTTTTTTTTTCATCTTTAAACCATAGAAAAATAAAGCTTGTTCTCATTTATTTCTCAAGGAATAAAAGGAAACTCTGCTTTGGGGAGCTGACAGATTTCCTGTGAGGTGTAAGAACCTCAAGGTTACATCTATTTAGACTATTTTACTTTGTTCCAATTCAGCCAGCTATTACATTATTTTGAAGCATCTATTGTTTAGGCCAGTTTCCTAAATTGAGCGCAAAACAGAAGATTTTCTCTCTTCAGCATCAGGGAACCTAGACAATCATAGGTTTGCTTTCGTTATTGATATGCAGTTTAAAAAAATGTTTATTACACTTTTGTCTTGTTGACACTCAGAATCCAACCTGACGGTCTTGGGTCTTAAAAATAAGAGCTGGGGTTGGGGGGCGGGGGGGGACCTGAAATATTTTAAAAGAAATGTTTATTCAGAGAAGTATCTCAGATTCCTAAAATTTCAGTAAAATAGAATTAATACCAGAGGCAATGAAAAAGCTAAGTTGAGCCAAAGCAGTTGTTATTGATCAAAACCATTTATCTTAGTTGCAGATAAGGCTCACTTTAAAGAGATTAAATTCTTTCCTACAAAAATAGGAAAGAGTTAATAAGGAGTTTATTTTAGTTGCTTAACTTTGTGCCTGCCAAATGCATATGAACTCCTTTGCTCACTGTGATAATTCTCTAAAGCAGGTGATATTATTGTTTTCATTTTACAGATGAGGACATTGGTATTCAAAGAGAGTTAGATAACTTGCTGAAGTCCCTCATCTGGTTAATGGCAGGTTAATTGGAGCCCAGGAAGTCTGCCAGTGGTGCAGCCTGTTAACACTGATATAATTTTCTGTGTCAAAAAGAGGAGCTTTTTCTGATGTGATTAATTTTATGGTGTCAGATCATCCTGTCCATTATAGTTCAAATAAAAGGTTGTGTAAAATAGTAAAGCATCATACAATCTGAAACTGATTCTTCATGCAGGAAGTCTGTATTTTGTGTTTTCATCAGATATAATCAAGGCTTTGTATTTCATATTAGAAACACTTATTACATGATCATTTATTCCAACTTTGTAAATGACTTACCATTTCAATTTTCAAGTGGCAATTGCACCTCTTTTAAAGCAAAAAAGGTCTAACTATGGAGAAAGATGGGCTTACAACTTATGAATGTATAATTTATAACATCTATATAAACACATACCACGGAAGTCCATATATCATCTAGGCATACTGGTAAGCTCAGTCGTTTCAGTCATGTCCAACTCTTTGTGACCCCATGGACTGCAGCCCACCAGGCTTCACTTTTCATGGGATTTTCCAGGCAAGAATACCGGAATGGGATGCCATGCCCTCCTCCAGGAGATCTTCCCAACCCAGGGATTGAACCTGCATCTGTATTGCAGGTAGGGTCTTTACTCTGAGCCACCTGGGAAGCCCCCAGGCATATTGATATAAGTATATATAAATTCCTGAAACTGTGAGAAGGTGTTCTGTACTGTAAATTGTACCTCTCTACAGAGAGGTTTTAAGAAAGGTATTTTTTCTCCCAGCTTTGAAGTAACCGTATGTGCAGTGATGTATTATAATTAGCAAAAACTACAGGTATGAAGCTTCCCTGGCTGCTCAGACGGTAAAGCGTCTGCCGCAGCGCCAGAGACCTAGGTTCAGTTCCTGGGTCTGGAAGATCCCCTGGAGAGGGAAACAGCACCCCACTGCAGTACTCTTGCCTGGAGGATCCCATGGACCAGAGCCTGGTAGGCTGCAGTCCGTGGGGTCACAAGAGTTGGACACGACTGAGTGACTTCGCTTTCACTTTTCACAGGTATGAAAGAGCTTCCCCGGTGGCTTAGCAGGAAAGAATCACCTGCCATGCAGGAGATGCGGGTTCAGTCCCTGAGTCAGGAAGCCCTGGAGAAGGAAGTGCTGCCGGAGAGCAGCGGGTCGGCGGCGCCGCCATCGTCAGGTCTCCACGAGGTGGGGCGCCCCGGGCGCTGCCCCGTGACCGCCTCGTCCCTTTCACGAGAGCCGCCTGCGCCCGCTCCCAAACCCTCGCAGGCGGCTTTCTCTATTCGTGGCGCTACGCTCGGCCTGAAATTAGGACGCAGAAACAAAAACACAAAGTGCTAACGCAGAAAGAGGAGGCGGAGGGAATTTACGCCAAGGGAGCGTGGCTTTGGTCAGAGGCGCCAGACACGCAGACGGTGTGGTGTGGCCGCTGTGACCGGCTGCCGGGGGGACTACAGGGGTCAAGGAGAGGGACGCGCCCGCGACCCCAGTGGCCGGAATCGCGGTGTGGGTGCGGCCTGCCCTGACGCTGCCGGACACCTGTTCTCAAGCACACTGGGGGCGCTGTGGGGGTCGTGGGCGGTTCCTTGTGAGCCCAGGAGGGGTTCTGAATGTTTCTGGTCTTCAGCCATTTGGAAGTAAGCGCACTTCCTGAGGCACTCTTTCCTGATCTGAATGACTTAACAGATTATTAAAAGTAAGGAGGCCAGTGCAAATCAACTATCCCTCAATTTAAAAAAAAAGGAAGAATGCCAAGGAGCACATGAAAAGATGCTCAGCATCATTAGCCATTAGGAATCTGCACGTCATAACCACAGTGAGGTACCACTCCACACCCAACAGCGGCTGTAATTAAAGAGACGCCAGCATGTGTTGGTAGAGAAATGAGAACTCTTGCACTTTGGGGGTGTGGGATGTGAAATGGAGCAGCTGCGTTGGAAAAGAGTTTATCAGTTCCTCAAAACAGGAACTTATGACCCAGCAACTCCACCCCTTAAAAGTCTGCTCAAGACAAACGTATGCCCACACAGAACTTTCACATTATTCCCAGCAGGCACAAGGTGGAAACCACCCAAAGGCCCAGTGGCTGATGAATCCATCAACAAAATACTGAGTATCCACACTGTGGAATGTCACTCACACGTAAAAAAGAACAAAGTCTTGATGCTCGCTAAAACATGGATGGAGCTCGAAAACATCCCAAGGGACAGAAACCAGATTAAATCATCAAGTCCTTAAGAGAAAAAGCAGATTGGTAGTTGCTGGGGGCTGAGGGAGGGGACAGTGGGGAGTGACTGCCTAACAGGTCCAGGGCTTCCTTTTCAGGTGGTGAAACGGTTTTGAACTGGATAATTGATGGTTGCACTACACTGTGAATGTACCTGATGTCACCATTGGTAAATTTAGGTTCTGTGTATTCTATTGCCAAGAAACATAAGTATGCCACTTCTGTTAAGCCTTCAGTATATGGAGTGCCCTAACTAATTCACACTCAAAACAATATAATAGACATTGCAATAATTTCAGAGGCTAGTTGTGCACATTTCCCAGCCCTCTGTGAAGGGTTTTAGTTGGCCCCACCCAATTCAGAATGAATAACATGGTAAATGAATTTTGAGGTGCACACTTTGAGTTGTAAAATGAGTGAGTCATCAGAATGTAATGTACAGCAGGATGACTATAGTCAGTAATATCATCATGTATATTTGAAAGTTACCAAGAGTAAAACTTCTTAGCACATACACAGAATGTTTTGGTAGCACTGTATGATAACAGAGGGTAACTGGACTTCTCGTGGTGATCATTTTGCAGTGGACATAAACACTGCCTCATCATGTTGTACACCTGAAACTAATGCAATATGATATATCAGTTACACCGCAATAGAAAAAGTCTTTTATGAATTTTGTTGGCATTAATGGAAATACAAAATTCAGACGTCTCACTGAATTCTCACAGCAATCCTCTGAGGTGAGAGGTATCGTTCCCACTTTTTATAAACAAGAAAATGAGAACTTAGGTTAAACAATCTCACACGGCTAGTTAGTAGTGAAGCTGGGGTTTAAATTCCAATTGGTTGATTCCTGGTGAATGAAGTGTTTCCTATAGACTTCAAGTCTCAGCTTTAAGGCTTCTCAGTTTCATGACATCTTTAAAAACACTGTTGGTAATTTTGAATTTGGAATTTTGTACTCCTTAAAGCAGATCCGACAAAAGTTGGATTTCTACACAGAAAACGAATTACAAAAGTAGTCTTTAAAACCTGGAAGCCTGGGTGTGCAGCAGAGGGTGTACACATATTGTTCCTGAAATCCAGTGGAAGGACGTCCCAGGAAGCCAGCACTTGGTATTTGCTATATATTTGGCTGCCCTGGGTCTTAGCTGCAGCATGTAAACTCTTAGTTGTGGCATGTGGGATCTAGTTCCCTGACCAGGGATGGAACCCTGGCCACCTGCACTGGGAGCTCAGAGTCCTAGCCACTGGGCCACCAGGAGAGTCCCCAGAAGCCAGCATTTTGCTCAGTGTAGAAAATGGCCTTGGCACAAGTCCTTCTGCAAAAACCTGCTAAGGAGCTGTGAATAGCTGTGCTTACAGTAATGTCTCAGAGGATTCTGAGGCTGGGTATCCTGATGGTAGTCCAGTGGTGTCTGCTCCAGGGAAAGTCCAGAGAGGGAGGGAACAGCAGCTACCACAGGTGTGCCACCTCTGCCCCCGCAGTGAGGCAATGATGAGAGAAATAGGCTCCAGGATGAGCTTGGAAATGTTTGTTGATGGACTGAATGAGTATATCAGATAAGGGCGTTGGACTCCTCCCTTCTGACTCTATGAATCAGGTTTCTCTAGGCTTTCTTGAAACCATGACTGTCATTTACAAGCTTAGTAAACTTGATCCCCACCTTCAGGATATCTACAGCTTAGTATGGGAGATTATGAAAATACACACACGTAACTTTAACACAGGACCAAGGGCCAAGAGTGAAAGGTACAAAGCTACAGGATTCCATGGGAGGGGGTGCTGTAATTCTATGGTCAGCCCAGACGGAAGGGGGTGTATTCTACTGGAGGGAGCAGAGGGATGGGATGAGTTCAGCTTGCCTGGATTCAGGGCTCATGGAGAGGATCATGGGAGATTTTGGATATTAGGTTAGAGTTATTGTTTTGAGTGATGGGCTACAGGTTCTGTGTTTCTATGTCTCATTTCAAATTGAAACAAGAGCATTATTAGGACTAAAAGGTTTCTGCATGATGAAAAGCTGGCTGATGTTTTAGGAGCATAAGTTCAAAGATTAAAAATTATGAGATGACTAAAGAGGCATACTAAACAACATCTAAAACTGGACTCTTGATGTCCAGAATAGGTCTGTTTCTGTAACTGTTGAGTATAGTGAAGATGACACACACATATATATGACTCAGGTATTTATAACTCAGAGCCATGGTTGATAGCAGCTTCCATTTTTATAACAATAGAAATCTGTGGCATACTAAGTAAGGTTTCTTTTTTTCTCTTCATATGTATATGATTGAATGTTTTAATATCTCTTATTCTCTACTTGATCTCGCCCAACTTTCCATTTCATATTAATATTTTAAAACAACTCATGAGTCCTCTAGGAAGTTTAGAAACCATTTGATAATGACTATGAAAATATACTTCAAGTTTTTAAAAAATTAATACTTTTACTGAAAAATGAACTTAAGAAACAGTTTTGATCTTTATCATTTTAAAATAGCTGTTTTAACATAACTAAAGTCTGTGGTTATATAAACTATCTTGGGCACTGCTTATTTTTTTATCAAAGTATAGTTGATTTACAATGTTGTATTTGTGGTGTATGGCAAAGTGATTCAGTTTAAATATTATATATATATTCCTTTTCAGGTTCTTTTCCATTATAGTTTATTATAAGATATTGAGTATGGTTCCCTACACTGTACAGTAGAGCCTTATTTATTTTATGTACAGTAGTTTGTAGCTGCTAATCCCAGACTCCTAATCTACCCCTCTCCCTGCTCTCCCCTTTGGTAACCATGAGTTTGTTTTCTGTGGCTGTAGTCTGTTTCTGTTTTGTAAATAAATTCTTTTTTTTTTT
>SJYW01043012.1:56746-142319 GCA_006410735.1 Raphicerus campestris
TTTTTTTTTTTTTTTAATTATCTTGTTTGTGGCTCAGGAGCCTCTGAGACTGGACCTCAGTGTTACTAAATCTTGGTGATAAGAAACCAAAGATGCCAGGAATTTGCTCCTGGAGGCCCTGTTGGTAGAAACAGCCCCAGGCGACAGCCGGCTTTGCTGAGGCTGCAGATGAATGCCCAGCGCCCAGAGGTTAGGGCCCAGTTCAGTTCAGTCACTCAGTCGTGTCCAACTCTTTGCGACCCCACAGGGCCCAGGCATGTGGATTCCACCAAAGTAATTTTTCCTGTAGGCATTTCTATAACCAGTATGCGTATAGCAATAGAATCAAACACTACAGATGCCACCTTCTGAGGGGTCCAGCTTTCACTGGTTTTCTTCTCTTGCCGTCACTGAACTTCAGTGCTTTACTGCAGTCAGCCTTCCATTCATTGATTCAGTGTATGCATTAATGACTAGACCCTTAAGGCCTGTGTGTTCCTGGCGGGCACCTGGGTGGGGGGGCCGGCACACAGGTAACAGAATTGGGAGATCCACTTCTCTTCCATGTGTAACCGCCAGAAGCTTCAGACACTGCGTGTGTGCTCCTCCCAGCAAGGCGCTGGTTCCTAATCACTGCAGGGCCCACACGACTGCCGCGGATTTATTTTTACTTAACAGACCTTATTTTTTAGAGTGCTTTTAGGTTTACAGAGAACTGCCGAGACCGCAGAGTCACCACCCTGCTCTCTCCCCTGCTCACTGTTCCCTCTGTTAGTAAATCTTGCACTGGCATGGTGCATTTGTTATGAATGATGGGCCAAGCCTGGCACGTGATTAACTAAAGACCATAGTTTACACTGGGGCTCTGTGAGCTTGAGAAATACATAAAGTGCACCCCTACCAACCTGTGGTAGTCACTGATCCTTTTTTTTCCCCATCAGTGTTTCTATAGTTGTGCCTTTTCCAGAATGTCATTTAGTTGGAATTGCATATTAGGCAGCCTTTTCAGACTGGCTTCTTTCACTAAGCAACATATATTTAAAATTCCTCCATCTTTTTGTGGTTTAACAGCTGGTTTCTTTTTAATCCCTGAAGAATATTCAGTTGTACACACGTGCTACAGTTTGTTTATCCACTGAGTTGAGTTGTTTCCAGGTTTTGGCAGTATGAATAAAGCTGCTTTAGGTATTCATATACAGGTTTTTCCACAGATGTAATATTTTTAGGCATTTGAGTAGATACCTAGGAGTACAATATAGAATAAGACTAGTTTTGAATAGTTTGAATAAATTGAATAAGACTGTTTACCTGGGTAAGAAACTGCCTGCCTGTCTTGAAGCCGCAGGAAGGTTTTGCATTCCTGCCCATCGTGAATGAGCGCTCCTCTTGCTCCACAAACGGCATTTGGTGGTGTCAGTGTTCTGGATTATAGCCATTCTGATAGGTGTGTGCTGCTATCTTGTTTTAATTTTTAAGTCCCCATATGACATGGAGGGCATCTTGTCATATGCTTGTTTGCTATCTGTATAACTTACATTTTAATTGAGCTGTTTTTGTTATGTTTGAGCTTTAAGTGGTCTTTATATTATTTGGGATACAAATCCTTTATCAGATATGTGTGTTGTGGATATTTCCTCCCAGTCTGTGAACTTGTCTTTTCATTCTACTAACAGTATTTTTTGCCGACCAGAAGCTTATGATTTTAATGAAGTCCAGCTTGCCAGTTTTTTCTTTCATGGATCATGCTTTTGGCGTGATAGCTAAAAACTCAGTGCTAAACCAAAGTCATGTGAATTTTCTCTGGCTTTACCTTCTTCAAGTTGGCATTTTACATGTAGGTGTGTGCTCCATTTTGAGTTGCTTTGTATGAAAAATGTAAGGTCAGGCTCTAGATTTGTTTCCCTGCAAGTGGGTATCTAGTTGTTTAGCACCCTTTGCTGAAAGGACTGCCCTTTCTCCATTATTTTTGTCCCCCTCGTTGTCTTTGTGTTGCTTTCGAAAATCCTCCTAAATGGAGTGTCAGTTATAACCCACTGTTATTATCCTGGAGTCCTGTTGATGGGTGACGTGGTAAAGTATTGGAGAGGAGGAGCATCCTTTATAATACCATGTTTAAATCTCCATTTTGATTGTTTTGTGGTGTATTACTGGTTTTTAGTGGGCCACAGTATGGGGGTCATGACCTTCCGAAGAGTTTCTCAGGCTTTTTTCCTTCTCCTTACTTGAGACAGGAAAGCGAGAGGGGCTGCGGGTAGCTAATTGTCCTTCCCCAGATCAGATAAGGCTTAGAAAAGTGTTCCCCTGGAGGGCTAGCCTTCCTTACTCAGAACAGAGCAAGAACAGGCTAACTCTGGGCAAATTTCAAAACACTTTCCCCTCCCCACCACCAAAAGCCCCAGAGGCATTTTCTCCATTCCTTACTATACAAACCTGGCTGGTGGGTGGGAGCCTCCTAGAGGTGAAACTCCTGAGCAGTGAGCCTGTGTTGTTTATAACTCTCCACACGGAGCCTCCAGTGATTCCTCATTTACCCCTTGTGTTCATGGCAACCGTGGCTCCAGCATCAGTTTCTGCTCCCTGTAAACTGATTTTCCACATCATTCTAATCCTCTGATGAATCTGAGAGTTGTTTTTCAGTGTATTTAGCTTGTTTTTTGTTGTGAGTAAGGGAGTGACAACTTTGAAGCTTCTTACGCATTGGAGCAGAAGCCAGAGGCGCCCTTACAGTTGGTTCTAACCAACAGCAGTCAGGTATGCCTGTTTTCATAATGGATGGATCCTGATGGAGTCCCTTTAACTACAGTATTGTGAAAGGCTTTGAGGCAGAGAAAAGTAGAGTGTATTCTGTTTGATGGTGGGAGATTGAAAATTTTCCTTTTGGGACCCTGGGAATGAAGCAGTGGCGGGGGTGGGGGGGGGCTGTCGAAAGAGGAGATGAGCTTAGAAGAGTTTGGTGTCTATTTCTCTCATTCTGTCATTCTTAAGAGTTCTTCCAAAGCATTTAAAAGATATATATACACACATATATATATGTATACATATATATATATATACATATATATATATATATATATATAATGTATAAGGCTTACCAGGTGGCACCAATGCTAAAGAATCTGCTGCTGATGCAGGAGACATAAGAGATACCGGTTCGATCCCTGGGTCAGGAAGATCCCCTGAAGGAGGAAATGGCAACCCACTCCAGTATTCTTGCCTGGAGAATTCCATGGACAGAGGAACCTGGTGGACTACAGTCCATGGGTCACCAAGAGTCAGACACAGCCAAGCACACACGCCATATTTATATAAGGAGCAAAAAATAATAAAACATGGTGACTAGTTACAGGTTGACAGCCTCATACGTGGATTTTATTTCAGGAAGATGAGTGCTCACCCAGAAAATGGCTTGTTGAGTGGGGGGGTTCTGTTGGCGTATGTCATGCATTATGGGGCTCACTTGCTCCTTCTGCCTGGGCACGCACACCTTACCAGCCAGCATTTCTCTTCAGTGCTCAGGACAGAATCACACCCACCCAAGACTGTGAAGAGCGTGTTCTGGTTACCACCCGCTCACTCCTTTGGCATCGTGCCTGTCTGCACATTGTTCATTTGTACAATTTCCATACTGACGAGAGAGGAGCCCCTCCATTCACCTGCACCCAGGGACTTGGATGGACAGCGCTGAGAGATGTTCTGAGACGCTGGCAGATTGGGTCGCCCATTGCTGGTTACTAATGATGGGCTCTGTGCTACCTTGGTGCTGATAACCATAAGTGCATATCTGTTTGTTTGTTTTTTAACATCTCCCACCTGTGTAAAATTTGATTTACTTTCATTGTATTTTTTCTGCATCACATTAGGTATTTGGAAAACTCTCAGGAAAAGTATAGCCTTTTTACAGTAACTTTTTTTTTTAATCACTTTTCCTTTAATTCATGTGATATAACTTTAGGCCCATAGTGGGTTGGCTTCCAATTTGTCATTTTATTGTCCAATTCCACTTGAAGTCACGTGGAGGAAATAGCATGGGACTCAGTCATTGCTCTGCACTGTCCAGAAATAACAGACGTTGTGAGTCTCCATGATCAAATATAAACGAGAAATAACACTTATGCCTACATGTTCTGTGTCCCCGAAGTCTGCTAATAGTTTCCCTCTGGCTCCTCTAAACTTACACCATGAACTGATGAATAATTATCTAGTTGAAAATATATTAATAGTGCCATGACTAATCCACGTTTCAGATGAAAACCTTGTGTTCATACCGATAATACTTTTCAAAATTTTGTTTTTTAACTTTTAAAGTCCATACTGCCTATTGGCTAAACATGTGTATCTTCATACAGTATTGTCCAAAATGTTAGATCTGTTCATGGTTCCTAGAATTAGCATGATACCACCAAAAGCTATTATTTGTATGAATTTTAGAGAAAAAAATTGATGGAAGACATTGACTTTTTAGTTGTCTCAATGTCATGATTTTGAAAAATAGGTATATATTTCAATTCCTTTAATACTGCCATTTAAGAATATAATTTATTCAGACTGGGTCACATTATTTACTATGAGTTTCTTCCCAAAATATTGATTCAAAACCTAAAAGGGACAAAAAGGAAATGATTGATCCCATACATACGGCGCTGTAGTTCCTGGGGCTGACAAGTAGATTCCTGTTTGGGCGTTTACTTAGTTCTGCTCCACTGGACTCTAGGCTATGCTTTCTCAACTGCTCTTTCTTTTCTCAAAACAATTTTTTTCTTCCAAAATGTAATTTATGAAAAAGTAGTTTACGGAGATAAGAGTAAAACGTGTGTGATTCCACATCTCAGACATAAAGTAACACTAGCTTTGTTAAGAGTAAACTTCTGTAGATTGAACATAAAGGCTGTTTATTTTCTGTTCCAAGATATTCTTTGGGCAGCTTGCATAATCACAGGAAAGATGTTTTTTAATCCTTTTTATGCCTGAGGACTCAGAGGTTGCTGCTCTGAGGTAGGCATTTAAATTCCAGCAGTGAGGGACCTAGCAGGAGTAGGGTTAGGCGTTCCGTTCCTGCCCGCAGAGTGAATGGTCTGTTTCACTGGGCCCTTCCATCAGGCTCTGCAGTGGGGAGGGGGCGCGGGCGGCCGAGGCTCTCAGGTCAGGCTGAGCACCCACTTCAGGGGTGCTGGTGTTCTCACAAGCCCAGACTTATGGCAGCACAAATCTTGGAGGCCGATGTTATATAAGATTGTAGAAATAAAGTTGTTGACAACATGAAAAAAAAATCATGAACACGTTCCTCCTAGCCTGAATCATTCTGACTGATTAAAGCAAAATTATTTTAAGTAGATCTGATTTGCTCGGAATAGAGTGTTTGATTTTCAAATAATTGGTTTTTATTGTTGTTTATTCATCTCCAACCAGGAGTTATTTATGGGTTTAAAATAGATGTGAAGTTTATTAATATTTCACCTCGTTTCAATACATGAAATGACATTAATGTAATTATATTCTTGGTCAGATGAAGGCTTCCTTTGTGAAGAGCTCTGGTTTGTATATTTGTTTCATGTTGAGCTTTAGGAGAAATGAATCACAGGATAAGTAGAATCAGGATCACTGAAGATGTGCAGTGGGAGCCTTGATGCCCTGGCGGGGGCCCACACTCTCATGGTCATCCAGTGAGCAGTTCCTGGAATCACATGGTGCCTAGGGGCTTCCGTGCCTCTAACCTATTAACCCGGTTGTATTCTTCCGGGAGATTCTCTGTCCCCACCACCCACCATGGTCATTTTCAGCAACACTGTTCATGGTGGGCTTCAGGCTGAGGAGTTGGTTTATCTGGGACACCATGGGAGGGAGTGACATTTTACATGTAGAACTGGAAAGCCCCCGGCACCTGGGAGCAAGAAGATCCAGAAGAGAACGGGCTGGGAGTCATGCATGAGAAACAAGAGCTAGAAAGAAGAGGGCAACTCCTCTGAGGTCCACCTGGCAGGCTGACACGTGTGGGCGGGGCGTCTGGGTACACTCCCCCCGCCTCTACTGGAGCGGGCCATCTAGCGAACATGGACGTCCCATGTCATATCCATGAGCTGCCTCTGCTGGGCAGGGGAGGGCTGGCACGTTCATCACCCAAGGAAACAGGATGAATCAGGGCGTGGTTCCACCCCCAAGCTGGCCCAAGCGATGGCACCAGGGAGTGAGTCTTTGTCTATGAGTGTGACACATGGGCGGGGCGTCAGCCCCTAGGACTGGCCGGCTGGCTGCCTGAAGCTGGGGTTAGAGAAAACGGTGAGTGCACTGGTAGGCATGCTGAACACGAGGTGCTCGAAGGGATGGCAGGTGGGTGTGTCCAGGACGGGCTGAATTTCTGAGTCTGAAGATGAGGGAAGAGCCTGGGCTGGCCCTCCTGGAGTCAGGTGTTCTCAGGTGTCCCCAGAGCTGGGCACGATAGAGTCCTTCACACAGGTGCTCGCCAAAGCCTGAGTCCAGTCTGCAGCCTTCCCCTCTTTCCCCGTGCCTGCCGCAGTCACCCTCTTCATTCTGCCTCCTCAACAGCCGCTCAGTTTTGCCCAAAGAGCTCCTTTTCACCTGCCCACTGAACTGAAGGATGTTCCCCCAGCACGTTGTGTGGTTGGTATGACTCGGTGGGGGTCCAGGTGACACTATTGCTCCCAATTCTTGGATATGAGACCCATCTGGTTCCTGCAGAGACCTCCGTTGGCAGAGGGAGGCTCTTGTGCCCTTCTAGAAGTCGGGAGGCCGCACTTGGCCACACACTGCAAGAGATGCGCCTGGAGCTTTTTTTTTTTTTTTTTTTTTTTAGATTTTCCAGAATGATAGGAGAACTAATATAAGAAAAAGAAAATAACCTTTATCTTTTATGCCTGACAAATAATCAGATTACCCAGGGGATTAGATCAAAAATGAGTCATTTGTACCTATAATTAGTTACTATAATGACCAAGATAATCTTTTGTAAGAAAATTTAACAATTGAACCAGATAAGTAGGATTCAGCTTAGGAAATGGGTAAATAGCAAGAGGACAAGGGGAGTTTGAAGACAGAGCCAGCGGGTGTTGTGGAGTGTTGTGTTGTTGTGAGCTGGGTCCATTGGGCGTCCACCCCTGCTGTTGGGCCACAGCCGTGTTCCCAGGGCCCTGGGGCCTGGTGCCCACCTGCCCTGGGAGCAGCTGCAGACTAGCCTTCATCCACCAGTTTACTCCCCTCGTGTCTTTAGAGCACACCACACAGTGGCTTTCCGTCCTAACATCCCTGATTTTGTTCACAGGCCACGTTCTCATAGAAATTTCGAGTATCCACAAGAAACTCAACGAGAGTCTTGATGAAAATGTATGTGAACAGTTTTTCTATTTACCAAATATACTTATTTTATTTTGCTTCAAGTCTCAAACCTGGTCTCAATTTTTCACTTGTGGTCACAGTTCAAAAAATTCCATAAGGAGATTATCTATGAGCTGGAGAAGAAGACAGAGCTTGATGTGAAATATATGAATGTGAGTACCAGATTTTGCCTCACCTGCCTTGGGTGGAGGGTGCCCGGGGCCGGGAGCCTAGTTTTCAGGGAGGCTGTGCTCGCTTGATGGCTGAGCCTAAGGAGACCTTCCCCACGGTTGAGCTGGTGGCGGCAGCCACAATACCCTGTGAAAGCACAGCCAGAGTAGCTGCCTTCCAGTATGCCTGGTGCTTCAGTAAAACAGGTGCAACGTTTACCTTACAGGCGACTCTCAAAAGATACCAAGCAGAACACAGGCATAGATTAGATTCTCTGGAGAAATCGCAAGCTGAATTGAAGAAGATAAGAAGGAAAAGTCAAGGAGGACGAAATCCATTCAAATATGAATGCAAAGAGATTGAGGTAAACTTTTCAGCACTGTGTTACTTTATTATTGGGGTGGATGGTTTATACAGTTAATGGGAGGCATGCTCATCTCAGTCAGCCTATACTTTACCCATCAGATGTGCTGCTGCTGAAAGTCAAAAATAAACATTTTGACTTGGTGAGAGCTGAAGGCTGCAGAGTTCCCCAGAGTTAAGAATATTTAGTCGAGAGCACTGGTGGTTTCTCTTGACTTCAGGAGAATGATAAGTGTTGTGTCCCCATTTTACAGATGGAAAAAGTGAGGCTTCGGTTAACTCACATGGTTGACACTTGTAAATGTGATTTGATCTTGAACTTTCTGGTTCCAAAACCCATTATTTTCCAGTGAAACATGATCCTGTCCCTGGAGTAAAAGTAATATTTTATGCAAATTGCCAAGTGGAATGTAGGGCCTTTAGCAACCTCTCTCCAGGCATGGATCAGGGACCTTAATGAGAATGTTGATATGTGCTCAGATCAGGTTGGGGCTCTGTTGGTCTGTCTAATGTTTATCTGCCTTCAGCATTCATTCCATTATCAAAATAAATCAGCTGTAAAGATAGCAGGAGATAAGTGTCAGGCCGGGTAGCTGTTTGGTTCCTCTTGTCATACTTGTATAATTATTATTTATTTTCCTAGTATGTAGAAACCATTACTTCTCGCCAGAATGAAATCCAGAAATTTATTGCAGATGGTTGCAAAGAAGCCCTGCTTGAAGAGAAAAGGCGCTTCTGCTTTCTGGTCGACAAGCACTGCAGCTTTTCGAGTCAGATACACCATTACCACATGCAGGTGGGCACAAGAGCAAATGTGTTCCTCACATTTAAACACCCTTGACGTGCTTTGCCTTCCATAGGTGCCCCAGTATAAAGCAAGGGGCTCATTTTGCCAAGGAAAGAATCCTAAGGAAATCATTTTTGACCAACTTGCATGAGTAAGCTTTTAGAAATGTAGATGAAATTGTCAAATGTTTGCCTATCATGTTGAATTTAGTAACACCCATTCATATTTAAATCAGTGGCTGAGAAGTGGCACTTTTTCCCCTTTTCTCACCCCTGACCCAGCCTCTCTCAGACTTTCCCTGATGCATCTTCAGCCTCAGTGTCTTCACCAGAACCACGGGGTGAGTCCCGCCAGCCCGCACCCCATCTGGGTGGTCTGAGAGGCTCACCAGGGGGTCCATGCAGCCGATCTTGCTGGAAATCCTGCCCTAGGCCACAGACCCCGTCCCAGCTTGAGGACAGCTGGACAGGGCCCTTCTTGTTCCTGGCGCCATCAGCCCCGTAACTAGTGTTGTCGCCCTCCTTCAGCACACGCAGTTTGAGGTTGCCCTTCCAGGAGTCATCACAAACTATGTCCTAAATTTCCTTCCTTTTTTTTTTTTTTTTTTTAAATAAAACTATGAATTCTATTGGGCTTCTGTAAACATCCAAAACTAGCAGTGGCTGAGGTCAAATATTCAGTGTTATTCATGATGAAGTAATTTAGAGAGCACTCCACCATCTGAGAAGCGTTCTAAAAGCTACTTCCTTTTTGGGGGAACATGGCCTTGTATGCATGCATATATCATAGGTTACATACTCCATAAACTTGAAGGATTATTTAGCTACCAAATCTAAATACCCAAGGTCTCCAATTGTCACAGAAAAGAAAAACAAACCTGCTGCATTCGATGATGACATTTGTCCCCAGCACTTCTCTAGTAGCTTTGGCATTGTTTCCGTGGTGAGGGTGTCTGCTGGTGGCGGCCGGAAGCAACCTTGAAGCTCTCTGTGACGACACCCCGCCCCCCCCAGCAATGGGGCAACTTGGTCTATTTCCAGAGAGCTCTGGTAGTTGACAGTCTTGGGTCCCAGGTATGTTTTTCCACGTGACACAAGCCAAGTTCCCTTCTTTCTCTACCAGAAGTCTCCCTGGTGCCTTCCCTGGCCCCAGCACTTTCAGTGCCTCCTTGGACACAGCAGCCAAGGCCGTTGGTCCCTGGCGTGTCCAGGCCACAGGCAGGGGACAGGGGTGGGGCGAGAGGCAGGTTGAGGATTCGTATCGGCACCCCAAGACCACGCCTGATGAACACAGGGTCTAGATGAAAACAGTACAATTGTTATGAAAAGAGTGTCATAAAAGGTGCTCTACTTCCCTTTGCCAACTAAATTGCCGCTTAGAAAGCGGGGTCTCATAAGGGCTCCCAGGAATCCGGGAGTCCAGTCAGAGGAAGAGCCAGGCTGTGGGAGGCAGGACAGACACCTCTGCCTCTGGGGCTGGGCGGTCTCAGCGCCGTATTTCTGAGTCTCTGCCACCCAGCTGCTGCCTGCCCGAGGCCCCCGCCGGCCTGCGGTCAGGACTTCCACTCAGCACTGCACTGACTCCAGAGAACCACCACGCTCCGCCTCTGGTCCCCCCGTCCCATAGAGCACCTTCTCAGGACAGATCTGAGTCACCTCTCCAGTGCGCCAGGCCTCTTTCTCTGGTCCACTCCTGGTCCACTTGCTCCATCAGAGGTGCTTCTCATGGAAGGGGCGGGAGGAAGACACAGGGGTCAGCAGTTCTCAGGCCCCTGAGAAACACGGGGGTTAACACAGATTGCTCCACCTTCCGTCTTAGTTCTGAACGTCTGAACCATCATCAATCCTTGTATTAGCCTGAACTCTAGCCACACTGAGGGAGATGGAAAATCCCTTTACAATAGGAGCTTACATGCTCCTCAGCAAATAAGACATAGCAGACCCTCACACTGCTTCAGCTGCTCCCTGAATTTAACTCCTCGCTCCCGCACTTCAGTGGTGAGCCAGGAGTCTGAGTAGTGGCAGTTACCATCTGTGTCAGTCCTTTTAACAGTACACGCTTGTCTGTCTTTGGTTTCGTTTCTTTGGGATTTAAAGTCTGCAGAACTGATCAATTCCAAACTGCCTCGGTGGCAAGAAACCTGTGGTGATGTCACCAAAGTACCGG
This sequence comes from Raphicerus campestris, assembly GCA_006410735.1. Taxonomy (NCBI): domain Eukaryota; kingdom Metazoa; phylum Chordata; class Mammalia; order Artiodactyla; family Bovidae; genus Raphicerus; species Raphicerus campestris. The sequence goes on from SJYW01043012.1 coordinate 67,539, forward strand.
AGAAAATCATGAACATGATCGAAGAAATTAAGACCTCGGTCTCCACCCCGATGTCCGGAACACCCCTGCCTTCACCCATGATCGAGAGAAGCAGCATGGTAAGAGCTGGTTGTCACCTCAAAATTTCAGCCAGATTTGCACAACAGAGCAAGGCTGCCTTTGTCAGTGGAAATCACGGGCCACTTGTATCACTTCCAGGGCCTACCTTTCCTCACTGCAACTTCACCCTTCCAGCAGCACAAACACCAGATATGGCCCCTCTCCCTCCCCAAGGCCAGGCCTGTCCCCAGACACACGCTGTTGCCTGCCACTTCTCCCCCCACCCAGCGCCAACCACTGTCCCTATAGAGATGCCCTTGACAGTCTGGCTGGTAACACAGCAGGCAGGGTGATCCTGGCTGGATCGCAAAGGCCAGGACCTCAACAGGCAACAGAATGTTAGCGACAGAGGATTCTGAAAACTTTCAGGGAGGGGAAAATGGATTACTTATTACAAAGAAAAGAGAATCCCACTGAAACCAGACTTCTTTTTAGAAAACTAGGTGTCAGAAAGTAATGGACTAATGCACTCAAAATTCTGTGGAAAAATACTTTTAAATGGAAAAGCCTCGAGCCAAGCAGCATTTAAAAGGGAGCCTAGAAACCCACAGAGACAGAGAGTAGATGAGTGCTGTTCAAGGGCTGCGGGAAATGGGGAGGGACTGCTTTAAAAAGCAGGGGGGCTTCCCTGGGGGGCCAGTGGGTAAGAGTCTGCACTTCCACTGCAGGGGCCGAGGGCCCAATCCCTCATCAGGGAACTAAGATGCAAGGGGCACCCAAAATAAATAGACAGACAGACAAAAGAAGAGGGTATTCTTAACATAATAAAAAGTGGGGCATTACCCTGCAAACAAGAGAATTTGGGGAAGAAAATGGAATTTAAAACATGTAATGCAAAACAGCCCTGGGGCTCGATCTCTAATGCCATTGCTGTGTTATACTCGGATTAAACTAGTAAGGAATTTTTTACAGGTTGGGCAAGACTGTGACAGCCTTTCTAAATACCCACCAAAGATCCCCGCAGCTCCTTCAGCCAGAGCCTTGACCAGCCCTTTGATTGATCTGTTTAAGAACCCAGCCACAGTCGCACAGAACTCAGAAAGAAAAAATAATGTAACAGGTGAGCTGTTTAGTTAAATTTCCTTTAAAATACCTTTAAATTTCTTAAATATTGAGGTAGGTGTGCCTTGGGATCTGCATCCATGGAGTCACAGAGAGTCGGCCATGACTGAAGCAGCTTAGCACGCACGCACATCGTGAGCTAGAAGTAAGGGCGCGCGTGGTAGCACCGGCTCCACACTGGCTCAGGGGAACTCACACCTCCACACAGGGCCCAGGTTGATTCTAACACTGTAAGACATGTTGCGTCAACAGATATGACCTCTGTATGCTGATAGATGTTTCCATAGAGTAAACATACTATTGAAAGCTGTCACATTTTCAATCCATGCAATAGAATAGAGCCTCACACTGTGTTCCGTATCTACTGGCAGCTGAGATAAAATCTCCTCTTTCCAATGAAACGATGAAACAGATGATAGAAATTCATATATCACAGTTGTGGTTCCTGGTCTCACCAGTAGGCTTCGATTGAATTATACTCAGTGTTTTTCATCATCTCTAACAGAGCATGTCAAAATTCTCCAAGCCAGGCTTCAGCAATACGTGAACCATGAACTTCCAGATGTTCAAGCTTATTTTAGAAAAGGCAGAGGAACCAGAGATCAAATTGCCAACATCCACTGGATCATGGAAAAAGCAAGAGAGTTCCAGAAAAACATCTGTTTCTGCTGTATTGACTATGCCAAAGCCNAGAAGACTGTGATGCTGGGAGGGATTGGGGGCAGGAGGAGAAGGGGACGACCAAGGATGAGATGGCTGGATGGCATCATCGACTCGATGGACGTGAGTTTAGGTGAGCTCCGGGAGTTGGTGATGGACAGGGAGGCCTGGCGTGCTGCGATTCATGGAGTCACAAAGAGTCGGACACAACTGAGTAACTGAACAAAGCATCTCATGCTTTCTGGAGGCTTCAGTTCCAACTGTTCATGTTTCTTGGTGCAGCTGGCGTGCTCTGAATAAACCAGGAGCACATCTTGTCTGCAGGCACTTCTGATGGCTTCAGCCAGGCTCCACTCTTGCCTGCAAAGCCTTTGGCATCCAGGACCTCACGACTGTGATGGCACTGGGCGTGGGGGGTCTCATAGGCCCCTTGGGGGAGAAGGTCATGGCAGTCACACAGGGCTCTGCTAACAAGAGTCCACAGGCTGTCCATTGCATGGAGCTGTTGGGGAAGAGATGAGACTCAGAACGTCAGCTACAAAGATGACACTAGTCACTCACCTTTGAAGACCATGAGTTCTGTATATATAACATAAGGTGAAACACACAGCACTGTGTGCGGCCCGGTCATCCACATGATTCTTTGGTTCTTGTTGGAAAAGCTACATGAAAATCACTGGATTCGGTGCAACCTTGATAATTAGAGTAGGCGGCATGTCAAGCAGAGAGCAGAGCTTACATTGTAGTGTCAAAAATTTCCGAGGACGATGCAGAAAGAGATTCTGCATTGTTTTATGGTAAATAGTAGGCTAGCAAAATTTGAGTGGAAAAAAAGGTATCTGGAAAAAACGTCTCCGTTCCATTTTTTTTGCGGGCGTTGGGGTGGGCTGGTAAAGACCAGCCCGCGTTTGAGCTGGGACCTGACAGCGCAGCGATGGCTGTGGAGCTGGGCCACCACATCGGGCTCATCCAGTTCCCGGCTCTGCCTGGGCACCGAGGGCGGGGTCGGTACACGGGGGCAGGGGTGGCAGGTCCTGCCCCACTCGCAGGTGAATGGCCATGCTGTCCCCAGCGTCGTCCTCTCTTGTGGCACAGGCCCTGGGCAGTTTAGTCTGAGCTGGTGCCTGACAGTGCTTCCGCGAGCTGTGGTGGGCAAGCGGGGCGGGGAGAGGCGCAGGCCGGGTGGCATGGAGCACTGGCCTCTGGGCCGTCCCGAGGGACTCCGTGCAGATGAGGCTGGGCCACACGGCTTTATCCTCTTGGTCTGAAGAGCCTTCAGCCACAGCGCTCCTCTTCCGAGAGGCCTTGGGCCAGGCTTAGGTGCTATCCCTGTCTGTTGCTGACTGTCCAGCCACAGGTGGAAGTGTGGGAATAGAACCAATTGGCGTCTCAGTGGAATGAGTGTGCTGGTGACATGGGGTGGCCGGGTTTCTGGGGTCGGCGCCTTTGAACTTGCCCAGTCATCCTTGGAAAAGTCATCGCTCTCCTGCTTGCTTCTTACAGGTTCTTCCGGTGACTCCAATTTGCCACGATCGGTTTCTGTGGCCTCCGGACTGAACATGGTGAAAAAGCAGAAAGTGAAAACCATCTTTCCGCACACGGCCGGCGCTAACCAGACCTTGCTTGGCTTCGCGCAGGGAGATGTCATCACGCTGCTCATCTCCGAGGAGAAGGACGGCTGGCTGTACGGGGAGCACGACAGCACCAAAATGTGGGTCCCGGGCCGGGCTGTCCACACCCCGAGGGCTCCCATCAAAGCCGTCCTTGAGGGCAGATGAGCGCCTCCACCCCAGCGAGGTCACACTTCAGTGACAGTTCTAGCCTACTTAGCTGCCATTAGTCTATCCGCATTGTTCCCAAGCTGTTTTCTGTATATGTGTGCGTGTAGAGAGAAGTTTTTTTTAATTTTGGCCACACTGCATGGCACATGGGCTCTTAGTTCCCCAACCAGGAATTGAGCCCCTACCCCCTGCACTGAAGCATGGAGTCTTAGCCACTGGACCACCAGGGACGTCCTATAAATTTGATGCACGAATAGGAGTCACCTCTGAAAGTAAAGGCACTCGTTTGTATGTGACTGCAGATTTCTCAGGATAGCGCTCTGTGTGAGATCTGGCACATGAGTAGTGTAAATGCCAGTGTCCTCATTCCAACTGTGTGTGCACACGCCTTCCTAGAAGGTGAAATTGAGTTTCTGTGTAGATTATTGAGGTACTAGGTTTAAGCCAAAATGGAAAGAAAAAGACACAAAGGAGATCCAAATAGAAACGACATGTATGTGAGACGCCTCTGATGGGATGGAATGCAAGCGGCCCAGCCGACCCCCAACCCCGGCCCCGAGCTGTCCCCAGGCCCTTCCAGGCATGTCTGTGGCCTGTGTGTCCGCCACCAGCACCCCAGCAAGGTCGTCTTCCCCCCGCTCTCCCCCTGCAGGAGGGGCTGGTTCCCGTCGTCCTACACGAAGCTGCTGGAAGAGAATGAGGAGGAGGCTGCGGGCGAGCCGGCGCCAAGGTAGGAGCGGCTGTGGCTCGGCCAGCAGGGCCCCTGGGACCCCAGGCACGTGGGGGTGGATCGGGATGAGCGGCAGAGCCCACGGCGATGCCACGGCCGGGCCGGCAGGTGCTGCTCCACGTCTGTTCCTTCCCAACTGCCTGTGGTCCTGGCGCTGTACCCTCTGCTGGGAAGAGACGCCCCCTTCCTGGCCCGCAGCCCCTCCCAGTCCCCCTGCCCCACAGTGAAGTCCCAGGCCACGCGCCCGGCCTGTCTGCGCTGGTGAACATGTGCCTGGGAACATTCTCCCACGCTTGCCTTCTTCTCTCTTTCCCTCGTCAGCCACCCGTCTTCAGTCCCCTCTCAGGCCTTTCCTCCGCCCTCTGCTAAGGCACAGGGTCCTCGGGACCCACCCTCCTCCTTTTTCCTTCTCGTGCTCCCTGAGCCACCGTGTCTGCTCCTGTAGCTCGAGTCACATCGAGGGGCTTCACCCAGCACCTCTTGAGTCCCACCCAGGAGTGACTGGCCCTGGTACTCAGGAGCTGGCCACTTGCACTGACCAGGTCATTTCTTTCTCACACAACCTTGCGAGGTGGGGTCCCGGTTGAAAATTGAGGAAACAGGGGTACATGGAGCCAGGACGAAACTAATGTAGGCAGGTCTCTGCCAGCCAAAACGGGAAGACCTCTGTGTGGGTTAGCTGGCTGTCCCGCGATTCCTCAGAAACATGTCCCAATGGAACATGGCGTCACCTTGACCACAAACCTCGGCCACGGTGTCTGCCATGTCAGAACAAGCCCTCGACCCATCCTGCTGTCCTGGGACCGCAGACGCTGCCCCAAGTCCTTCCGTGACCCTTGCTCTCAGCCAGCTGCGTCTCTGTCCCTGCAGCACAGCTCAGCTGCCATTGGCCAAGAAACAAGACTGAGTGTCTTTAGGGTGTTGAAACTCGAGTGCTTTCACTGTGTTTTCTTCTTGAACTAGATCAAGAGTCAGCCCCTAATGGAGCTAGTTTGCTCTCCTTTTGTCAGGTCTTTTAAAGAATCTCTTTTGAGTGCAAGCCAGCAGAAACACTGGCACTCCAGAACTGTTGCCTGGGAAATCCCTTGCAGAGAGGAAGCTGGCTGCTTACAGTCCGCAGGGTCACAAAGAGTGGAATGCGACTCAGCGGCTAAACAGTCAAGAAGCAATGCCGTGCCGTGTGTGCCAATCTCCTCCCGCCCCACCGCTTGGCTCTCTAATCCACGGGGCGGTTCCTGCGGGAGGAGGCACGGGATGCCTGGGGTGCGGGGGCAGGTCTCCTCTAACCCGAGTCCTCCGTTCCCGTCACTAGCTTGGCGCCTGTCCGCAGCGTGAGCACCACGAACTTGGCAGAGAACAGCACCGTCGTGATCCCCCCGCCGGACTACCTAGAGTGTCTGTCCATGAGAGCAGCCACCGCTGAGAAAGGAGACGTCTCCCAGAAGGCTTCTAACCATAACGCCCCAGCACCCAAACCAGAAAGCACGCCTCCTGTGAGTAGGGCCCCGATCTGCCGGGCGGGCTCTGGGGTGCAGTCCCCTTTCCCTCTGAGCAGGAAGGGGATGACCCTTGGGCGGGGCGCGCACTTGCTCCCAAGACCTGCAGATTCCGTCTGTCACGCAGCCTTTCAGCCACCTTAAGTTCTGTGGTCCTCTTGTTTTTATTTCATCTGTAAATGATGGCTGGCACCCACGAGGTCCATCGTTTCCCAGACTGTGTCCGGATTCAAGCTGTCCCTTTTTTTGATCATGTCTGCAATCCTTTCGTCCGGTAATCACCTTTCTCTGCACTTCCTTCAGTTTTCATGTTGTTTTCTGGAGGAAGACTGAAGGTTCGCAGTAGTGATCTAATCACCACACCTTCAGGAACTGCGCCGTGTAAGCCCGGGACTGGGACAGAGGCCATGAGTCACTTCATCATCCCAGACAGTGGCTCTGTCTTCGAGCCAGGCCTGGTGGGCTCTGGAGGAGCCGAGATAAACAGTCCAGCTCGGGCTCTGCTGGAGCTTGGGCTCTACTGATAAGATAAGCAGTAGACGGTGAGAGACAGACAAAAATGTCAGAGCTGGGTGCTCCATGCGGGAATGGAGCCAGGTGCCATGAGGACAAGGGGTGCAGCGACAACTTGGATGGAGGTCAGGGGTCAGTTTTCCTGGGATGCTGACTCAGTGATGAGGTGGGCTGTGTCCACAGCTGTGGGAGCATCTGGAAGGCAGAGGTGGCCTGGTGCCCCCACTGGCCCCACCGAAAGCTCTGGGCCAGGACCTTAGCTGAGGCGATTCCTAGGGAGCGCTGCCTGCCGAGGCCACCTCCACAGCCAGAGCTGTCATCCTAAGGCGAGTGTGACCCGAGAGACCAGGAGCCAAGGGAGGCGCCTCCCAGACAGGAGGAGCCAGAAGTTTACAGCTCCTGGCGGGGTGTACTCGGCAGGAGTCTAGAGGGGGTTCTTGTCCTCTTTCCCACAACATAGATTATACAGCAGAGAAGGTGGAGAGGATGGAGGAAAAGGGGGTGACTGAGAAGGGGCTGGCCTGCCAGGAGCAGGGACGCGGGTTCCCTGTGCCAGCAGGGAGGGCAGCCTGGGGTGGGGATGGCCGACATCTGCTCTCTCAGGTCGCCCTCAGACAGGGCGGGCAGACTGGCGCTGAGCAGGTTTGAAAGAAGAGAGCCTGTGTCGTAGCTGTTCTCAGAGACGAGGGCACACAGGCGACAGGAGGCTGGCGCTGCAGTAAGCCTGGGCCGCTTCGCCTGCTGCTGCTTCATCGTGGGTTTGTTCTTTCTGGGGTGCTTGCGGGAGCCATGCACCCCACGGGGTGTCACCACCCCCAGGAGCCTCTGTTTGCCTCTGAGTGGTGCCGGGCGGAGTCGGTTACAGGGAATGAGGCTCTGAAAGATGGGCCCTGGGCAGAGGGGATCATGCCTGCCTCCTCGCAGGCTGCAGCGCGGGTGTGGGTCTGGAAATGCCATTTTAGAATCTCATTCAGAAATGTCTTTGGCTTCCCTTCCTAGATAGCACACTGCATGACTCCTTGTTTTCACTGTTATCACTGCAAATCACTCCAGCTTTCTAACTCCGGAAATTACTTTCAGAAGGATAGGGAGCTTTCCCATTTTGTTGGTGAGAGATGTCAAAACTGGAGACGCTGCTTGAAAGGGCAGATCAGAAATGCTATTTCATTAAAGGGCCTGGTATATTTTAAAACAATACTCAAACTATTTGGAAATGATCTTAAGGCACTTCTAAAAGCATAAAAATTCCATTTGCTGAAAAAAATCAACTTACAGTTTGCATGTCACAAAACTCAGGATCCAGGTGCACAGGGCGTGGGCCTGCTGGTCTGCAGTATCTTCTAGATTTGATTTTCAACTTTTTTTATGGAAAAATTCACACACACATGAAAGTGGAAAGAATCTACTGATTTGTTCCCCCATATATATATATAATTCATTTATAATTCTTGTTTCATCTCTTCCCTACACATTCCCAGATCAGCAAAGCCAATTCCAGACTTCGTATTATTTCATCTGTAAATATGTTAAAGGTCCTCTTTTCTCACAAAACCAACTATCATATCGTTTAAAATTGACATTAACTCCTGAATATCATCACCTGGTCACTTCAAATATCTGATTGTCTCATTAAAAATTTCTTGATGGTATTGTTGTTTGAATTTGGCCCCAGGCCAGCTCCCCACACCATCGCTGGTGACCTGGCCAAGTCTCATGACTCGTCTTTCTGTACCTAGAGATCTCCCCCAACCCTTTCTGTGTCATCTCTGTAGAAAACCCAGTCACTAGTCCTGGAGGGTGTCCCCAGTCTGGATTCTGCTGGTTACGTCCACATGGTGCCCTTCATTGAGTCCCCTTTTTCCCTTATTTCCAGCCTGGGGTCAGAATCTGCCGTTGTTGTTTGTTGGCTGGTTTTGGGTGGTGGGAACATTTTATCTGTGGTGGAGGCCAGTCCACCTGCGGGCCAGTCTGGTGGTTTCCTTCTGTGATGACAGCCATTGATGATAATGACCACCCAGCTCTGTGACTTGATACAGGTTCCACAGACAGACCTCAGATGTACTAGGTTGGCTTCCAGACCATCTCGCTAAAGCAAGTCACATGAACTTCCTGGTTTCCCAGTGCAAGTAAGAGTTATGTTTCCATACACTGCAGTCTATTGGGTATGCGATAGCACTGTGTCTAAAAAAGCAACGTATAGACCTTCATTTAAGAAGACCTCATTGATAAAAAATGCCAGTCAGCTGAGTTTTCCGTGAATCGTAGTAGTGACACTGAAGACCACTAACCAGTGATCACTATGACGATGACAATAATGAAGAGGCTGAAATATTGCAGCGTGTGACGCAGAGACAGGAGCTGAGCAAATGCCATCGGAAAAATGATGCCAACAGACTTGCCACAAACCTTCCACTTGTAAGGAGAAAAAAAAAAAACCAGCATCTGTGAAGCACAGTCAAGTGCAATAAAATGAGGTCTGCCTGTATACTGCCTTTTAAGGTAAAAGAATCTTGCCCTAAAATCATAGCTAACACTGGAATTATAAATGAAAACACATTTTAGCTAACAGAACTGAATTCAGAGGAAAACATGTTTTAACTTTCAATGTTTTTACCACGTGGATGAAGCTCAATGAAGAAGGCATCGGTGTGGTTCTCACCACACTGAATGGATAGAGTGAAAAAAAATCCTGGCTTTAGATGTCAGCACAGTCCGTAATGATACTCGTTATTAAGCATTTGGCAGTTTAAATGAGCTCTAACTTTATTTTTAAACCTCCCTGCTGGCTGGATCATAACAGAACCAGGAGGCTGTCTTGAAAAGCACGAGGACCAGCTGGGGAGCCTTGTACCCTGCGCCCACCTTTTTATTCCTTCACTTCCTTGAGCAGCAAAGCCTTAAGCACGTCTCTCTCCCGAGGCCCAGGGTGGCCTGTGGCCGCCTCCCGCCATGGCAGGTCCTGGTGGAAGCTGCTACCCTCCCACCAGGACCAGGTGTGGGCCCTAAGCCACCCCCTGGGCTCCCGTCTATGCAGTCCTGGCAGCCCCAGGCAGGAGTCCGCTCCCCACCGTGTCCTATCGCCCTCGAGTCAGTGACTTAAGGTCTCCCAACAAAGCCTGAAACCCGACGGCTTCCCTGGCGAATCCTGTTCAAAGAAGGATGAATGCCAGACCTGCTCCAGCTGTCCTTGCAAGTGAAGAGGAGAGAACTCCTAACTCATTGTGTGAGGCCAGCGCAGCCCTGGTACTCGGGTCAGGCCCCCTTATTTCTGTCTCACAGGCTGGAAGGCCTTTTTCAGTCTTTGATTTTATTATGATTAGTGGCCTTTAATTTTTGATTTCTTGGAAGAACATTTAACAGCCCTACCTATCTAATGAAAATGCCCTCCTTGTGTGAGTTCCCACAGTGATTAGTTGTTGCTGGTTTTGCAAATGAGTGTTGATGAACACTCAGAATAATGAGTATTGATGAACACTTTCCCTCATGATAAGCGGAACCTTCCATGAAAAGGGAACAGGCATAGAGCTGATACCTAGAGCGAGGGCACAGGGAACATTCCCATGGCATCAGACTCCACTGACCGACTGAAACCTTTGGTAAACACGGTCACCTGGCACGCAAAGAGGGCCTGCAGGTCCCACCGGCCTCGTCCGGGATACGTTCCCTGACAAGCTGATTACAGTCCAGGCCTGCACCAGGCTCCAGGCAGACAAACCAACCTGGGAGTCGAGCCCAGGGAGCGGTGAGGAAGGGGCCGCGGAGGAAGTGTGGGGGCAGGAGGCGGGGAGGGCTCCAGCTCCAGGGTGGGGCATCCAAAGTGGCTTCCTGGGGGCAAGCACATGAGCTGCGTCCTGGAGGAGGAGCTCTGAGCAAAGCCAAGGCCTAGCGGGCGGCAGCACAGGCTCTGGTGACTGCGTAGCAGCTGATCCCTATTCCATTTCCATCGCTTCCTCTCGGGAAGTCATGTTTCACGATCCTCGTGAACTGCCGGAGACGAATCTGCACCTCTGTCACGGCCCTGGACACCACCGCCTCCGCCCGCCCTGACCTGTCTGTGAGATGAGCTCCTGCATCTCATCGGTCCCAGGTCAAAGCGGCAGTCAAGCTGCAGGATGGCTAGGGAACCGGTGCTGCGCCAGGAGAGCCCCTCGGGGCAGGTGCAGATGCCCGTTTCTCACTGGGTCCTGGTGACCTCTTGCAAAGATAGGAGGCATAGAGTCGAGTCATCTGTGCGTCAGTAAACCACCCAGAGAGTTGATGGGTCAGACAGAAAAGTTCCAGAACCAGGCAGGCCAACAGAGTGGCCACTGACACGGGCTGCTGAGCACTTGAGAAGTGGAGAATACAAAGAAGGAACTGAGGCTTGGATTTTAAATTCGTGTTTTAATTACTCACACGGCGAGCAGCTGCCGTATGGGACCGCCAGGTAGAGCTCACCTGAAAGAGAATGAGGTTCTATTTAGAAACCAAACTGGAAAGTGATGGTCAAGGAGCAGGTCCCACAACAGGCCCGTCCAGGAGCCCTGAGGGCTGGAGCCTCAGCCCTGGGTTTCCGTATCTCAGAGGTTCTCACGCCTGGCAGGGCTGGTAATTCCTCTTCCTTAAGCTGTTTACAGCAGCTGATAATGCTGCAGAAAACCAGGTTCTATCTCAGCCAAATGCTGGGGTCCAGGGAAGCTGGCACAGCAGCCTGACACGGTTATGTGTAGCTTTTGCGTTCACACAGCCACCGAGCCCTGTCAGTTACCCGTAGTTTTCTTTGAACTCAGGGATGCTTAAGGTACCCCTGGGGGCTGCCTCCCAGCTGCCGTGTCCTGGCTGCTGTGAACGCTGAGGTGCGTGCAGCTCCTTGAATTATGTTCTTATCCAGACATATGCTCAGGGGTGCAATTGCTGGGTCAGAGGGCAAGTCTGTTTTCAGTTTTTAAGGACCCTCCACACTGTTCTCCACAGTGACTACACCATTTCACATCCCCACCAACAGTGGAGGTGGGCTCCCCTTTCCTCACACTCTCTCCAGCGTTTGTCATTTGTAGGCATTTTGACAATGACTATTCTAGCCAGCTGGAGGGTTGTACCTCATCGCAGCTTGGATTTGCATTTCTTTAGTAATTTAGTGATGTTGAGCACCTTTTCATGTGCGTGTTGGCCATCTGTGTGTCTTCTCTGGAGAAGTGTCTATTTGATAAGTCTTCTGTCCACCTGTGGATTGGGTTGTTTTTGTTATTGCATTGTACAAGCTGGCTGGGTCAGCGGCTCAGACAGTAAAGAATACACCTGCAATGCAGGAGACCTAGGTTCGATCCCTTGATCAGGAAGATCCCCTGGAGAAGGAAATGGCTACCCACTCCAGTTTTCCTGCCCCGAAAGTTCCATGGACAGAGAAGCCTGGCAGCCTTTAGTCCATGGGGCCGCAAAGAGTTGGACACGACTGAGCGGTTAACACTTTCACTTGTATGAGCTATTTGTACATTTTGGAAAGCAAGCTTTTGTTGGCAGAATCATTTGCAAAAACTTTCTCCCAGACCGTAGGTTGTCTTTCCATTTTCTTGATGTTTCCTTCGCTGTGCAAAAAGCGTGTAAGCTGGACTAGGTCCCATTTGTTTTGTTTTTGCTTTTACTTCTATTGCCTTGGGAGACTGAGCTAAGAAAGCATTGCTGCTTTTTATGTGATATATGATTTTTATGTCAGAGATGCCTTGCCTGACAGCCCTCATTAGGACAGGGTGCTCCTAGCGCCTGGCAGGTGTCTTGGTGCCCACGTGCGTGTGTGCTGCTTGTGCCAACTGGAGCAGGCTCAAGGGGGCACGGGACACGCACCAGGGCCGGTGGCTTCAGGCGGCCTGTTGAGAGTCATTTTGCCCTCCTTCCTCACGGCACAGGCTGTTACTTCCTGCCACTTCCCCACCAGGGCTGGACTCGGACACGTCTCCTCCACTCTCTTTGTTTTCTCTAGAGTGTCATGTCCCCAGATGACACAGCTTGTGAGACCCCGACTCAGCTCGGTTCACAGTTCAGTCAGGCTCCAAGATTTCTGCCTGGAGGGCAGAGGGGGTGCCGACATTCAGCAAGCAGGGCCTTCTCTAAGATGAGGGCGCACAGGGGAGGGGAGACAGTGTCCTGCCCCGCAGACAGGCAGGAGGGGGGGGTTCCGCTACCTGCCCTGCGGAGGCCATGGCCGGGGAGGAAGGCTCAGCAGGGAGGTGGTTTCCCAGGTACGAGGACACACCCACCACCCCTGAGCCACAGCTGGTACTCAGCCTTCCCCGGGCACCCTGAGCACACATGGGATTGCACAGCGGGCACTGGGGAACATATGTAGAAATGTAAATGAGCCCTCCATCCCCCGTAACACAGGAACAGCCTACGCTGAGGCTGCGCCCTGTGGGGACAGGCCTGGGGTCATGCTGACAAGTGGGGCAGCTGCTCTGGGCTTCCCCCACCAGGGGAGACAGGGAATTGGGGTGCCAGGCTGACTGTCCTGGCGGCGGGGTGCCCCCTCGGGATGAGCTGGCTGGCCCTGGGTGCAGGCCAAGGTGTCCAGAGGCCCAGGCCTGCAGGCACAGGTCTGAAGCCTGGCCCCCAGGGCCCCTGTGCCTCAAGGGTCTGTATGTCCTGCACCACACAGCTGACCCCAGGGAGTGCCTGTCACACGGCGTGACACTGCCCCCTCCTGGGCAGCCAGCTCCGACAGCAAGCCCGTATGGCAGAGGTCTGGGGGTTGAGGACACGCCTTCACCTGGCCCCTGGCCACGCAGGGCTGGTGGTCGGTGGTTGATTCCCCAAGGTGGAGAGGGCGCCTGTGCTGCTCCGTCCCCCCCGACCCCCACACCAACGGGACTTCCTACGAGCTCAGGTCTCTGGCTGGCAGTTGGCACCAGTCTGTGGGCACCAAAACTAACAAGGTTCCTTTTGCCTTTCTGCTCCTCACGGCATCCGTCAGGACCAGGCTCCTGGAAGCCACCCCCAACCGCCGGCTCTCACCTAGGCCAGGCGAGCAGCTGCACCCAGCGCCTCCCGTTCTGGCCCCGATTCCTCAGGGGGAGTTTAGATGTTTCCTCCCCAGTGAATGGAGACAGGGCAGCTCTCTGCACTGCTTTCAACAGTGCCATGGGCTTCAGATGTCTGTACCCTCAAGTCTTACGGAAAACGTCCTCTTTCTCTTTCCCACAGAACAATGCAAATGGTTTTGCAAAGCCTCCTTTCCTCAGGTAAGTTAACTTCCTCCCCAAGGGCCTCTCCCCCAGGTCAGCCCAGGAGGCCTGGGCTCGCGACCTTAGTTCCTGACCAGGGACTGAACTTGGGCCCTTGGCAGTTAAAGTGCTGAGTCTTAGCCACCCCGACCGCCAGGGAAGTACCCACCTCTGACAGAGGGGCGCCCTCCTCTCTGTGGTCCTGTGTAGGGTGCAGGGGAGGGTCGTGGTGGGAAAAGCCTTCTAGGACGGGCTCTCCCTCTGGATCAAGGCAGAAGCCAAGCCCATCCAGCGCCCAACCCCCAGCTGCAGAGGAGCCCACAGGCCTGAGGCCTCGGGATCAGTCTGCTCCAAGTCCAAAACGAAACAATTAGTGCTTAGAACAGGTGGCGTGGAGAGAACCATCCCAGAGCGGAACTTGATAATGTTCAGAAAACACCTGAAATTTATATAAGTGTATGTTACAGAGCAATGGTAATCATTGGCTGTTTTCACATCAAATCCCTGTCTTGGAGTATTTCTGCCAACATTTTTTTCTCCTCCACAGTGGAGAGAACCCCTTTGCTACTGTGAAACTCCGCCCGACAGTGACGAATGACCGCTCAGCGCCAATCATCCGATGAGAAGGCGGCCCCAGCGCTCTCCTGGTTCCCCGTTGGGCCCTCATTTGGGAACAATAGGTTTGTGTCTGACAAGCGCCATCCAGTTGTAAAACTTCACCAGAGGGCGTCTGATTTTACCTGTATCTTACTTGAGCAAATCAGCACATTTTCTAAGTTAACATAGTTGGATTTACACATTTCTTTAAGATAAATCATAGTTTAGTTACAACTCAATCATTTAAAAGTTTTTTCCTATTCTGTTCAAAAATAGTAAATTTGGTTCCAATCCTTATTGTATCACTTTTTAATATTCTGATTATTTTTTAATAGCCAGAGTAAAGGATAGTGGATGCTTTTGTGACTGGCTTTCTGCACCCAAATGCAAATGAAATCAGTTTTATAGAGCATGTGTTCTTAAATAGCACTATGTTCAAAGAAAATACTATATAAATTTGCATCCTAGCATGCAAATAATCTTAAGCAATATAAATTATGAGGATATTGTATAACAATTCTTTTAACTTTAAAATTTGTTTACTATAGCCCTAGCCAAGAGGAAGCATCGCACAGGTTCTCACGATTTAGACAGCTCTAGAGCCCTGAGGCTCCGCCCGGCCCTATCACAGTCGGGGTCTGGGTACTTGAGTTCTCGGAGGGACTGAGCTTGGTACTGAGTTACCTAACTAGAGTGACCCACAGAAACCTGACAGGCTGTGCCTCACAGGGGCCTGGTTCACAGGGTGGCACCTGCCTCGGGAGACTCCACGGGCAGGAACCAGGCACCTCTCGCTAAGCTAGCTGACCAGAATTACCTCCAGCACTGTTTACTCTGAAACCTCTCGGGGTGCAAGTTTCTCTCTTCAGTCGGGCCAGCAGCCTGAGAAAGCCAGCCGGGGGTAGCGTTTCAGCCCAGCCCCACCCTGCGCACTGGGCCCCAGCAAGCAGTCACAGCAGCGCTGGGCCGTCTCTGCTGTCAGGCCGGCGCCATCTGGAGGAGGGGACGAGGGACGAAAACACACCCAGGCCGGGCGCCCCTGGAGTCTCACTCCTGACAACAGCTTTCGGCTCTGCCGTGATGTCGTTCCTCTATAAGTGCAGGTGGACAGCGTGAGGCGTGGTGCTCCCGAGGCTGGTCCTGTCCTCCTGGCTGGCGGGCCACACAGACACCCCCTCGGGGCAGCTGTCCAGCAGCAGCTGCCGCGTCCGCCAGCCAAGACACTCAGGTCCATCACGGGCCCGGCTCCTCTTCCTTCACAGGACCGTTTCCTTCCCACCGTGGAGGCAGGGGAGGCATGGTGGGCAGGCTCTGGAGGCTCATGGGTCAAGGGAAGGGGCGGGGCCCCAGGCTGCGCGCACCCCCTGCTCACAGGCCAGAGGCCAGGCCGTGGGTCCGCGCTCTGCAGATGCCAAGGTATCAGGCTTCATTGTAAGAATAAAAACTTGAAAGTGAGCACTTCTCTGAGCTGTGTAAGGGAAGGCCACCCGAACTGGATGGTACTGGGGGTCAGGGCTGGTGAGGCTCTTTTGACAGCACGCACACACTGAATAAGCAGAACCAGGTAACCAATGGTATGGATCTCATTTATTTAAAACAGTGTTTCTCCCCTTTCTCAAATTGAAGACTGCGAAAAATAAAAGCAGCACTTTATTGAGCGTCGTCACCTGGGAGCGGAGCTGCCCGCGTCCTCACTCCGACCCCTCCCTGTGCCCCTTCTCGCCTGCCCAGTCCACCCGCCTCACTGTACAAAACAGTCCAGAAGCTTCATCAGATAAAGCTATTGTACACGACATTTACATTAGAAAAAGATAGCGGGGTGTGGGAGAGCCAGGTGCGCTCTTCCCTTTAAGTGAAGTTGGCTCCACAGTTGGGGCATCTTCGCTTCCTCAAGGCGAAACAGCAGATGAACCCAAAGGGGAACAGGACGATGGCCAAGAAGATGCCCAGGAAGGTGAACGAGTCCTCCAGGACCCCGACCCTGCGGAGACAGGGGGCGTGCGGTCAGGGCGCCACTGCAGAGGGACGCACGGGGGCGCCGGCCGAGCACTCAGCCACGTGTTCTCTCTCAGACGAGCAGCAAATGCTGGTTCCTATAAACACTTACATCCCTAAGAACACGAACCCCAAGTCACCTGAAAGCTTTAGACTTGCTTTCCCATACCCTAGAGGAAAACTCCAAGAAGAGTGACAGTTTGGATTGTTGTGTGGCTTTTACTGGTGGGAGGAGGGGGCAGCAGGTTTCAGCAAAAGGTTGGAATCATCCAGGTTCACACCGTGTCACTTACCTTGGGAGGTTTAATCTCAAAGCTCCTCTTGGGAAAAGTTGCATTAACCCACCACATGCCCAGTGTATGACATCCGGGACCACAAGGGGCCAGCCCCCAACCACATCCCAGGAGGTCACCGCCCAGGGCTGAGGTCCTCCAAGGCCCCCAAGGTGGGTGGAGCAGGAGCTGCCACGTGCCCTGACAGCTACAGTGAGACCCCCGCCACCGACGCCAGCCCCCACCCCCAGAACTGCTTCCCTCCCACCCCAGAGCTGTGGGGGGCGGCACTGTGGGAGAATCAGGACCCACCCCAGCCCACACCCTCCCCATCTTCCTTAAGNCTCTTCAGTCGGGCCAGCAGCCTGAGAAAGCCAGCCGGGGGTAGCGTTTCAGCCCAGCCCCACCCTGCGCACTGGGCCCCAGCAAGCAGTCACAGCAGCGCTGGGCCGTCTCTGCTGTCAGGCCGGCGCCATCTGGAGGAGGGGACGAGGGACGAAAACACACCCAGGCCGGGCGCCCCTGGAGTCTCACTCCTGACAACAGCTTTCGGCTCTGCCGTGATGTCGTTCCTCTATAAGTGCAGGTGGACAGCGTGAGGCGTGGTGCTCCCGAGGCTGGTCCTGTCCTCCTGGCTGGCGGGCCACACAGACACCCCCTCGGGGCAGCTGTCCAGCAGCAGCTGCCGCGTCCGCCAGCCAAGACACTCAGGTCCATCACGGGCCCGGCTCCTCTTCCTTCACAGGACCGTTTCCTTCCCACCGTGGAGGCAGGGGAGGCATGGTGGGCAGGCTCTGGAGGCTCATGGGTCAAGGGAAGGGGCGGGGCCCCAGGCTGCGCGCACCCCCTGCTCACAGGCCAGAGGCCAGGCCGTGGGTCCGCGCTCTGCAGATGCCAAGGTATCAGGCTTCATTGTAAGAATAAAAACTTGAAAGTGAGCACTTCTCTGAGCTGTGTAAGGGAAGGCCACCCGAACTGGATGGTACCGGGGGTCAGGGCTGGTGAGGCTCTTTTGACAGCACGCACACACTGAATAAGCAGAACCAGGTAACCAATGGTATGGATCTCATTTATTTAAAACAGTGTTTCTCCCCTTTCTCAAATTGAAGACTGCGAAAAATAAAAGCAGCACTTTATTGAGCGTCGTCACCTGGGAGCGGAGCTGCCCGCGTCCTCACTCCGACCCCTCCCTGTGCCCCTTCTCGCCTGCCCAGTCCACCCGCCTCACTGTACAAAACAGTCCAGAAGCTTCATCAGATAAAGCTATTGTACACGACATTTACATTAGAAAAAGATAGCGGGGTGTGGGAGAGCCAGGTGCGCTCTTCCCTTTAAGTGAAGTTGGCTCCACAGTTGGGGCATCTTCGCTTCCTCAAGGCGAAACAGCAGATGAACCCAAAGGGGAACAGGACGATGGCCAAGAAGATGCCCAGGAAGGTGAACGAGTCCTCCAGGACCCCGACCCTGCGGAGACAGGGGGCGTGCGGTCAGGGCGCCACTGCAGAGGGACGCACGGGGGCGCCGGCCGAGCACTCAGCCACGTGTTCTCTCTCAGACGAGCAGCAAATGCTGGTTCCTATAAACACTTACATCCCTAAGAACACGAACCCCAAGTCACCTGAAAGCTTTAGACTTGCTTTCCCATACCCTAGAGGAAAACTCCAAGAAGAGTGACAGTTTGGATTGTTGTGTGGCTTTTACTGGTGGGAGGAGGGGGCAGCAGGTTTCAGCAAAAGGTTGGAATCATCCAGGTTCACACCGTGTCACTTACCTTGGGAGGTTTAATCTCAAAGCTCCTCTTGGGAAAAGTTGCATTAACCCACCACATGCCCAGTGTATGACATCCGGGACCACAAGGGGCCAGCCCCCAACCACATCCCAGGAGGTCACCGCCCAGGGCTGAGGTCCTCCAAGGCCCCCAAGGTGGGTGGAGCAGGAGCTGCCACGTGCCCTGACAGCTACAGTGAGACCCCCGCCACCGACGCCAGCCCCCACCCCCAGAACTGCTTCCCTCCCACCCCAGAGCTGTGGGGGGCGGCACTGTGGGAGAATCAGGACCCACCCCAGCCCACACCCTCCCCATCTTCCTTAAGCTCCAGCAGCCCCAGGAGCTGCAGAAAGCCAAAGGGGGTTCTCAGAGAACCCAATTCTCTGCCCTCCCCTGGAACCGTGCTCTGAGTTCAGACAAGGTGAGAGCAACCCAGCAGTGAAGCCGCCGTGGGCCAGGCCTGCCCCCAGGGGGAGCACAGGGCTGGCACCACACCTCTGAGCCCCTGCCCGCCCAGGCCGCACCTGCGGGCTCCCAGGGCCTGCAGCCCAGGAGGCAGGAGCCCCCGCTGAGAAAGCTCTGGGGCCGTGCTTGCGGGGGGTGAGGGATGCCCCTCAGGCCACTGGAGCATGGCTGGGGGGCCGGGGCCCCTTCAGGGCACCTACCCCACCTTTTCTGCTTGTGGTTGAACCCCTGAGTCACGGCAGTTTGTCTGCTTGGTCAGAACATCCAAGGGGGAAGCAGGGGATAAGGGCCCAGGCCTCCCGCTGGGTCAGCCGCACCAGCTGAGACCTTTGGGGAGAGGCCTGCCCCAGAGTCACCGGGTGCCTTGTGCCCCTCCAGGAACAGGGGGGTCCAATGACAGACACTCCCCAAGCACCCACCCAACGTGGACGCCCTGTCATCTCACTTAAGGCCCAAACTGCTAAGAGGCAGAGCCTAGAGCCCTGTGCGTCCCCTTGGGGCTCCAGGAGATTCGTGCTGAGGGGCACACCAGGCTGGAGAAGCCTGGAGGCATCCACCTCCCCCCAGGGCACGGGCAGGGCCGGCCCAGCCCAGTACACACATACAGCCCCTCTGGGATATCTCCGGGCCTCTGGGGTCAAGGGTCAAACAGCAGCAGCCCCACCCCACCAACTCCCCACCCAGACCCAGACCCAGCTCTCAACAGGCCTTCCGCAGCCTGAGGGCACAGACATGGAGGCCCCTGACAGCCCACCCCGAGCCCTGCACACCTCAGCCTGCAGACCTGCGCTGTGTTCCTGCAGATCCTTTCCTCTCTCCAGCCGGAGCAGAGGGCAGCCCTTCCCACACCCTTGGTGGGAGTCTGAGTTTGATGGGATGACTCCCCATCACCGCCCCCCCCCGGGGGGAGGGGGCCAGGCCACCCTGAGTCTCTGGGGAGGAACTGGGCCAGGCCGCTCCCCTCAGGCAAGGAGGGAGGCTCTGGTCACATCCGCCCCTGCCGCCCCAGCAACAGGAGCCTCCAAGCCTCACCTGCACCCTAAGCCCGTACCTGAGCTACAGCCTCAAACACCAAAGGCTCTGAAAGCGGGACTTTTTAACAAAGTTGGTAACAAACTCCACTCGCAGCCACCTGTGACCTCAACTACCATGTGGCCGTTTACAGTCTTAACGTGTCCACTTCACGGGAACGTCTGTGTCCTGCTGCAGAGATGTTCACCTCTGACGATGGGTTCTGCCTGCCTGGACCGCAAAAGCAGAGTGGGTTTAATTTACTTTTTAAAAACCCAGAATCTTTTAAACTGAGAAACTCAGGCTGGTCTCTAGGCCGATCTTGACACAGCAACAAACCCCAGGGTACAGACACCAGTCCCTGTGGGCCCCCTGCCCATCCTTCCAGCCCCTCCTGAGCAACCTGGTATCTCCTCCAAGCCCCTCAGGAGCCCCGATCAGCTCAGCTCTTTACCAACAGCTTCTGAATCCAGACTAAGCAAGGCCGTGTCTGTGTTCCTCCGCAAAGGACGTGAGAAAGATACAGAAGCTGGAGAAATCAGGGAACTAAACACATGCATCTCGCTGCCTGACCTCATGGAGAAGCTGGGCGCTCAGCCAGGTGGGGCTCCCTCCCCAGGAAGCTGGACCAAAACCTGGTGGGTCCACGAACAGCCCAGACCCAGCCAGGGCCCCTGCTCTCTGAGCCCCCCGCCCTCCGAGCCGGGGGGAGGGGGGGGGGTGGCCAGCAGCAGCAGCCAGCCTCCTGGGCAGGGGCCAGAGGACTCCGCCTCCTCCAGGAGCCGTGAGCCTGGGACCAGGTGGGGACAGGGCAGGGCGCCCCAAAGCACCAGGCAGCCCCCTTCAGAGACCGGCTCACATCTCATCCCTCAGGACACATGTGCCCCACCCAGGGTCCCACTCCAAGCAGGCCTCCCCAGGGCAGGTCTCAGGACCTCTGGGGAGGGGGGAACAGGGGCACCCACAAGGTTCGAGGCCCACAGGGGACTCAGGGGACAAGCAGGCTCAGGACAGGCTGGGCTGGACGCCCCACCAGCTCTGCGCACCCCGCCCACGGCAGCCTGGGGCTGGGCTCAGGCCGGGGATGCCCCCTGGGCAGGAAAGGATGGGGTGCTGGCCTCCTCACTGCCCTAACCTGCAGGCAGTATCTGCCCCCGCTGCAGCTGCCCCTTTCGCACCTGTCTCAGCTTCCAAGACCCGGGCCACCCCGGAGCCCCCTCACCTCCCTGGTCACCCCAGAAGCAACACCCAGGGGCGCCCAGCGGCGCCCAGCAGGACCCTGGGCTGGGACGCACCTCTGGCCTCCATGCCAGGCCCAGTGCCCTCTGCAGAGGCCCGAGCCCCACAGCCCTGCCTCTGCGTCCCACGTCCTGGGACAGGCCCCACACCAGGGAAGGACCGCCTCAGACAGGGCCGAGGCCTGGACCAGGAGATGCCCGGCCCACGGGCTGAGGGTGGTCAGGGGTAGTGTGCGTGCGCTCATCTGCTGCTGCTAAAAAAGAGAGACGGGGTCAGGCTACCCACTGGGCTCCGACGGTGGCAGAGGGACAAGTGCCACAGGCCTCGCTCAGGGAATCACAGACGTGTGACTCCCGCAGATGCCTGCAGGCTCCCAGGGCAGGCAGGTGGGCTGGGAAGGAAGAAGCACGGTCACAGAACAAGCCGCCTGTCCCAACCCACCGCTGTCGCCAGACAGGCCAGCCAGTCCCCGGGGGACCCTCCTCGGCCTCCTCGAGGTGCTGACTCCCCAGACCTGCAGAGGCTCTTTGGACACACCTGGCCCCCGGCCCGCAGCAGCGGAGGGCCCTGCAGAAGGGCAGCACCCCCTCAGCCCAGCTGCTGCCCTCTGTCCTCCGACAACATCAGGGCCGAGGACACGCCTCAGAGGCAGCGAGGGGGTCAGGCCCGAAACTTGTCCTCTCTGTCCTCCGACAACATCAGGGCCGAGGACACGCCTCAGAGGCAGCGAGGGGGTCAGGCCCGAAACTTGTCCTCAGCACACACCCTCCCCTCTCGCTGCACCCACTGCCCAGAGGCCGGGAGGACTGCGACCCCAACCCAAGGAAGGAAGCCTGTTCCGGATGCAAGGGCCCCCTCACCCCAGCCTTCGCCAGCCCCGAGCCCACGCCCTTTCCCAGAAGAGTAGAGGGGCAGGGCTGAGGGTGGGAGTCGGGGTCCCAGCCCATGGGAATCACTCCTGTCCTGAGGAGCCCGGGGATCTCGGCCCCCAGGACCCGTTGCTGGTCTCCTTTCCTCCATCCAGGGCCCAGGGCCAGGCAGACCCCGGAGCATCCACCAGCGTTCCCCTGCTGGGGCACCGGGCCCGCCGGCAGCTGGCACGGCCAGGACGGGAGCCCGGCTCCCAGGAAGGCCGGGCCCCGCTCCGAGACGCTGAAACCCCAGCTGGAGGGGCCCACTCCACGGGCCTTCCTCAGACTCCTCGGCTGCCAGCCTAGCGCCCTCCTTTGACTAGGAAGTGGCTCGAGACCGCTCATGCCCGAAACAAGCCCCTGGAGTCACGCAGCTGGGCCGTGCACACGGGCCTGGCCGCCCAGGACCAGTGTGGAAGCAAGCGTGGCGGCCCCCTCTCCCCACCCCGCTGTGCCACTTCCCCCAGTGGCTCTCTTGGCCAGGACCCTTGACCCTTGCCCTGCGGCACGTGACCAGCCTCCCAGGGCACGCCTCCCCACTCCAAGCCCATCCACGTGTCTCCAACCGATCAGCTCTGCTGCCCACAGGTGCCCGGGGCAGGGAGTGGCTCTGGAGGCAGCCAGTTGTCTCCCTTCCCCCTTCACGTTCACCAAAGGCCAGACTGTCGCCAGCTGTGTCAGAAGACACACCTGTTTCAGGTCTGCCATTCAGGGTGCCCCGGCCACCGCAACCCAGAGGGCTCTTCCCTGCCCACTGCCTCCTCAGCAAGCACGTGGCTGGCTGCGGGGGTCCAGTTCTGCCCCCATTCCTAGGCACCCTTCTTCCCTGGCCCTCCAGTCCTCCCCGCACGGCTGATGCCCAAGACTCAAACTGTTAACTTCCCTCAGACGCTGCTCAGGGCCTTCCTGATACACTTTTGAAACTAAGGAAACCAGAGTTTCTCAATTCCATCTCACCAACTCCGACTTCCGCACCCACACCCCCACCCTTACAGGCTGCCCCCTGGGCAGACGGAAAACCCAGTTCTGGCCAAGTCGGCCCTGACTTTCGGAACAGTCCATGCACTAGAATCCACCAAGAGCAGGAAATTTGAGCCCTCAGGACAGCGTCTAGTAGCTACATCTCAGACCCCATAAAAACAGAAGATTCTGGCGACTGGACCTTTAAGGACATAAAATACCACTCCCACCCAAACAAAGAACCTCAGTGTCCCTGTCCTTGCACAGCTGCCGGCCAGATGTGGATGGAGCGGGCTCTTACCCGTCAACCCCAACCCTCCAGCTCCTCCAAGACACTGGTCACCTGAGTCTGGGCTCTCCGGCCCATCTCTCCAAATGGACCCTTCCTGGGGAAAAGAACCTCTGGCCACCTTCGAGACGCAACCGCAGAGCCAACTTACAGGTCCCAAAACCAGGGATAGCAGGTGATCAGTCCAATTGCTGACATTTCTGAATCCCATCCCCATGGGCCTCAATGACCCAAAAGCACAGCCCCGCGGGGAAAAGGGACGGACAGCCAGTCCCCTCTGCCACATGAACCCTGTAGGGACCCAAGGACTACGGGCATGCTCTCTCCCACGGCGCAGGTCAGCAGCTTGGCCAGAGACTCCCCCAAATCCAGCCTTTATGAGGCTCTGAGGGTGTCCTTAGTGGCTTCTGGAGCCCCCAGGCCTGGGACATACCTGCAGACTGGGCAGCCTCCGACCACAACGATGGAATTGGCAGGGTACCGGGTGACATTCCGACTGTGGATGTTGTAGACCCTGGGGTGGTGGGTGGGTATCCCTGTGGGCAGGAAGACAAATGAGAAGAGAGCAGGGAGGAGAGAGGGTCTGAGGTCCACTTCTCCTGCCCTCCCCCCTCCCCACCAAATGCTCGCATCCTTTTCAAAGTCAGGACGACAGCTGCGTCCACTAAGTGCCCACTATGCGCTTTGATTAAACGTTAACTTGTAGACAGCGTCTCCTTAATAAAGTTAAGCCTGCAGAGAGATGGACGTGCTTCCTAGGAAGGGCGAACTGGGCGCGAGCGACCCCGCAGATGGTCTCAGGGCGCTCGGGCGGTGCCCAGATTCAGGGGACCGACCTCCAGTTCCCGGGGCAGCGCCGTCCCCGACCCCCTGCACGGGCCGGACCCCGGAGTCTCCCCTCGACCGCGCCCCCCGCCGCCGCCGCCACGTCCGGAGAAAAGTTGTTTTCGGGGTTAAAGGTCGCGGTGGAACTCCGCCCGAAGTTCGCTCCCGGGTCCCCGGCCCGCGTCCCGGGCCCGGCCCCGGCGCACCTGTGACGAGGTAGGGGTAGGGCGGCGGCGGGGCGGCGGCGATGGCGCCGTAGCCGTGCGGGGCGCACGCGAACTCGCCCTGGCCGGCCTCCAGGTTGTAGGCGGGCGGCCGCTCCTGCAGCAGGGGCTTGTGGTCCATGGCGGGCGGCGCCCCCCGCGCCCAGCTCGGCTCCCGCTCGGACTCGCCCCCGGCTGCGGCTCGCTCGGACGCGCAGACGCCCGGCGGCGGGACCCGCGGCTCGCGGGCGGCGGCGGCGGCGGCTGCAGCGGGGCTGGGCCCCTGGAGGCGGGCGCCGCGGGCTTCCCCCNACTAAGAGTCTGACACGACTGAGCGACTTCACTTCACCTCCCTTAGCCAGGAAGTTAAGTCTGCTGAAGACTAATCTAAGCAATACCACACCCTTTCACAGGTCTTTTAAACTAGCCTCTACTATCACAGGCAATAGAAGACTTATGATTACTTTTTTAAAAATTTATTTTTAATTTAAAAAAATTCTTAAAACAAATTTTAAAGTGGAGTATAATTACTTTACAATGCTATGTGTTTCTGCTGTACAAAAACATGAATCAACTATAAGTTCATACATTCTGTCTCTCTTGAGCCTTCCTCCCACCCCCTCATCCCACCTCTCTAGGTTAGCACAGAGCACAGAGCTGAGATCCCTGCTATACAGCAGCTTCTCACTAGTTATCTATTTTACACATAGCAGTGTTTATATGTTGCTACTCTCAGTTCATCCCACCCTCTCCTTCCCGCTCTGTGTCCACAAGATAATTCTCCTCACCTGCATGTCTATTCATGCCCTGCAGATAGGTTCACCAGTACTGTTTTTTCTAGAATCCATACATATACAAGTATGCATGCCTGCTAAGTCTCTTCAGTCATGTCTGACTCTGTGAGACACGACTGTAACCTACCAGGCTCCTCTGTCCATGGGATTCTCCAGGTAAAAATACTGAAGTTGGTTGCCATGCCCTCCTCCAGGGGATCTTTCCAACCCTGGTTTCAAATCTGTATCTCCTGCATTGCAGGCAGATTTTTACTGCTGAGCCACTGAGGAAGCATACATATGCATTAATATACAATATTTATTTTTCTCTTTCTGACTCACTTCACTCTGTATGACAGACTCTAGGTTCATCCACATTGCTACAAATGACCCAGTTTCATTTCATTCTATGGCTGAGTAATATTCCATTGTATATATGTACCACAACTTCTTTATCCATTCATCTTTCAGTGGACATCTAGGTTGCTTCCACATCATACCTATTATAGATAGTATTGCAATGAACATTGGGGTATATGTGTCTTTTTGAATTATGGTTTTTCTCAGGGTATGTGCCCAATAGTGGGATGGCTGGGTCACATGGTAGTTTTATTCCCAGTTTCTTAAGGAAACATCATACTGTTCTGCATAGTAGTTCTATCAATTTACATTTCCACCAACAGTGCAAGAGGGTTTCCTTTTCTCCACATTCTCTTTAGCATTTATTTACATATTTTTCCTTTCATTTAATTGATAGATTTTTTTGGATGATAGTCATTCTGATTGATGTGAGGCTATGATTACTTTAAAAAATAACATCTGTTATCTTTTTTCTTCTGTAAAGACGCATTGTAACAGATTTGAAAATTAAAAGAATAAGCAAAGAAGTGAAAGATCCACCCATAACCCTATTACTTGTAGAGAACCAATGTTCACATTTTGGCTTGGTTTCCATGATGGGGCGTTCTCTTTTTCTCTTGTAAGCATCTGTGGATCTAACATTGTTGACATAAAGCTCATGTTCTGCATCCCATCTATCTCTTTTTTTTTCATTTATAATATCATGACCATTTTCCCGTGTCAACATTTTTTAGTCATGTTCAGTTCCAGAACTTTCTCTCCATTTCTGTGTTTTTGAATCTGTTTCTTTCCTGGTTATCCTCCTAACCCAGGTTGAACTGACTCCCTCCTTGAGTTCCCCGGTCTCCTGCACACAGAGGGGTGTTTGGTCCGAACACTCAGGACACTTAGTTTGCTATTTCTGATCTCTGCCATTAGATGGTATACCTTCTGAAGTCAAGATCAAGGTCCTTCACCTCTGGTCACACACGTTTTACACGAAGGGAGCAGAAGATCCCTAAAAGTTTGTTGAATGAATGTAGAATTGATAACCATTGTTTCAAAATCTGTTCAAATATCATCTTTTCACAATAATTGCCTCCATGGCAAAATACTGTCTTCCATTTGGGGACTTCTGTATCATTTTTATTTCCATGATAACTGCTATTTATTTATGTATTTTTTCCTTATGAAAATAAAAGCTTCTTGAGGGCAGAGGCAATGCTGTCTTTAATGTCACAGCTCTCTTCTCAGAGCAGGATAGAAAATCCACATACAGGAAATTGTCAAGTATTTGAATTGAATCAGGAGGATATGACCTATCAAATTAAATCCTGCCTATGAAAATCAGTAATTCAAACATATTAATTTTATTATGAATAATTATTTTCTCAAATGAGGACATCTAGAGGAGAAAAAAGCCATAAAATAAACAGCACCATTTAAAATTTCTGTATGAGAAGATTTTCATAAAGATTTCTGGTATAACACTTATATAATATATTCAAAACTTACATATTTAGAGAAAATATTGTTCCTTGCATGCATGCATACTAAGTTGCTTCAGTTATGTCCAACTCTGTGCAACCCCATAGATGGCAGCCCACCAGGCTCCTCCGTCCACAGGAATCTCCTTAGTATCTTATTTTGTCATCACTAAACATGTCAACAACATATATTTTTTGTGATTGTGATGGTATGTCTGTTTATTTTAAGAAACTCTAGATCATTCTTCAAAAGTCACTTTTCCAAAACTCTTTTATGACCACTTAGGTTTCCTTTCCTTCTCCTTCTCTCTTTTTTTTAAAAAAATATTTTTAATATTTATTTATTGATTTGGCTGCATTGGGTCTTCACTGCAGCATGTGGAATCTATAGTTGCAGCATGTAGAATCTAGTTCCCCGACCCAGGATCGAACCCAGGCTCCTTGTATGGGAAATGTGGATCCTTAGCCACTGGACCACCAGGGAAGTCCTCTCCTTCTCTCTTTTTATAAAGTCAAAACAAAGGTATTATTTTGGCCAGATTTTTAGAATTTATCCTCTGAAAGGTAAGTGTAAGTTTATGCCAGATTGTGTGATTTTTCTCTCTTGTTTTACAAATGCACATTTTTGAATCTGTAATATAAATATTATGATTCATAAAAACTGAAAAAATATGGCACCCTTTTGACCTGTTCTCCTTTTTCTAAAAATAACTCATATTTATTACCTTTTCTTATTGAAATTTTAATATCTGGGTATTACAGTAGTAAAACTGTTCACTACATATGCAATGGGTGATATTGTTATGTTAACTGCCTACTTTATATTACAGTTATACATAATTTTGACATCCATAAAGATGATTGAATATCATAATAATGTTTAAAGGAGTTATACCATTTTTCAGTTTTATTTCAGGTAACAGAATATTTTATCCCAGGCATGTGATAACCATAGCATTTGAATATCTAGTCCTATATATGGTATTCAGGCTGTTCTGTGCCAATAAAAGTGTCCTTGAACTAGAAATTGAGGTTTTTAAATCCAGTTTCACTATTATATCAGAAGCCATTTTGAATGTGAGCAAGTTTTTATTCTAAATCCAGTTGCTTTTTCTGTAATACTCCCCTCAAATACTCGATAACTATTTCCTCAACATTGCTATATTCAAAACGCTGTGAAAAAGGGTTTAAAGTACAGACTCTAACAGATAGTGGTATTAAAGTAGAATTTTCAAGAAGTTAAATATATAACTTTCATATGAACATAAAATATGTATATGTCAAATATTTAATTCACTAGTGAATGATAGAGCTTGCATGATGGTAAGGATGGTTCAAAAAGAATTAGAAAGAAGGAAGTATTCAGAGTAGCTAAAGAAAATTAATGCTTAAATAAGATTACTTATTTGGGTAGAAACCTGGTTAATGTCCTATAGGACAATAAAACTGCATTGGTATAGGACAAGCATCATATAAGCCTACCAGTTATGGCTATCCTTACAGAGTTGTAAATTATCTAAACCAATAGTAAAATAGCAAGTTCAACAAAGGCACATACTCTAAGAAATCAGATAATCCTTGGCTTGGCCTGATAATGCTCAGCAAAAACATCAAATGAAAACACAGCAATTTCTTTATTTATAAGTTTTGGATAGTTTTCTTAGTGAGAGGAAAGAGAGATCAGTAACTCAGATTAAAATATGACCCATACTTAGTGCAAGCAGGAGTAAGTTACTATCACATCACAGTAAAACAGTACCAACAAGGGATGGTAGGACAAGAGGAAAGGTATTTTCCAGGAAGATGCTGAAATGCTAAGAATAATTTTCTTGAGATCTGAAAAACAGGTAACAAGGCAGTAAAGGATCCTTCAGGAATAGAAACAGATTCATTGATATTCTGCCTTTGATTCTTGAATGGCTAATATGTGTTGCATATGAGACAAAAAAAAAAAAAACTAGGAGCAAAAGAAGCTATTCTGAGTAATGAACATATGCAGGGGTGGCAAGCAGACTTTTTTTTTTTTTTTTAATAGAAAGATTAATCCAACTCAGAAAGTCTGGAGCAAATAGAAAACAAAGAACAAAGTCTTCATATCAGGAGGAATGCTCCTAGTATCTTGGGAAAGGCAATCGACTGGGGAACAATTTTGGACCTCGTGACCACATATTAACTGGCCATTTTCATAAGGTAATAGTGCTGGTACTACTTATGATTAACTTCCTTGTNGAGGTGGGGGGGAGGCGCAGGGGGCGGGGCCGCATGAGATTAAAGGGGCCGCGCCCTCTTCGGTCGCCTAGTAGACGAAGACCCGGCGCGCCGCCCCGGTGGGCGTCCCCATCCACCTCCGCGGCCTCGGGCCTCACACCCGGAGGAGAGCCCCCCGACACACGCACACGCACACGCACGACTCCCAGAGGCGCCGCGCCCGCCGTCACCTTATGGCCTGTCGGCCGCGCCCTTCCAGCGCCAGGTCCTGATCTCGGAAGACGGAGACCCCAGACCCGCCAGGCGTCCGGGGGCCCGAACCCACCCGTCCTGGAGGAGGGCCGGGGCCCGCGCGCGGGGGCGGCCCGGAGGACGGGCAAGCCGCCGCCTGGTCGTCTTAGCCTGGGGAGGAGGACCGGGGACTCAGCCTCCGGAGCGACCCGGGTCGGGGTCGGGCAGCGCTCAGGGTTCGTGGAAGCTGCGGCGAGCCGGGCCTGCTCGCGCCCAGCTGGCGTCCAGTGCTTCGGTTTTATTTTGATAAATCTGGTCATGTATGGGGCTGTGGCCTCTGATTACATGTACTGCCCTGTTGGGGACGGCGGGCGCTGCCCCCTGCTCTTCCTGGGTTCACAGTCTTCCCAGCAACTCGGGAAATACTGACCCCCGGTTCACAGTCCGGAGACAGCTCAGATGAGAGGAGGGACGTAAATGGTACTGCCAAGACCTCTGGGCCGCACGCCCTCATGGAAGCCCTGGGCCTGTCGCATGCCAGCGCTTAATAGTTTGGTAATAAACTTGAACCTGACAGATGTGCATGCTGGGCCACACCATGGCTCCCCCTGCACCCATTCCCCGCCTTCTGCAGCACTGGGTGTTTCCCAGCCTTTCTCACCTGACCAGCACCTTGATCTAGCTCAGGGACACCTCTCAGACCCCACTTCATTTTTAACTTCATAAGACAGCATCGTGATTCTTTATCAGGAGTGTAGCTCCTGGGACCGCCCCCCCCCCCCCACCATCCACATCTGTTATCCCAGTACTGCTCAACTGCGGGCCTCCCAACAAGCCTGTGGGGAGGGACAAGGGGCAGCCAGATGGGGGTGAGGGAGAGGTCCCAGTCCAGAATGGAGGCTGGACTCGAGTGGCCAGCGACTTCTGGCTAGCAGAGGTCTAGGGAGGCCATGCCTTCCCAGGAGACTGAGCTGTAACCAACCATAGTGACAGCAATGAAACCAAGTGCCCCCGGCCGCAACTGGGAAAACAGGGTCAGCCCCAAGCCGCACCAAGAAGAGAGACAGCAGGCTCTGGGCAGGCCTCTAATACGCTGTGGACACGAGGTGGGGGGCATCCTTCCCCCGACCACTCCCCCCAAGCCTTTCCTATCCAACTCCAGTTAAGTTGGCAGATGTCCCTTCAATTTCAGGGTTAATTTTCGCTTTCTCTAGTGTCTTTGTTTACAGATCAAACTCCACAGAACCACAGCCTTTGGCTCCCTTCTCTTCCTATAACAGATTTCTACCCCCAGCGGTGCCTCCGCTGGAGCTTGGAAACCCGCATCTGTGAATGAGAGGATGTGGGGTTACCCAACAAGCAGGCCCTTCCCCATCACTCATGGCTGAGCCAGGGGTGACCTGCTCTCCCAGCTCCACCTCCCCACCCCAGCACAGATTGCAAGGGACTAAGATAACTGGTTACGGATGCAGAAGAGAAGCAGCCAGACAGCAAACTCACAAAGCCAGTGCAGCAAGGCTTGAGCGGTCATTTAGAGGTGCCCCTAGGCCCTGGCTGCCTCACCTGGAAGGAAGGCCTGGGGATAAGCATGCCTGGAAGAGTGAACTGCGGCCCAGAGAGCAGCAGCCACCACCTGCTGAGACCCCAAGTCACCGGACATGGCCGGAGCCCCGGGGGGAGGCCGAATTGCTGGGAGCTGAAACAGGACAGCGGGAGCATCAGATTTATTATTAGGAAAATGGCAGCAGCATGGAGTGAAAGGAGGCTGTGGAATCAATGGGGAAGAGACAGCTGGGGAGACAGGGAGGAGAGGCAAGGTGTGAGGGAGTGGAGAGCCTGTTAAGACCTGGCAGCTTCCAGAGTGGATATGGGAGACTCCAGATGCTCGTTTCTGGCTCAGGTGACAGTGGTGCCAGGGCCTGGGTGTCGATTTCGAGGAGCCAGCAGAGAAGACACCGCACCCCCAATGCAGGGGGCCCGGGTTCGATCCCCGGTCAGGGAATTAGATCCCACATGCTGCAACTTTCACCTGGCACAGCCACATAATTTTTTTAAGGTATCAAAAAAAGGGGGGAGCTCCAGGGTGGACAAGTAAGGAGGCAAAGGAGCCCAGCAACACTTGAAACTTACATACCATGGAGAGACACTGAGCAAAGGAAAGCATGCGCATCTGAGAGGCACTGCCCTTCGAATGCAGACCTGAGACCATCTCAGAGGCCGCTCACCCCCAAGCGTTCTGGAACAGACACTCTGCCCCAGGAGGCACCAACACTAGTGACTGCCCAGCCCACGGAGCTGATGCTTTAATATGGGGGTGGGGGTGGGCGGGCTGCAAAGCGGTAGGTGCTGGGGGTTGGGTGAGCAGGATGGGCCGTGTTACACTGGTATTCAAAGCGGGCTGGGCTGGAAGGTGCATAGGTCTAGAAGGAGGTGGGAGAGTCTACCCACAGGAGCCCAAAAGGACCAGCTCTTGTGTGTTGCGAGTTTGCAGGTGTTTGAATGGAAGGGGAAGGAACAGCAGGTTTGTAAGTTGGTGGGAACAGTCAGATGCTGAGGGGCAGTGGGAGGAAGGGCTTGGGGAGGAGACAGAGGATGGGGTCCCTGGCGGGATCCGGAACGTGGGTGCCTGTGCAGATGGCGGGTGGGCAGAGGGGACGCTTTCTTCCGATGGCCTCTGTGTGAAACAGGAAGTAAGACCTGCTTCTGGGAGTAACCTCACCTCCAAGCCACCTCCTACCTCAGCTCATCCCGGGGCCATCCCGAGAAGGAGGCACCGGTGTCCCCCAACTGCTTAACGAGGAAACCTGGGCAGAGAGGTGGCGGGGCCTTTCCCTGGTCCCCGAGCCATGGAAGGTGGGTCTCTGGATCCCAGATCCAGCGCTCCTGACCCTAACGAACCAGGCCTCCATGCCAGGTGCACCAGAAAAGCCAGCCACCGGATGCTCATTTTAACAGAAACACGTTCTTCTTGAAGAAGACTTGGAAACATACCTCTTCGTGGCACAGCAGTAAAGAATCTGCGTGTCAGCGCAGGAGATGCAGGTTCGATCTCTGTTCCAAGAAGATCCCACGTGCCGAGAAGCAACTAAGCCCATGTGCCACAACTATTGACCTTGTGCTCGGGATCCCAGAATCTGTGACTATGCAAGCCTGCAGGCCCCAGAGCCCGTGCTTCCGCAGCGGGAGAACCACAGCAGTGAGCAGCCCGCGTGCTGCCAGGGGGCCACAGCTGGAGAGAAGCCCGCGCCGCAGCGAAGAACCCAGCAAAGTCAAACATTTTTAAAAATAGGAGGAAAAAAATACCTCTCTCCTGTGCATATTTTTCAGATCGCTGAAATTCTGCTCCTAATCCACTTTTACATCATGAGAACATTAACCAAAAAAAGTATATCTTAGCACTGCCAGTTCCACAGAAGTGAGAACATGGTTTTAACTGGTGTGTGCATGTTTTTGCTGCGAGCCCTCAGCAGGGGACGTGGTTGGGTCCACGTGGTCAGGTAGTGGATGCGCTGTCCCCTGGCTGGGGGCAGCAAAGCTGCCACTGTCCTCCCTGCAGACCCTGGCAGTCACCAAGAACTCTCCTCAGCTGTAGTCAGAGGACACCAAAACCAGGATGGTGCCCTTCCCTGCAGGCTTTGAGAAGTACTAACAGCCCATCACATGGGCTGCTCACACATTCAAGAAGTTACAGTCTCACTCACATGGTTGGGATTGTGGCAAAAAAGAAGAAGGAAGCAAATATCATTTCAAAATCCAAGACTGTAACTGATTATAGACTGTCTGGCTCAGAGAAAGCCCTTAACAAATATTTGCTAAATGTTTCTCTTAGATAAAACACTGAGTTTTCGGTTTGATGGTAAGCCTGTGGCAAACCTTACAGTTCTACCAGACAAATCTTTCTAAATATTTTATAAATTAAGCACAGATATTTTTTTATACCACACAGGCGACAATTTTATGCAAGTCATGTGGTGAGTCTTACTGAAAGTAAAGGCAAGACCTTGTCTGGTGCACTTTGCAGATGGTGCTTTTTTTTTTTTTTTTTTAACTGAAGAAGGTGAAGCCCATGGCGAGCCTGTGAGAGCCAGTTTTACAAGAGCACATGCTTGTCATGTCTGTGTGTCACATTTTGGCAACTTCCCAATATTTCAAGTTGGTTCGTTATTATTACATTTGTGATGGTGATCTGTGATCAGTGGTCTTTGATGTCACAGCTGTGACTCACTAAAGGCTCAGATGATGGTCAGTATCTTTTAATAAAGTATCTTTAAGGTATGGGGATGGGGGAGGTTCAAAAGGGAGGGGATACCTATGGCTGATTCATGTTGAGGTTTGACAGAAACAACAAAATTCTGCCAAGCAATTATCCTTCAATAGAAAAATTAAGGTATGTATGTTTTTTAGACATAATGCTATTAACAGACTACAGGGCGTTGTAAGCATAACTTTTATATGCACTGGGGAAAGAAAAAAAAAATTGTGACTCACTGTATTGCGGTGAACCAAAACCCAAAATAGCTCTTGGGGCCGCCTGGATGTATTACTGTATTTAAATCCATACTGGGACTTCCCTGGTGGTTCAGTGGTTAAGAATCCGCCTGCCAATGTGGGGAACATGGGTTCGATCCCTAGTCCAGGAATGAAGATCCCATGTGCCACGGGGCAACTAGGCCTTCGAACCACAATTAACTGAGCCTGCAAGCTGTAGAGCCCATGTTGCCCAAGAAGAGAAGCGACCTACCTCAGTGAGAGGCCCACACACCACGACTAGAGAGGAGCCCCCATCTGCCACAACCAGAGAGAGCCCAGCGGTGAGGAGCCCCCATCCGCCACCACCAGAGAGAGCCCAGCGGTGAGGAGCCCCCATCCGCCACCACCAGAGAGAGCCCAGCGGTGAGGAGCCCCCATCCGCCACCACCAGAGAGAGCCCAGCGGTGAGGAGCCCCCATCCGCCACCACCAGAGAGAGCCCAGCGGTGAGGAGCCCCCATCCGCCACCACCAGAGAGAGCCCAGCGGTGAGGAGCCCCCATCCGCCACCACCAGAGAGAGCCCAGCGGTGAGGAGCCCCCATCCGCCACCACCAGAGAGAGCCCAGCGGTGAGGAGCCCCCATCCGCCACCACCAGAGAGAGCCCAGCGGTGAGGAGCCCCCATCCGCCACCACCAGAGAGAGCCCAGCGGTGAGGAGCCCCCATCCGCCACCACCAGAGAGAGCCCAGCGGTGAGGAGCCCCCATCCGCCACCACCAGAGAGAGCCCAGCGGTGAGGAGCCCCCATCCGCCACCACCAGAGAGAGCCCAGCGGTGAGGAGCCCCCATCCGCCACCACCAGAGAGAGCCCAGCGGTGAGGAGCCCCCATCCGCCACCACCAGAGAGAGCCCAGCGGTGAGGAGCCCCCATCCGCCACCACCAGAGAGAGCCCAGCGGTGAGGAGCCCCCATCCGCCACCACCAGAGAGAGCCCAGCGGTGAGGAGCCCCCATCCGCCACCACCAGAGAGAGCCCAGCGGTGAGGAGCCCCCATCCGCCACCACCAGAGAGAGCCCAGCGGTGAGGAGCCCCCATCCGCCACCACCAGAGAGAGCCCAGCGGTGAGGAGCCCCCATCCGCCACCACCAGAGAGAGCCCAGCGGTGAGGAGCCCCCATCCGCCACCACCAGAGAGAGCCCAGCGGTGAGGAGCCCCCATCCGCCACCACCAGAGAGAGCCCATCCACAGCAACGAAGACCTACCGCAGCCAAAACTAAATAAGATCTAAAGTAAAACACCTTCGCACCCTTCATTCTCTCAGAGGTGGTCCTCTCTGCATAATCCTGCCTGGAGGATCATTCACTTGTGCAGTGGACCACAGAAATCATCTCTTGAAGTCAGAATTTCCTAGTAACTCTGACAAGAACAGAGTCAGTTGTGGATGGCAAGTTTCTAGCTAAGTAAGTTACCAAACAGCTGCACTCAACACCTCTGAGCAGCCCTGCAGTACCCAGAGACGTCACTGACGTGTCTAGACCAAGCAGGGATGAAACACGAGGGCCGCACGTTTGTGGCGACCACGCGCAAGGGGAACCGAATGCCTCTCGCCACTGCCACATGCACAGGAGCATGGGAACCGAACGCCTCTCGCCACTGCCATGTGCACAGGAGCACAGCAGGGTGCTTCTGCGGGAGGATGCATGCTCCGTCCCCGCTCTGCCTGTCCCACATGGTCCCCGTATGACAAGTCACACCTCTGGAAGTCCGGCTTCCTTACACAGAGATGCTCAGCATCCCTCAGGATTATAACAGTGTCCCCTCTCCTGGGGCAGCTTCACCTCACCTTCCGTGACAGAAGCGCCGTTTCAAGGGCGAAGTCCACGGGTGTCCCACTCAGTGTGGGTGGACACTGCAGGGCCCCCCGCTTCGTATCAAGGCTGTGATACTTGGGTACCACCCCAACTTGGGGAGACAGTTCATCTCCCCACTGACTCGGGTCCACTGAGCCCCTCGTGTCTTACTTCTGCACCCCAGTGCCTGGAACCTGCCGGATGTTCCATGAACGTCTAATGGAGCCCAAGATCGCCTGCCTGGGTGAGGGTTCACACCCAGGTCCGTCTGTTCCAGAGACCATGAGGTGTGCCCCTCGGGCTAGAAATGGGTCTGGATCATTCCCGGCCATTCCCAGTTTCACAAAATCAAGGACCCAGGCCCTTCCCTGGTGGTCCAGTGGTTAAGACTCGACCCTCTAATGCAAGGGATGCCGGTTTGATCCCTGGTCCAGCGCTAAGATCCCACATGCCTCGTGGCCAAAAATACAAAACATAAACAACAGAAGCAGTATTGTAACAGACTCAGTAAAGATGTAAAAATTGTCCACATTGAAAAAGTCTTAAGAAGCCAGTGTCCATACATTAAGGAGACGCTTGGTAAGACGACGCCTGCTGTTTGGGACCCGCTCTGTTTTCTGTGATGACAGAGCATCTTTCAGGGGAGAGTTTCCACCCTCTGCCCGATGTTAGTGAAAGGTGCTCAGACTGACAGAAGGGATTTCTCTCTGAAATCTGCCGCCGCATGGA
This sequence comes from Raphicerus campestris, assembly GCA_006410735.1. Lineage (NCBI taxonomy): Eukaryota > Metazoa > Chordata > Mammalia > Artiodactyla > Bovidae > Raphicerus > Raphicerus campestris. The sequence goes on from SJYW01043012.1 coordinate 103,694, forward strand.
CCTGTGACGCTTTACCAAAGCAGTGAGTTTGGTGATACCTGGGCATCTTTCTGGTTGGGGGCAAGTGAATGACCACTCCTACGCCGAGAGGAGAAGGCATGGCCTGGGGTCCAGAGGGGGCCTCTGTGGGCCACCCCCCAGCTCGTGATCGCTCAGGGCGCTACAGGGCAGGGAGGGCCTCGATCCGCGCTCTCGGTCATTATTCTGTCAGCGAGCCCTACAACTCGCTTTTCCTGCAACCGCAGAGAGAAGCAGAAGCCACGCGGCCCTGGCTTTGAAAAATGGGCGGGCCAGGACGACTGAGGAGGGCAGGGGCCCTCAGGAAGGAGACAGGACCCTCTCCCCCACCCTCTCCCCGACCGGCCCACCCTCCCCGCTCCTACCTGCCGCCTGCACGGTGGACATGGCTGGCTTCAGCTAGGGGCCCCTGGGCGGGAGGAGGGAGCCCGCAGACGGGGCCGGGAAGAGCACCCTTATGCTCCAGCAGAAGAGACCAGGAGGCGGGGGGCGACATGAATGAGGGACGCAGAAGGCCCCGGGGGTGGGGCCATCGCGGGCAGAAGGCCGGGAGGAGTGGGGCAGGGCCGGCCCACAGAATGCGGCCTCACAATCCAGGGTTCTCAGGTTCTGAGCCTGCAGTCGCCACCGCTGGGACACAGTCCAGATTCCGCCTCTTGCAGCTGGGGCTCTCGCAGAGGATCCCGTTTAATACCACTGCCCACAGGATCCTTGATAAAAGCCAAGACAGGAGTGGTGGTATTCTTGCCCGGAGGGTTCCGTGGACAGAGGAGCCTGGTGGGCTATGGTCCAGGGGGTCCAAGAGTCAGACAAGACTGAGCAACTAGCACAGAAAGGAGTGGCAGGGGCTTCCCCGGGGGCTGTGCCTGCCAGCGCAGGACACAGGCTCCATCCCTGCTCCCTGCGTTGGGAAGACCTCCTGGAGAAGGAAACAGCAACCCACTCCAGTACTCTTGCCTGGCAAATCCCATGGACTGAGGAGCCTGGCGGGCTATGGTCCAGGGGGTCACAGAAGAGTCTCGGCGACTAAGCAGCAGCAGCAGCCCAAGCCCCGGAGTCACCAGGAGAGGACCCAAGGAGGCAGGCTCTCAGGTCCCCGAGGGAGAGGGCGGCAGCAGGGACCAGTAGGGGGAGGACCGTCAGTAAGCAGAGGCCCCAGGAAGCAGGCGCCCCTGCAATGGGCCTGCCGCTCCCTGCCTTGCTTTCCTGGGTGGCTCCCCTTACTTTCCGAGGACAAGTTCCTTCTCTGGTTTCCACGGAGACCCAAGGAAAGAAAGGCAAGGGGTCCTGCAGCTCCGCCAGGAGGGCGCCCGGGGGCTGTGCATGGAGCCCGCGAGAGGAGCCTAGAGGTGTGTCCCGAGATCGCGACTGTCAGTACTTTCAGCTGCTGCCTGCAAAGTGCTAACAGCCGTGGCACCCCATGGAGGGCTCCGCGGCGCCCCACGGGCCACCCTGCCCGAGGAACCCACTTCCAAGGTTGGGCTTTCCCTGCAGTTCACATGATCACAATCAGCTGAGCTGGATGCTGCAGCGTAGGACTGGGTCTTTGGTGCCTCCCACTTGGTAACCCTCACCTCTCATTTAGAAGAGGCGCCCTTTCCTAAAACGAGTCTCCTGTCTTCCTACCTGGAGGAATCAGGGCCTGTAGCCTGTGGCCGGTCTAACGGTGTGGTCTCTCTTTCAAAGGGGACGTAGCCTGCTCTTCCATCTCGGGGCTGCGTGTTCTGGCCCACTAAGGAGGAGCCCACTTGTGACTCAGTTTCCTCACCTGTAAAACGAGGTCAGTCAGTTCAGTCGCCCAGTCGTGTCCAACTCTTTGTGAAACCATGGACTGCAGCGAGCCAGTCCCTGGCCATCACCAACTCCCCGAGCTTGCTTGAACTCATGTCCATCGAGTCGGTGATGCCATCCAGCTATCTCATCCTCTGTCGTCCCCTTCTCCCACCTTCAATCTTCCCAGCATCAGGGCCTTTTCCAATGATGGGCTCTTCGCATCAGGTGGCCAAGGTATTGGAGCCTCAGCTTCAGCATCAGTCCTTCCAGTGAACACCCAGGACTGATTTCCTTTGGGATGGACTAGTTGGATCTCCCTGCAGTCCAAGGCACTCCCAAGTAAGATGAGGTACTTCAGCAGATCTCTGTGAGAGGACACAACAGCTGAGTGGGCGGCTGTCAGTGGAGTGTGGGGCTGCCTCGGACCCTGCGCAGGACTGTGGCACATGCAGCACTGACTGCAGGTGCGGCCTGGCCGCCCTCCCCACCCCCAGCCCGGAAGTTTTGGGGAATGGCTTAAGGTGGGAACTGTCATCGCTCTTGTTAACACGTGTATGTGAGGCTTCCCAGCTGGCTCGATGGTAAAGAATCTGCCTGCAGTGCAGGAGGCTGGGGAGATGTGGGTTCGATCCCTGGGTCAGGAAGATCCCCTGGAGAAGGAAAAGGCCACCCACTCCAGTATTCTTGCCTGGAGAATCCCATGGACGGAGGAGCCTGGTGGGCTGCAGTCCATAGGGTCACAAAGAGTTGGATAAGACAGCGACTAAACAAAAACTCACGTACGTGTAATTGGCAAGGGTTGACTTTTTCCCCACATGGGCTCACCTTTCTGTTTTGTTGTGCAATTTGCTTTTTTCCCTGGAGAGCTTTCTCCTCCTTCGAGATCCCATGATCTCTGTCCTCTTTCTGACCAGTACACATGTCCCTGCTCGTTGAAAGCCCAAGCCTCTCCCCCCCAAGATCAGATTCCTTTCCCTTGTGGATGACTTCCCAGGAGTTCCCATGTGCCGTGCACGCTGTTGAACTCAATTCTTGTTCAGTGAACCAGATTTTACACATCTCTCTTTTGGGGGCACATCTAAATAACAATTGCAAATACGTTAAAGTAGTTCTCTTAACAGTGTAACCTGTAGTTATAAGTATGGTATGGTTAGATTCTTTCAAATATTGCAAACACCTCAGACAACAAATAAAGCATATATTAATGCAATGATTACCAAGCCAACCTCTTACCCCAAGTAGCAATATCATGGATTTAACTAACATCTTCACTATTCTCTCTTTTTTTTCTCAAATACCTTTTTCAGGTTACAGATATATTTATTTTGATACTTTTCCAGGACTGAAGGCCCCAGAGAAGAACACCATCTCTTATCAGCTGGGTGAAGGCATTTTGGTTACAGATGGGAGGAATTCCTAGATGCAGCCGAATCTAGACTGCTCTTCCCAGGGCCATCAGATTAAAGTTGCTGTTTATAAGTAAATGTCATTTGCTGCATCAATCAGATTTGAAAGCGCAAACCCTTCACTTAGGTTTCAGTTCTTTTCCACCTTGTATCTCCCCTAAAACAATGCCATCTATAGTCCTGCTTGATGGTATTCTGTAACTTATGGAAAAAGTCAAGCGAAATTCTTGGGCCATTACATAATGCATCTCTGGGTTTTTATGTTTGACTATGGCAGTCCTGTCATTATGAATTAGTGACCTGATCTGTTAGCGTTATTAAAGTTATGTTTGCTCTGTTAGTATGGCATGAAAATTAACAAGGCCACCTAATGAAATGAAGGGTTGAGTCCTCCTGGACACTTGGGGAGAGAGCTGCACAATCCGGGAGCACCCTGCTGAGCCCACCCGCTCCCTGGCTGCTCTGTGCGAGTGCTAGGGCAGACCCCACCTGCTTCTCGAGTGACCACCAGTGTGGACATGTCCCGCTTTCTGGGGGGCCGGTGGCTTTGTCCCTTGGTCCACGGAAACAAGTAGCAGCGTCATTTTGTAATGGGAGGAGGAACAGCACACCTCTATGCCGGCAGCTGCCCACTGGGTTAGCTTTCTGTGCTGCCCAGCAGAAGACCACAGACTTAGCAGCTGGACACCGCCCCATCAGTGATCTCACAGGTTCTCTGGGTCAGGAGTCTGGGCTCAGCTTCACTGGTCATCTGCTCGGGGGTCTCACAAGTTTGCGATCAGCTGGGCTACAATCTTACCTGGAGGTCTGAGTGACAAGGATCTGCTGTCGGTCCATGCAAGCTGCCAGCCGGATTCACTTCTTGGAAGCTGCTGGCTGAGGGAACCAGCTTCTTGACTGTGGGCCACCCTTGGATTTAGAGGCTGCCCATGGTCCCCCAGGGGCTGCTCACAGCCTGGCTGTTTGCTTCTGCAAGGCCATCAGAAGAGAGAGTTTCTTGCCTCAAAGAGTGAAGACCCTCTGCAAAGGGCTTTTACATACATAAGCCAAGCTCAGCCAGGATAATCTTCATTCTGAATAACTCAGACTCGACTGATGTGGTATTGTAATTATTGTAATTACACCTGCAAAATCCCTTTCTCTTTGCATTATTCTGCCAGCTAGAAGGTTGTTACGTGTCCGCCCCCATTCCAGGGAAGGAGTTCTATGGGGGGAGAGGTGGAGACCTCAGGCGCCACTCTGAGTAGACAGTGAGGTCAGTGAAAGCTGAACACGGTCTGTCACTCCCCCAGCTGCCCAGGTGGCACCGGCGGTGAAGAGGAGGAACCCCCCAGCTAATGCAGGAGACATGAAAGATGTGAGCTCGACCCCTGTGTCGGGAAGATCTGCCGGTCGAGGGCCGGGCGACTCACTCCAGTATAGTGCTCTCGCCTGGAGAGTCCCCTTGGCCAGAGGAGCCCGGCGGGCTACCGTCCACATGGTCGCAGAATCTGACACGACTGAAGCGACTTAGCATGCACGCACGTTACTCCTCCACTTCTGCGTTACAATCACCTCGTGCACCCTTCACAGTAAGGGGTCCCTGCAGAGCGGTGTGAGCTCACGGGTTCGCCATGGCCCCAGAGGCCGCCTCCCTCCAGGCCACCTGCGCCCTGGCTCCAGTCAGCTGGCCACAGTCCCTGCTTCCGGGCTTGTCCACTTCCCTCCCCCACGTCTTCACACCTTCACTGTATTCTGGCCTTGGCTAAACTCCCGCCGCATCAGAGAAACCCTAATGCCACACCCCTCCCGATCAGATGGCCCCCGGAGCTCCCAGGGGCCCTGGTTTCTGCCTCTTTTCTGAGCCTGGTTCGGCAGCCCGGTGCGGACTCCACAAGCTAAAGACCCGTCACCAGGGATCCTCTTCCACGGTTTGGTTTGCGACCCAAGATTCCTGAGCGGCCGTGTCAAAGTGGGCAAATTACTCTCCCTCCGGAACCCGAGGATGCTGTCAGGCGGGCTCGGGGCTGTGTGAACGCGGAGGACCCTGCTCTTTCCCCAAGAGAAACGCCTGCAAAGGATGCAGTTCTGGGCTGTTTTTTGAGGATGACGATGAGATACATGTCTGTAATATTTGCTAACTTGGCTTCATGTACTTATTTTCAAGCCACATTTGGGATAAATTATTATCTTGAAAAAACTTTTTTCACTCTTACTTTTCAGGAAATGACTTCTAACTCAAGCTTCTCATCATCTTCAATGGCGGTGTCACTATCATCCCAGAGTTCTCTCTCTGCCTCAGATTCCCAGCTCACCTCGTCTTGCCTTTCTTCTGGATTGTTCTAGCTACGGTCTTTTCAAAAATCGCGTGTGGGGGACTTCCCTAGTGGTCCAGTGGATAAGACTCCACCTCCCCAGTGCAGGAGACACGGGCTTGATTCCACAAGCTGAGGGTTGAGGCCAAAAGAAAGAAAACCGTGTGATGCTGTCCCTGGTAAGTCATCCCACTCACGCAGAGCTAGGAGTCACTGTTACTATACATCCTTCTCAAAAAGAAAAGAAAAACCCTTTTTAAATTGTAAAATATAAAACACAGAAAAATATAGAAGGTGTAAATGTGAATTATTTTAAAGCAAAACATGTAATCACCACATGGGTCAAGAACTAGAATGCTGGCAAAAATCCCAAAGCTTCAGTATGTCCCTTTAGTGCCACCAAAGGCATCTACATCCTGGTTGCTATGGTAACATTATGGTACTCACTGTCTTGATACTTTGACCATTAAAGTACATCCTCCAATGTTGTAATTAAGTTCTTGCCTATTTTTGAATTTCACCATAAAAGGATCATATAAGCCTCTGTGGGGTCTGGCTTGCTTACTTGGCACATGTTCGGGATTCACCCATGTTGCTGCTGTCCTTCCTTCCATTTTTGTTACCAATAACATCCCATATAGAAATACACAAGCCATGTACATTTATCCATTCTCCTGGTGCTGGACACTCGGGCCGTGCCAGATGTGGCTGCTGAGCACGTGCTCGCCCCTGCTCCTGCTGTCAATAACATCCCATATAGAAATACACAGGCCACATGCATCTATCCATTCTCCTGGTGCTGGACACTCGGGCTGTGCCAGACGCGGCTGCTGAGCACACTCTTGCACCTGCTCCTGCTGTGTGTACCATCTAAGGCGATGCTGTCCCCGGGCCAGTCCCAGCTTCGTCAGACCAATTTCCCCAGTGATAGCATCAGCCTACAATTCCAGGTGGCCTTCCTGGGCGGTGTCTCATTGTGGGTTTTATCTGCATGTCTCTGCTTGCTGAGGTTGAGCACTTTTCCCTACATTTACTAACCATCTGTATCCACCCCCCACCTTTTTTTTTTTCTTAAAAGTTGATTTAAGTCCTTTGCTTTTTTTAAAAGTGTCTGTCTTGTTCATACTGACTGACCGGCGTTCTTTCCATAATCTACATCCCAGCTCTTTGTTGGCAACAAGTGTTGCAAATATCTTCTCCGGCTTGTGGTTTGCCATTTGGGCATTTGTTTGTTAATACTGTAATTATTAAAAATATAAAAACTTTTTATTTCATATTGGGGTACAGCTGATTAACAATATTGTGATAGCTTCGGGTGAACAGCAAAGGGACTCAGCCATACATGTATCCACTCTCCCAAACTCCCCTCCCATCCAGGCTGCTACATAATATTGAGTAGAGTTCTCTGTGCTATACAGTAGGACCTTGTTGGTTATCTATTTTAAATGTAACAGTGTGTATATGTTGATCTCAAGGTGGCTTGCCTTTTCACCGTCTTAATGATCAGGAGAACTTTTTGATTTTAAAGTAGTTGAAGGGGGAGAGACAAACTGGGAGACTGGGACTGACGTATACACACTACTATATGTGAAACAGAGAACTAATAAGAACCTACTGTATAACACAAGGAATTCTACTCAGTACTCTCTAATGTCCTATATGGGAAAAGAATCTAAAAAAGAGTGGATATATGTGTATGTACAATTGATCCACTTTGTTGTACAGCGGAAACACGACACTGTAAATAAACTATACTCCAACTAAAAACTCATCAAAAAATAATTGAAAAGAATTTAAAAGAATTTTAAAAAGCTTTCTTTTAAAAAAAAATTTTTTTTCTTTTTAAAATTTTAACTGCAGGCTAATTACAATATTGTGGTGGTTTTTGCCATACACTCACATGAATCAGCCATGGGTGTACATGAGTTCCCCATCCTGACCCTCCCTCCCACCTCCCTCCCCATCCCATCCCTTGAGTCGTCCCAGTGCACCAGCCCTGAGCACCCTGTCTCATGCATTGAACCTGGACTGGCGATCTCTTTCACATATGATAATATACATGTTTCAATGCTATTCTCTCAAATCATCCCACCCTTGGCTTCTCCCACAGGGTCCAAAACTCTGTACTTTACATCTGTGTCTCTTTTGCTGTCTCACATACAGGGTCATCATTACCATCTTTCTAAATTACATATACATTAATATACTGTATTGGTGTTTTTCTTTCTGACTTACTTCGCTCTGTATAATAGGCTCCAGTTTCATCCACCTCATCAGAACTGATTCAAATGCATTCTTTTTAATAGCTGAGTAATATTCCATTGTGTATATGTACCACAGCTTTCTTATCCATTTGTCTGGACATCTAGGTTGCTTCCATAATGAATGTTTTCGAAGACTCTTGTACAGAAGACTCTTGAGAGTCCCTTGCATAGCAAGAAGATCAAACAAGTCGATCCTAAAGGAAATCACCCTGAATAGTCATTGGAAGAACTGATGGTTGATGCTGAAGCTCCAATATTTTGGCCACCTGATGTGAAGAGCTGACTCATTGGGAAAGACCCTGATACTAGGAAAGATTGAGGGCAGGAGAAGGGGGTGACAGAGGATGAGATGGTTGGATTGCATCACCAACTCAATGGACATGAATTTGAGCAAGCTCCGGGAGACACTGAAGGACAGGAGAGCCTGACGTGCTGCAGTCCATGGAGTCACAAAGAGTTGGACACGACTTAGCAACGAAATAACAAACTGGGTGTATTAATTTTTTCCTTTAAGGTTGGTGCTTTTTGCATCTCTTGTTGAAATCCTCCCTTCCCTCAAGATTGTTAGGATGTTCTCTTATACTGTCCTCATGATGCTTTGGTCTCGTACACTTAGCCCTGTGATTAGCGTGGTCACCTCTCTTAAGAGGTGTGTGCCTCTTAACACCTCGTCCAATGAGCATCGCTTTTACTCTCAAAGGTACCTGCAGAATTTCCTTAAGCTTTTCTTCCAGGACAGATGATACCTGTGGTGCTGGCCGTGGACAGGGCTCCACTTCTACGCTAGAGAGGTTGCTGATGGGGTTTGGGATGGGAAATGCCACTCTGGAGTAGCTTAGTGGAAAAACTTCGTCTGTAAATGGCTGTAAATGTCTTGACAATGAAGCACATTTTAGGTGCAACTGGTGTGCTGGGACAAGTTTATTCCTGGAGTCAAATTACAGAACACTCCTTTTTTATGCAGGTCTAACACAGACTGTGGTCTGGTTTTGAATATTCTGTGAGACTTTAGTGCCATTTGACTTCCTTGGTAGCTCAGAGGGTAAGGAGTCTGCCTGCAATGCGGGAGACTCGGGTTCGATCCCTGGGTGGGGAAGATCCCCTGGAGAAGGAAATGGCAACCCACTCCAGTACTCTTGCCTGGAGAACCCCATGGGCGGAGGAGCCTGGCAGGCTACAGTCCATGGAGTCGCAGAGAGTCAGACTCGACTGAGCGACTTCACTTCCCTTAGTGCTGTGAGAAGCTCCTCAAACTGCTCCTGACCAGGAGACGTGGCCTGGTGGGGTACAGGGTAAAGCATAAGGCAAGTGGAAGGTGGCCCCTGCCTGAAAGGCTTCTGGTGGAGAACAGATAAATATACAGACCTATATTCTGACAGGTATATAAACACTAGGGATTGAAGGTATGAGTGCAAGTTTATTTGGCTGTGCTGGGTCTTAGTTGTGGCATCTGGGATCTAGTTCCCTGACCAGGGATTGAACCAGGGCCCCTTGCATTGGTGGGGAGTCTTAGCCACCAGACCACCAGGGAAGTCTCATGAGAGCAAGTTTTACTTTGCTTGTTGGAGTGTAGCTTATGTTAAGCAAATTAACCTGGGCTTCTTGGTCCACTCCTGACCCTTGTACTTTACCACTGACCTCATCAGTTTATCCTCCTTAACCCTTGATTAGCCGCCTTTATACACCCAACTCAAATAAACCCCTATAGGTTACAGCCTTTTCGGCCTTCTCACGTTATTTCTCTCTCCCCGATTGGACCTTTTCATTCAGATGAAGAGGTCTCTTGACCAATCTGAACCCCCAGTAGGGCCTGACACACAGTAAGCACTCCTAAAATGTTTGTCACGTGAACATTTGACTAGGCTGTTTACATGACTTTGCATGACTAGGTGGGGGTCAGGCAGCTGACAGTGACTGTCGCTGGCTCCAGGTTCAGAGTGCTATTTGTCTGTTAGAGGTTGTGTAGGTTTTCTCTTAGATACAAAACATCCCCTCTTCACGTGCAGGCACGGGTGCCTGACCTTGGCTGTGTGAATCAGGACATGCACGCGAAGTCTCAGCTGCACTTTCTACACAGTGTTTCTGCAAGTTTTTCTCTACCACAGATGGGGGAAATACCACATCTTTAGCTGCTTTATCTCTTAAGTATCAAGTGAAAAATGAAAGTGTTAAAGTTCATTTCATCAGCAGAGTGCAAAGGAAGGAGCTGGATGGCATGGGCCACCCTGGGGGCCGACCAGCAATGGCTCAGTGGTGAGAAGGGGTCGTCAAGCCGAGGAGCGAGGCTGCCCAGGGTCCCGCCCCAAGAGCGCCAGTTTCATGGCCAACATTTGACTGACTAGCTTTACAGAGGGAGGAACGACTGTAAGCAGAATTAAAATGAAAAGACTGTGTACCGCTTGTGAGTGTTTACTCCCAGTGAAAAATAATGTCCACAGAGAAAGGAAACATCAGTGGCTACCAAAGAGAGATGCCACTGCAGTTTAGGAACAACCTAAGCACCTCAGCTTAGCTCACGGCAGACAGCCTACCATCACAAGAGGGTGAAGACAGCCTACCGTCACTTAGCTCACGGCAGACAGCCTACCGTCACGAGAGGGTGAAGACAGCCCCACACAATGCTGATGGGGGGGCTGAAACGCAGCCATGGGGTGAGAGGTGTGCGAGTCAGTTCTGCTCATCTCTGCCCTTTCGTTCAGGCTCTTCCAACATTTCTCAATGTATGAATTTACCCTTCTATCTGGGGGACTGAGGGAGGGATATTCATTCCTTTAATAAAAATCAAGTACCTGTTGTGTGCTGAGTAATCATAAAGCCCTGGAAATTCCAATATGAGTAAGAGAGGCACTCCCTCGGAGATCTCATGGTGTGATCAAGGAGACAGATGGGAAGACAAACAATTGTAATATGACCCATGAGGGGCTAGAATGGAGAATGTGCAAAGTATGAGGGTGTAGACTCAGGTCTATTTTCCCTTGGTAAGATCTGACCTTTGATCTGAGACTTAAGGTGGCATGAGAGTGCAAAGTGGAAGAAGGAAGGTGGGCAGGGCGTGTGGGACAGTGGGATCTGTGTGGAGGAAGCCCAGGGGTCTGCTGGAGCAACGAGGGGCTGCATATGGACCTCTGCCAAGGCTCAAGCTTAGAGGTTCGGGGAGCTGAGGCTACCATGGAAGGTGAGGCCAGGTGGGGAAAGCCATCGGGAAGAAGCTCAGCTCTTTCCTATGGCTGATGGGCAACCACTGGAGACATCCAGTCAGCCCTCCTGGCATCAGTCCAGCCATGCCTCTCTGCCCCAAACAGCAGAATATACACAGTAATGTCCATCATCGTGAAAGGAGCTCTCTATCAATCATCGGGAAGGGTGCTGGGTCCAGAGGTATATAGTCTATAAAGTGTTTCTGGAACTCTCACAAAGCAGTGATGCAAATGGCCAAGTTCAGCAGCCCAATTACGCAGAGATGATAATAACACTAGGAATACATGAGTCCTCACTGGGAGCCAGGCACTGCTGGAAGCGATCTGCACGCACTTCCTCACTTCATCCTCTGCACCACCCAAAGGTACAGATGATGTTATTCCCACTTTGTAGATAAGGACACAGGAGCTGAGTGACTCACATAGCAAGCGAGGGACCTGGAATCTGAACCCTGGGGAGAGAAGTGGCAAAGTTAGGATGGAGAAGAAACAGGAAATCAAAGTTGAGATTTTTAAAAAGCAGAAACCAGAATGAGGATGATCAGTTGTGGTGAGGACAGAAAAATGCAGACCTCCTGACAATAACAGAAAGGTCAGCTCTGCAAAGGCTGGAAGGACTGGGGAGTGGGGGTCGGGGTGGGGGAGGAACACGGGTCCCCAGAAGATCCACTTGTCAGACCCTGAATCCAGGAAAAATGGCGGGGAACTCTCACAGCACACAGCACTCCAAGGACACAGTCCACGGCCTGTCCAAAGCAGAGCCCAAGGCCAGAGAGGAAGCAGCTACAAAGCGTCACATGCAGAACAGGATCTAGTTCTTTCTACTTTAAGACTAATGTTTCTGCAGACCAGTGGCCATTCACGCTCCTGCTAACAGTACTCCAATTCTCCTCTGAGGAACCACCCCCTCTGTCTGGCTGGGCCCTTATGCTATGGGTCTCAGCTCAGGCTGCTACAACAAAAATACCAGACTGAGGAGTTAAACAACAAATATTTCTCACAATTCCGGAAGCTGAGAGTCCAGGATCAAGGCCCTAGTAGATATGGCATCAGGGGACAGCCTGCTTCCAGGCTTGAGGACAGCCACCCTCTTTGCTATAGCATTACAAGAGGCAGGGCTGTGAGGTCTTCTAGTCTCTTTATGAGGGTTCCACCTTCATGACTTAATCCTCTCAAAGATCCTGTTGCTAAATGCACCTTCAGGGATCTGAGTTTCAATTATGAATCCTGCACTTCAGTCGTATCCGACTCTGTGCGACCCCATAGACGGCAGCCCACCAGGTTCCCCCATCCCTGGTATTCTCCAGGCAAGAACACTGAAGTGGGTTGCCATTTCCTTCTCCAATGCATGAAAGTGAAAAGTGAAAGTGAAGTCACTCAGTTGTGTCCGACTCTTCGCAACCCCATGGACTGCGGCCCACCGCAGGCTCCTCTATCCATGGGATTTTCCAGGCAGGAGTACTGGAGTGGGACACCATTGCCTTCTCCGAATGATGAATCCTGGGTGGACACAAACATACCATCCAAAACAACCCACTTCTCCAGGCCTAGTCAGTCCACACATGCCACTCCCTCATCACACACAAGACTCCGCAGAGCCATCCAGGGTGACCCAGAGGCTTCAGCTTTTTCTCCGTCTGGAGACAATCCATGTGAGGCTTCCCCTGTGGGTCCCCAGAAAGGAAGAAGAACCAGAGAAGGGAGAGAAGCGAGGGCCACCTGATACTGCTCCAGCCTTTGTGTCTGGCCTTTCCTCAGCTGCATCTCCTTTTTCGTGTTCGTTTTTCTCTCTCCAGCCCAACTTTGGGGAAAGCATCATTTCCTACCTCTCTTGGATTGTTGGAGAGATGAATTGAGAAGGCCTACGTACAGCACTTACACCAGAGCCTGACACCCACCAAGCACTCACCTGTTGGCATTACTACATAAAGCTACCTCGAAGTAGGCCTTCGAGGGTAGGTAAACACTGGCAACACAGAACCTGAACAAAACGGTGACTTGTTATTGCTACCACACCATGTTGTACTCACAAAATCACCTGTTCCTGGGATTTCTCCCAAGAGCGTTAAAGCTTTATGTGTAGGCAAGGCGACGTTTCGATTAGGTGGAAACCACCTGGACACCTGTTTCGGTGCCTGATGCCGGCTCGCGCCCCCCCACCCCCCGCCCACTCCTCCAGTCCCTGCAGGGCTGTGCACCCAGGCGCCTCCCGACCCTGCCCCGCTCCTCGCCTGAGGCCCTGAGAACACACCGCCTGCTCCAATGGGTAGAGCCTGGGGGCGGCCGGCGGCCTCAAGAGGCGACCGGCCAGGTCCCGGGGGACTGTGGACCGTGTGCGGGGCCGCGTCGGTCCCGGGAGCACGGAAAGCGCGCGCAACTGCCGCGGCTTCGCCGCACTTCTTGCAGACCCCCGGAAGTGGGCGGGCGCGCGACCCCGCCGAGACCCCGAGGCCGGCTGAGGACGCAGTAGGCCGCAGCCAATAGCGCGCTTGCGGTCTTCCGCGTCACTGCAAAGCTGACCAATGGGCGCGGGTCTGGCTGCCGCTTCCTGCCCACAGTCTCCTCCGCCTAGCGGGAGGGCCGGGCCGCTCTCCAGCCGCCGAGCAGCAATCGCGGCGACCCCGCCCGCGCGGTGCCCCTCTCCCGCAGGTGAGTGCAGCGGTGGCCGGGAGGTAGGACGGCCGCCTCGGTCACTCCTGCAGGTTGGGGCGGCTGAGGCAGCAACTGCGTTTTTCCCGCGCGTGCGGAGTGGGGAAGGGGCTGTGCTGGTGCTCTTTGCTGCGCACCCGCGGGCGCAGCACCCCCCCCCCCCCCCCCCCCCCCCCCCCCCCCGNACTGAGGGAGGGATATTCATTCCTTTAATAAAAATCAAGTACCTGTTGTGTGCTGAGTAATCATAAAGCCCTGGAAATTCCAATATGAGTAAGAGAGGCACTCCCTCGGAGATCTCATGGTGTGATCAAGGAGACAGATGGGAAGACAAACAATTGTAATATGACCCATGAGGGGCTAGAATGGAGAATGTGCAAAGTATGAGGGTGTAGACTCAGGTCTATTTTCCCTTGGTAAGATCTGACCTTTGATCTGAGACTTAAGGTGGCATGAGAGTGCAAAGTGGAAGAAGGAAGGTGGGCAGGGCGTGTGGGACAGTGGGATCTGTGTGGAGGAAGCCCAGGGGTCTGCTGGAGCAACGAGGGGCTGCATATGGACCTCTGCCAAGGCTCAAGCTTAGAGGTTCGGGGAGCTGAGGCTACCATGGAAGGTGAGGCCAGGTGGGGAAAGCCATCGGGAAGAAGCTCAGCTCTTTCCTATGGCTGATGGGCAACCACTGGAGACATCCAGTCAGCCCTCCTGGCATCAGTCCAGCCATGCCTCTCTGCCCCAAACAGCAGAATATACACAGTAATGTCCATCATCGTGAAAGGAGCTCTCTATCAATCATCGGGAAGGGTGCTGGGTCCAGAGGTATATAGTCTAAAGTGTTTCTGGAACTCTCACAAAGCAGTGATGCAAATGGCCAAGTTCAGCAGCCCAATTACGCAGAGATGATAATAACACTAGGAATACATGAGTCCTCACTGGGAGCCAGGCACTGCTGGAAGCGATCTGCACGCACTTCCTCACTTCATCCTCTGCACCACCCAAAGGTACAGATGATGTTATTCCCACTTTGTAGATAAGGACACAGGAGCTGAGTGACTCACATAGCAAGCGAGGGACCTGGAATCTGAACCCTGGGGAGAGAAGTGGCAAAGTTAGGATGGAGAAGAAACAGGAAATCAAAGTTGAGATTTTTAAAAAGCAGAAACCAGAATGAGGATGATCAGTTGTGGTGAGGACAGAAAAATGCAGACCTCCTGACAATAACAGAAAGGTCAGCTCTGCAAAGGCTGGAAGGACTGGGGAGTGGGGGTCGGGGTGGGGGAGGAACACGGGTCCCCAGAAGATCCACTTGTCAGACCCTGAATCCAGGAAAAATGGCGGGGAACTCTCACAGCACACAGCACTCCAAGGACACAGTCCACGGCCTGTCCAAAGCAGAGCCCAAGGCCAGAGAGGAAGCAGCTACAAAGCGTCACATGCAGAACAGGATCTAGTTCTTTCTACTTTAAGACTAATGTTTCTGCAGACCAGTGGCCATTCACGCTCCTGCTAACAGTACTCCAATTCTCCTCTGAGGAACCACCCCCTCTGTCTGGCTGGGCCCTTATGCTATGGGTCTCAGCTCAGGCTGCTACAACAAAAATACCAGACTGAGGAGTTAAACAACAAATATTTCTCACAATTCCGGAAGCTGAGAGTCCAGGATCAAGGCCCTAGTAGATATGGCATCAGGGGACAGCCTGCTTCCTGGCTTGAGGACAGCCACCCTCTTTGCTATAGCATTACAAGAGGCAGGGCTGTGAGGTCTTCTAGTCTCTTTATGAGGGTTCCACCTTCATGACTTAATCCTCTCAAAGATCCTGTTGCTAAATGCACCTTCAGGGATCTGAGTTTCAATTATGAATCCTGCACTTCAGTCGTATCCGACTCTGTGCGACCCCATAGACGGCAGCCCACCAGGTTCCCCCATCCCTGGTATTCTCCAGGCAAGAACACTGAAGTGGGTTGCCATTTCCTTCTCCAATGCATGAAAGTGAAAAGTGAAAGTGAAGTCACTCAGTTGTGTCCGACTCTTCGCAACCCCATGGACTGCGGCCCACCGCAGGCTCCTCTATCCATGGGATTTTCCAGGCAGGAGTACTGGAGTGGGACACCATTGCCTTCTCCGAATGATGAATCCTGGGTGGACACAAACATACCATCCAAAACAACCCACTTCTCCAGGCCTAGTCAGTCCACACATGCCACTCCCTCATCACACACAAGACTCCGCAGAGCCATCCAGGGTGACCCAGAGGCTTCAGCTTTTTCTCCGTCTGGAGACAATCCATGTGAGGCTTCCCCTGTGGGTCCCCAGAAAGGAAGAAGAACCAGAGAAGGGAGAGAAGCGAGGGCCACCTGATACTGCTCCAGCCTTTGTGTCTGGCCTTTCCTCAGCTGCATCTCCTTTTTCGTGTTCGTTTTTCTCTCTCCAGCCCAACTTTGGGGAAAGCATCATTTCCTACCTCTCTTGGATTGTTGGAGAGATGAATTGAGAAGGCCTACGTACAGCACTTACACCAGAGCCTGACACCCACCAAGCACTC
Source organism: Raphicerus campestris (assembly GCA_006410735.1). Lineage (NCBI taxonomy): Eukaryota > Metazoa > Chordata > Mammalia > Artiodactyla > Bovidae > Raphicerus > Raphicerus campestris. The sequence continues at coordinate 119,835 of SJYW01043012.1, forward strand.
ACCTGTTGGCATTACTACATAAAGCTACCTCGAAGTAGGCCTTCGAGGGTAGGTAAACACTGGCAACACAGAACCTGAACAAAACGGTGACTTGTTATTGCTACCACACCATGTTGTACTCACAAAATCACCTGTTCCTGGGATTTCTCCCAAGAGCGTTAAAGCTTTATGTGTAGGCAAGGCGACGTTTCGATTAGGTGGAAACCACCTGGACACCTGTTTCGGTGCCTGATGCCGGCTCGCGCCCCCCCACCCCCCGCCCACTCCTCCAGTCCCTGCAGGGCTGTGCACCCAGGCGCCTCCCGACCCTGCCCCGCTCCTCGCCTGAGGCCCTGAGAACACACCGCCTGCTCCAATGGGTAGAGCCTGGGGGCGGCCGGCGGCCTCAAGAGGCGACCGGCCAGGTCCCGGGGGACTGTGGACCGTGTGCGGGGCCGCGTCGGTCCCGGGAGCACGGAAAGCGCGCGCAACTGCCGCGGCTTCGCCGCACTTCTTGCAGACCCCCGGAAGTGGGCGGGCGCGCGACCCCGCCGAGACCCCGAGGCCGGCTGAGGACGCAGTAGGCCGCAGCCAATAGCGCGCTTGCGGTCTTCCGCGTCACTGCAAAGCTGACCAATGGGCGCGGGTCTGGCTGCCGCTTCCTGCCCACAGTCTCCTCCGCCTAGCGGGAGGGCCGGGCCGCTCTCCAGCCGCCGAGCAGCAATCGCGGCGACCCCGCCCGCGCGGTGCCCCTCTCCCGCAGGTGAGTGCAGCGGTGGCCGGGAGGTAGGACGGCCGCCTCGGTCACTCCTGCAGGTTGGGGCGGCTGAGGCAGCAACTGCGTTTTTCCCGCGCGTGCGGAGTGGGGAAGGGGCTGTGCTGGTGCTCTTTGCTGCGCACCCGCGGGCGCAGCACCCCCCCCCCCACCGCCCCCCGCGCCAGCAACGTGATACCCAACCCCACATCTGCCCTGGAGTGACTTGGGAAGTGGCTGGAGGGTGGAGAGGATCGAACCCGTCTCCCCTCCTGTGGGCAGTTATGACAGCAAAGCCGCTTGCCCTGGGATTAGCTCAGGCAGATGGTCAGGGCCGGCGCTGAGATACTACTGGTGGCCGGGCAAGGGGCCCATGTGTCGCCCCACCTCTGGGAACCAGAGTGAAACCAGGCTGACCGCCCAGACCAGAGAGCCGGGGGTTATTTTCTGAGCTGCCAAATGTGGGAGAGGATGGACCCAGGTCCTCAGGAAGGGCTCAACTGTCTTGCATGTCCTTCTGTTTTCTCCCACCTCTTTGACCCTGACATCGCCTCCCAGCAGCCCGCACAATTGTCAGGCAGGCAGTGAACCGCTTTTGTAGCAAAGGGGCTCACTTCTCTGTACAGGGGATGGGTGTGACAGGGTGTGATAAAAAGGAAAAAAAGGCAGAAAACCTTGCAGGAAGCAGTCCTAAGGCGATTGGGCAGTAAATGCTTCAGGCTCTGCCACACCCCTGCCTACGCTCTCCACCCCCACCTTCCCTTGGGTACCTCCACTTCTCTGAAGGAATCTGGTAATTAACCACGCAGAAAGGCAGATGGTTCTGAGGGTGGCCAGCAAGCCTTCTGAGTAGAATGGCGGGGGCACCAACTGGAATTCATCGTGCAGAATTTCTTGGTGAATCAGAGGTCACTTTCTTGGGAGATGTTGCCTCTACCACTTCACTTCTACAAAACAGAGAAATCCCAGAATTGTGGAACTCACCGCTTCAACCTCCCATTCAAGAGTCCTCTGACCCAGTGACCTAGTGTCCCTAGATGTGTTACCTCATCACCTCACAGCCAGAAACTGGCTTAGGAGAAATTGAGACCACATCTTGGCCAAGGAGGTGGGACTAATCAAGGGTGGCTAAGTCCTGTCATCTTTAGCTGGGAAATGATGGGCACCAGGATTTTCCACTCCAGAGGGAGTTTACAAACATCACCCCCAGGTGAGTCTTCTGTTTGTTAGCTGCCCAGAAGCCTCAATTATGTCTCTTTGGAAATGACCGCTTAGTCATTTCTTTGAAGGAAAGTGTATCTAAGTTCAACATCATCATTCATTGAGCTCAAGATGCAGACTGGGCCTGACGTCACCGGTTACTTGTACAGTGAGCCAAGAAATGTCTTCGAAGACTGGGTTCACATTAAAAATGTCACCATGGGGGACCCCCCCCCCCGGTGGCCCAAGGGCTAAGACTCCATGCTACCACATCCCACATGCTGCAACTAAAGATCCCATGTGCTGCAGTTAAGTCCCAGCACAGCCTAATAATAAACATTTTTTAATTTAAAAAAAATCACCATGGGAACTGACATACCTCCTTCCCCTATGCAAAACTCTTACTTTTCCCCAACAACTTATGAAGAGGATTGTTAAACATAGTCAAATTGAAAGAATTATACAGTAAGCACCCACATACTCACCATCCACCTAGATTCTACTGTTGACAGCTTAACATACTTGCCTTATCGCAGACCCATCCACCTGTTAGAAGCTTTGTATTGTTGTGTAGTCGCTAAGTCGAGTCTGACTCGGAGTCCTCCAGGCTCCTCTATCCATGATTTCCCAGGCACGAATACTGGACTGGGTTGCCATTTCCTTCTCCAGGGGATCGTCCCAACCTAGGGATCAAACCTGTGTCTCCTGCATTGGCAGGCAGATTCTTTACCACTGAGCCACCAGGGAAGCGTGACCTAGGACCTTACTTTTAACCTCAAGTATTTGTGACATTTGGCTTCCCTGGAACTGTATTTCCATCTTAGCTCAGGGAGTCAGTGAATGTAGGTGGCAGTGATTTTCTGTGACTTTGAATAAACACTCACTTTGTGCAGGGCACTGAGAGATGCAGAGGAAATGAGGTCAAGGACTCAGACTGACCAGAAAGGGCTTTGATTTTTTGTTTGTTTTTAACAGAGACAAGATAGGCAGTCTGGGATAGTAAATGCCAAGAAGTAAAATGATTTCAGTAACACTCGTTGAGTTCCTGCTGGGTGCTGAACACTCTGGTATAACTCTGAGACCTTTTTCAGGTCTCACAACAACTACATAAGTAGGTCAGTCCTCCTTTCTGCCTTTTCCAGATTAGGAGATTGAGACACAGAGAGGTTAGTCAGTGGACTTTCGGTCATGCTAGAAGGTAGTGGGGCCAGGACCCAAATTCCCACAGTCTGGGTCCAGTGTGACTCTGGGACTCTTGAGTCACAGTGTAAGTGCTTTGGGGGGAGAGTGGACCCTCAGGCTTGACCAGGGAAGAGCAGAAGGCATCTGGAGGTGCTGCAGCTATCCCAGGAGTCCCAGCTCAGGCACCCAGATGAAGTTGCCAGTTTTCAAATGGCTTCAGAAAGCTCGCGTCCTGACTTCCCATGTGTTTGACCTGGACGTTTGCCCCAGGTGGAAGGATCACACTTCTCTATTCTTCCTGTTGCCACTGCCTCTCCTGAGTGTTTTCCAAAGTTTGGCGCCTGCTCCACTTCCCGACTTCCTGTTCTTTATCCTTCAGTCACTTCCTTTGCAGTCCACACTCTCTTCTCCATGTTTGTAAGACACACTTTGTTCCAAACGAGCCTAGTTGCTCACAGCAGTTGCTCCCGTTTTCAGAGGCACTCCGTCACCCATGTTGCCATTCCAGTTGTCACGCTTTCTGTGCCCCCGATGTCTCAGCAGAACAGCCTGGCTCCAGCTGTGAGGCGCCCAGGCTCCGTCTTCTGGTCGCTCCGGCTTCCAAGTCACACAAGCTGTGCCCTCCTTTTGCAGTGCTACGCAGTCTTGGGTGTGGGGGCTGCGCCATTGGGCAGAGCTGCTCGCTGTGACCCCCACCTCCCCACTGCCCTCATCCAGCTGCTCTGCTTTGCTGCCGTAGGTCCAGCCACGTGGCCTTGATGCGGCTCCAGGAGTCACGCTCCAGGGAGCAGCAGCCCCGTCAGCCCCAGGGGTGGGGGTTGGGGGGCGGTCAGTGGTGATGCTGAAAGCTCAGCTTCTCTGTCCACCAGTGCCACACTGAATCTTGGAGACAGACCCTGATGCTGGGAAAGACTGAAGGCAAACGGAGAAGAGGGTGGCAGAGGATAAGATGGTTAGAGAGGTTCACGTCCAACTCAGTGGACAGAAACTTGAGCAAACTCTGGGAAATAGTGGAGGACAGAGGATCCTGGCATGGTGCAGTCCAGGAGTCGCAGAGTCAGACACAACTTAGCAACTGCACAATGACAACAGAGTTCCGGGTGAAGTTAAAAAGGACAGCTTTACCGCTCTGCCAGGCAGAGGGGACCACAGCAGGCTAAATGCCCTCAAGTACATGTATCCCTACGTGGGGAACATAGTGACAAGTTTTGCAGTAATTGTCCAAAGAGGGTGTGGTAAGCTCATGGACAAGCTGATGGGTTGGTAGTGAGGTCAGCACCATCATCATCAGCCTTCAGCGTCATCAACCTTTGGGTCCAATGGCCTGGGGTCTGCATGCTTGTGGGAAGCATACTATGGTTAGTCATTAACTTCTCCCACCTGGAGGGGGTTTCGTGTCTGCAAGGTAGCTTAAAGGTACTGTGGTGTGTGGTGGGCAACCAGGGCCTTGCCCCAAGACTGCTCTGGACTGTCTCTCTCTGGTCTTGCAGTCTCTTCCTTTCCTAATGACCAACTGCTTGAATCTGCCCCTTGGAACTCAGGGAAGGTCATGGAGGCTGAATGAAGGCCATCCTCTGCAGCCAAAGAAACGGAGGACACAGGAAGGCCTTGTGCCCAGAAGCCCCACTGGGCTCTGCCAGTGTCAGTGGCAGAGCACAGCTGTGGGCCTGCACACCATCCACGAAGCAGAAGGGGAAACGAGCGAGGAAGGAACAGCAGGGGAGAACAGCAGGAGGAGGGGGTCAGGGGGAGGTGGCCACCGAAGGCAGGTGAAGACAGGCCCCTGCCGTCCCTGCCCCCTGCTCAGTCGAGGGGCTCCTATAGGACCACACAGGACTCTGGCTGGGGTGCTGGGCCTATGCGGATGCCCCTACCAAACCCAGAGGAAGGGGGCTCACAGGGAGCCCCGCCAGCGTGAGGGGGACCCAGTGCACCAGAGGGTGAGGCCTCTGGGGAGGCCTCTCAAGGATTCATTAGATCTGCAACCTGTCATTTATTCTTTAGACAAGAAAGATCCAAACTGTGACCAAATGATAACACTATTCATTAAACTGGGGGCAGGATGTATTTGGATGGTATATATTTTTTCCTCTGGACTTTTTTGTGTATTTGGAGGAAAAAAAAAAATCCTTACCCTGAGAGGGAGAAAAGGCAAAGAACAGAAAAGGGACCTGGACTGAAGCTGGGCTCTGCCCCTGCTTTGCTGGGGGATGGGGAGGGTGTTCAGCCCCCTGCAGCAAGAGAGAGTCACCCCGGGTTCCCTGCCTCGCCAGGCGGTCCCCAGGGCCAAGGTCAGGGTCCGGAGTGGCTGTTCCCACTGACCTCGCCCTCCTGCCCCTCTCCCCTCAGCCCCCACGGCCATGCCCAGCTCAGCACTGTGGGCAGTGGACCTGTTCGGCAGGGTGTTCACACTGTCCACGGCCGGGCAGCACTGGGAGCCTTGCAGGGACGCCCAGCTGGAGTTCAAACGGGTCAGCGCGGCCAGGGACTGCTGCTGGGGCATTGCCTGTGACCACCGGGTGTACGTGCTCGTGGGTGCCAGCGATGTCCCCATCCGCTGCCAGGAAGAGGCCTATGAGAATCAGGTGAGTCCGAGGGGTGGCGGGGTCGCTGGGAGACAGCCTTGCACCCTCGAAGCCTGGCTTGCTCCTGCCTGCTGCCTTCACTCTGCTGAGATCGGGCCGTGTGGCCGCTGCAGCCTGCGCCCTGTCCTGTCCTGTCCTCACCAGGCCACTGGCCGGGTCTGCACAGGCTCTGGGGCGGGTTCCGGGAACTCGCGACGGCTGTGCCCTGAGCTGCCCGGGCCTAAGGCCAATCTCTGCCTCCGGCCCACAGCGCTGGAACCCCATGGGCGGCTTCTGTGAGACACTCCTGCCGAGTGACCGCTGGCCGTGGAGTGACGTGAGTGGGCTCCAGCACCGGCCGCTGGATGGGGTGGCGCTGCCCTCGCCTCACTGGGAGTGGGAGTCGGACTGGTACGTGGATGAGAATTTTGGAGGGGAACCCACGGAGAAAGGGGTAGGTGAACTCAGGTCTTGCCGGCGGAGCTCCCCCGTCCCCCCTGTGCTGTCCCCAGTGACCCGTGGCGTTGGACCTCAGCCTGGGCCCCGCGTGCTCCCTGCTTGCTGGATGGGGCCCACAGGGTGACGCTTCAGGCCACGCGCTGCCTCCCGGCCCCTCTTCCGTCCCGCTCCCCCTTCCCCAGCTCTTTCCTGTCCTTCCCTGGGAAACTTCCAGAGACCCACCCCCACCCCCACCTTGATGTTTCAGGGGTGGACGTATGCCATCGACTTTCCTGCCACCTACACAAGGGACAAGAAGTGGAATTCCTGCGTGCGGCGCCGGAGGTGGATCCGGTACAGGAGATACAAGTCTCAGGATACCTGGGCCAAGGTCTGGGGACCTGCAGGACCAGGGGGCATATAGACAGCAGGCCCACAACGGGGAGGGCCACGTGGACCCGCACGCGTAGCCTGGGGCCTGGCCTCTGACCCCCTCCAGTGCTGAACGCTGTGACCCTGTGTCCCTTCCTTTGGGGGGTGGCCGCTGTGGGAGCAGGGCTGGACTGTGGCCCAGGGCAGAAAGCAGGGCGTTGCCCTGGTCTCTGGACTGCCCTGTCCTGGACTGAGACTCGATCTGGGTACATCTTCCTCCCCTGCCCCCCCACCCCACCCCACCCCACGCGGGAGCCACTCAGGCCCTTGTATTTTTCCAGTGACCCAGAAAAACCAACCAAGGGATGGGAGGCCTGAACTGGGGTGCTTGGGGGCCTTGAATGAGAGGAAGGCCTCAGACCCCCACCCAACCTCTCTGCAGGGCCCGTGCCACGAGGTGGGGCCGCCGGCCCAGCCTGCCTGGCCCTGGGGTGGGAGCAGCGAGGCAGCAGGGCAACGGCCAGGGTCATGGGACCTCCATCCCACGGCCGTGTCCTGGGGTCAGTTCCTTCTCTGTGACAGATGGAGTCACAGCGAAGCAGGGGCTGCCGTGAGCCTTCAGGGCCACCAGTCTGGGGCCGGTGGAGGGAAGGACATGGCAGAGGGGCCCTCCACCGGATGCTGCCCGCCCTGTGGGGTCAGTGGGGCCGGGCTAGAGGACAGAGGGCAGCGTGCTGAGGGCTGGCGGGCAGCCGGGGTGGGGGCTTGCAGGAGCGGACCAGTGCTGCCCCAGTCCTAGGCGCCAACGGGCACTGAGGCCTCCTGCCTCCCACCCCCTTGATGTAGATCCCTTCGGAGGACGACCCCCAGCAACTGCCCGATCCCTTCAGCGACCTCTCTGTGGGCGGGTGGGAGGTCACAGACGAGCCCGTGGGCCGCCTGTCCGTGTGGGCCGTGACCCTGCAGGGAAAGGTAAGGTCACTCCAGAGCTGCGAGTGGGAGGTGGGGGACCGGGCCTCCCACACAGCGGGTGGGGGAGAGGCTGCCCTCGCCGGCCTCCTGGGTGGATGAAGGAGGGCGCTCCCCGGGCCCTCCTCCTTACGTCCTGTCCCAGCAGCAGGGGCTGCCTGAGCAGGGCACGTCGCCCACAGTCCCCCCTCCTGCGACCCTGCTGTCCGACCCCCTGGGTCCTCGTCCTCCCAGAGGCCTCTGAGCTCCTCTGCATGCCTGGTCCTGGCCTGTCCTTCCTTGAGCACCAGGAGCCTTGGTCGGCGCCCATCCTGGGCTGGGTTGCATCAGGCTCCCCTCCTTCCCAGTGCCCTCTGGTGCCTCCCACACAGCAGAGTGTCCAGCATATTAAGGGTGGGTGGGTAGGATGGGTGGATAAGTGGATGGATGCAGGTGGGTGTGGCTAGGTGGGTGTGTGTTTATAAATGGATAATTACCTGGATGAATGCATGGATGGGTGGATGAGGTATATGGATGAATGGATAGTGGATTACTAAGTGGATGGATGGTGGGAGGGTAGATAGATGGGTAGATGGGTGGGTGATATATGGATGGCTGTTAGGATGGGTGGGTGATGGATGGATGGATGCAAGGCTTTTGGATGGGTGGATGGGGGGAGGTTTCAAGAGGAGAGGAGCGTTTTCGCTCAGGGAGCTTGCGATCTGGGAAATGTGATTCAAAGAAATGAACCCCACCCCTGCCAGCAGCATTGGCATGACACAGATGGTCCTGGGGGCAGGTGGTCTTATACTCTGTGACTCCTCAGTACTCTGAACACAAACTGATCAAAACTCTCTGGATGCTCTGGAACAGTCCCAGCGGGCATTCATCAGGCCTGCCTCCAGGTCCTGCTTGGTCCAGGCCGAGGCCACCCTGTAGTGGCTTTCTCTTGGCCACACTGAAGGGTGCTGGGGGGCTGGATCGGACGCAGCGCCACTGTGGGGCCACCTGGATGCAGAGAGAGGGGAGAACGGGTTTGAGAGCCGTAACAGGTTTACTCAATCATTGGAAGTGTGTTATTCATTATCATAAGCGAGACCATGTTACATATTTCAAAAATATTATGGTACTCTGCTGAGATAGCATAGAATTTAAAGTTTATAAATAAAATTAATTAGTAATAAATCACACTAATAAAGAATTTTTAAGGAAAAGGTGAGGTGACAGGGTTGGAAGGCCTTGGACCCCAGCCCTCCTGGACCACAGAGATACGCCGCTCCTTCCAGATGAAACAAGCCACATAGTTTGGGCAATAGAAGCAGATGGTTCCATCTTAAATATCTGATTATGCTCCCTGTCATCCGGTTAAGGACAGAAAGAACATTTTGTTGTTGTTACTCAGCTGCTAAGTCCTGTCTGACTTTTTGGATGCCCTGTCCTTCCAGTGCTATCTCCCAGCTTGCTCAGATCCGTGTCCACTAAGTCAGAAATGCCATCTAACCATCTCATCCTCTGTCGCTCCCTTTCCTTTTGGCCTTCAACCTTCCCCGCATTGGGGTCTTTCCCAATGAGGCGGCTCTTATCGTGTGGCTAAAGTATTGGGGCTTCAGCATCAGTCCTTGCAAAGAACATTTTGAAGTGAAGTGTGTTTCTAATCCTATCTAACTCTTTTGTGACCCCATGGACTGTAGCCCACCAGGTTCCTCTGTCCATGGAATTCTCCAGGCAAGAATACTGGAGTGGGTTGCCAGTTCCTTCTCCAAGGGATCCTCCTGACCCAGGGATTGAACCCAGGTCTCCTACATTGCAGGCAGATTCTTATGCCATCCGAGCCACCAGGGAAGCCCAAAGAGCGTTGTTGTTTTTCACTCAGTCATGTCTGACTCTTTGCGACCCTATGGACTGCAGCACACCAGGCTTCCCTGTCTTTCACCATCTCCTGGAGCTTGCTCAAGCTCGTGTCCATTGAGTCAATGATGCCATCCAACTATAGCTCGTCCCCTCCTGCCTTCAATCAGGGTCTTTTCCAATGAGCTGGCCCTTCACATTAGGTGGCCAAAGTATTGAAGCTTCAGCATCAGTCTTTCTAATGAATATTCAGGATTGATTTCTTTTAGGATTGACTGGTTTGATCTCCTTGCAGCTTAGACATTCCTTAAAAGGAGGCTTGAGGGTTTTCTTATCTAGCCGCCCAGCCCTCTGCTTCTCTTAGAGACAGGTGTGCTGAGAGCATTTGGCCGCTAGGGGGCACAGGATACCCAGGCCAGGGCTGGAGTTCTCACAGTCAAGCAGGTGACAAAAGAGGCCTGTCCCCTGGGACCGCCAAAATCCACGTGTTGGTGGCACATATTCCAGCATAGGCGGGAGACAGCTAATCTGGCTCGAGGCTCTGGATGGCAGTGGGGACAAGGTGAGGGAGATCTGGATGGTCCCCTAGAGACCCCGGGTCCTCTGGAGACCCCCACGTTTGGCTGTGCGCAGGCTGATGCAGACAGCTGAATTCTGGAAGCCGACCCGGCATGGAGCCCTGGCCTGACCCTGCTGGTATCCCTCACCTCCCAGGTGTGGTACAGAGAGAACGTCAGCCACCACAACCCCGAAGGCTCGTCGTGGTCCCTGGTGGACACACCCGGGGAGGCGGTTCAGATCAGCTGTGGGCCCCACGACCTGCTGTGGGTGACGCTCTGGGAGGGCCAGGCCTTGGTTCGGGAAGGAATCAACAGGAACAACCCCAGAGGTGGGCGGCTCTGCGCGCTGTGCTGGGAGAGGTGGGCAGGGGGCGCCCGGCTTCAACCCCCCACCCACCCCGAGCTCCTAGTGATGGGCGCTGCCTGCACTCCTCCTGGGGTTGGGTAGGAAGTTCCTGGTCCACAGTGGAGCCTCCCACGCCTGAAAATGGGATCCTGCACGTCTCCACAGGAGTCTGCGTGGTCTGGGCCGTCACTAAGGACCGGAAGGTAAGACAGGGTACCTGGGGCTGGGTCTGAGGGCTCAGTTTAATGTTGAGGGTCGTGTGGGGTTTCGGCCTTGTGGGTGTGGTCTTAACTCTTCAGGGCTTCCCTAGTGGCCTGGTGGTAAAGAATTCGCCTGCCATTCAGGAGACATGAGTTCGATCCCTGATCCAGGAAGATCCCACATGAGGCTGAGCAGCTAAGCTCATGGGCCACAGCTATTGAGCCCTTGAGCTCCAGAGCCCATGCCCTGCAATGGAAGTCACCACATGAGAAGCCCTTGTACTGCAACTAGAGACAGCCCTGCTTGCCACGACTAGAGGAGGCCCACAGGGCTACAGACCCAGCGCTGCTGATGGTTAAAAAATGAAACTACTCTCTCGAGCACAGCCAGCATCAGTCGTGCCCTGTGCGTCTTTCTGCCGCTGTCACTGGCGATCTCCGAGCTCGTTGGTGACCCCGCCCTCGCCTCGCCTGCACCCCTGTACCAAGCACAAAATGCCTGTCCCTCAACAGGCCATAGCATTCCAAATATCAAGCAAACTCAGCTCACTGCCTGCCTCCCCCTCCTGTCCAGAAGTGCTCATTTTTACCTTACCAGAGGCAAGTCCACTGAAATAAGCTTATTTGAGTTGCTTCCACAACCTCTCTTCTTGCTTCCACTCACTCATCCCAGGGCATCTTTTGTTTCTTTTTGAAAGAATCGTTTCTTTTTCCTGTCTTGGGTCTCGGTTGTTGGGGCTTTCCCCAGTTGCAGGCAGCAGNTCTGGCTCGAGGCTCTGGATGGCAGTGGGGACAAGGTGAGGGAGATCTGGATGGTCCCCTAGAGACCCCGGGTCCTCTGGAGACCCCCACGTTTGGCTGTGCGCAGGCTGATGCAGACAGCTGAATTCTGGAAGCCGACCCGGCATGGAGCCCTGGCCTGACCCTGCTGGTATCCCTCACCTCCCAGGTGTGGTACAGAGAGAACGTCAGCCACCACAACCCCGAAGGCTCGTCGTGGTCCCTGGTGGACACACCCGGGGAGGCGGTTCAGATCAGCTGTGGGCCCCACGACCTGCTGTGGGTGACGCTCTGGGAGGGCCAGGCCTTGGTTCGGGAAGGAATCAACAGGAACAACCCCAGAGGTGGGCGGCTCTGCGCGCTGTGCTGGGAGAGGTGGGCAGGGGGCGCCCGGCTTCAACCCCCCACCCACCCCGAGCTCCTAGTGATGGGCGCTGCCTGCACTCCTCCTGGGGTTGGGTAGGAAGTTCCTGGTCCACAGTGGAGCCTCCCACGCCTGAAAATGGGATTCTGCACGTCTCCACAGGAGTCTGCGTGGTCTGGGCCGTCACTAAGGACCGGAAGGTAAGACAGGGTACCTGGGGCTGGGTCTGAGGGCTCAGTTTAATGTTGAGGGTCGTGTGGGGTTTCGGCCTTGTGGGTGTGGTCTTAACTCTTCAGGGCTTCCCTAGTGGCCTGGTGGTAAAGAATTCGCCTGCCATTCAGGAGACATGAGTTCGATCCCTGATCCAGGAAGATCCCACATGAGGCTGAGCAGCTAAGCTCATGGGCCACAGCTATTGAGCCCTTGAGCTCCAGAGCCCATGCCCTGCAATGGAAGTCACCACATGAGAAGCCCTTGTACTGCAACTAGAGACAGCCCTGCTTGCCACGACTAGAGGAGGCCCACAGGGCTACAGACCCAGCGCTGCTGATGGTTAAAAAATGAAACTACTCTCTCGAGCACAGCCAGCATCAGTCGTGCCCTGTGCGTCTTTCTGCCGCTGTCACTGGCGATCTCCGAGCTCGTTGGTGACCCCGCCCTCGCCTCGCCTGCACCCCTGTACCAAGCACAAAATGCCTGTCCCTCAACAGGCCATAGCATTCCAAATATCAAGCAAACTCTCAGCTCACTGCCTGCCTCCCCCTCCTGTCCAGAAGTGCTCATTTTTACCTTACCAGAGGCAAGTCCACTGAAATAAGCTTATTTGAGTTGCTTCCACAACCTCTCTTCTTGCTTCCACTCACTCATCCCAGGGCATCTTTTGTTTCTTTTTGAAAGAATCGTTTCTTTTTCCTGTCTTGGGTCTCGGTTGTTGGGGCTTTCCCCAGTTGCAGGCAGCAGCGGTCGCCCCCCAGCCGTGGTGCACAGGCCTCTCACTGTGGGGCCTTCCCCTGTTGGAGAGCCCAGGCACTGTCGCTCACGGGCCTCAGCAGGTGCGGCTCTACAGACAGGCTCAGCGGTTGTGGCACTCGGGCCTCGTTGCTGCACCGCAGGTAGGACCCTCCCGGGTCAGGAATCACACCTGTGTCCCGTGCACTGGCAGGGGGATTCTTCACTGCTGAGCCCCTGGGGAGGCCCAAGGGCATCCTTTCTGAACGGTGTGCTGTGTTCATCTGTGGCCTAAACCAAAGGACCAAATTACTCATTTGTTCTTCCTGAGACTTTAAAGAAAAAAAAACTTCCATTTGAGTGGCCCTCCAGGGAAGTGTGTTTATTTCTGATTTCCCAGGTTTGGTTCCGAAGAGGCGTCAACTCTCACAACCCCTGTGGCACCAGCTGGATCGAGATGTTTGGAGAAATGATGATGGTGAACGTGGGCCTGAACGACCAGGTGTGTGTGGTTCTGAGCTGGGGATGGAGGGGCGGTTTCGGAGCGGGTGCCCCCTGCTCCCCACTGTCCCTTTCCACTGGGCCTGCTCATGAGGCGGCTAGGGCAGAGGTCTAGGGCCAGCACACCGCAGGCCCACGAGGGCAGCTGGGGGCCGCTTCCCGCAGAGCCCCAGCAGTGCTCACAAGCACAGACCTGGGCGGGGCGTTCACCCTGGAGACTGGGAGGCGTGCTGAGAGTTGTTTGCGCACAGGTAAAGGACAAAACATTTTCCAGCTCTAGCAGTGGTATCTCACCAGCCTTATGAGCACCACAAGCATGGTTCCTACAGGGTAGCCCCCTCCTTGTAGAGAGAGGTTTGGCTACTTTTAAGACCCGAGGGTGCAGGTGACGCCTTTCCCGTTGCTCTAAAAGCGCTTCCAGGGTGCGGGGGGTGGCGACCTTTTCTGTGCCCATTCACCCTCTTCACCCGCCCTAGTGGGCTGGGCACACACGGGCAGGGGCGAGGTGGGTGCTAGGTAGTGCCCACGGGCCTGATCGCAGAGGCCGTGGGCCATGAAGAGATGCCATGACCTCCACAGCAGGGTCTCCTGGGGCCACGGCTCTGCCTTTGGGCACCCCCAGAGCCAGGGCCCCTCCTTTGGGCCCCTCAGCTACCCATGTATCCACCTTCCTCAGCGCCCAACGATAGAGGGCAGGAGGCTTGCTCGGCGATCTTCCCCCTAAATATGAGGTTGGAATCAAGAACGCTATTTTGCCGCTTCAGAAAGACCAGGAGCATTCTCTGGGTTCACTTGGGGAGCAGCTTCCTTCCCACAAAATGCCACACGGAGGATGGGGACACGGGTGGGAGTCCGTCCCCACGCAGCGCCCACCAGCACTGGCACCTGTGTGGACCCTGGTGCCCCAAAGGCCTGAGTTGGCCTGGGGTTGTGGAGCCGGGCAGGGGCTCCCTCTGCCCGGGGCCTGGAGCCGCGCCTGCCCCAGCCCCTCTGGGCTTTGCTTCAGCGCACAGCCTCCAGGCCCTTCCCAGGCACACCCTGAGATGTGTCCTCGACCCAGGGTGCTCACCCCACACGGTCCCTCCACCCCCCCACCAGGAAGGGGGCTCCGCACCGCCCGCCAAGCAGTACCTCTCTGTGCAGGTCTGGGGCATCGGCTGCATGGACAGGGCCCTGTACTTCCGTCAGGGCGTCACCCAGAGCGAGCTCAGCGGGAAGACGTGGAAGGTCATTGTCGCCGGCCGGGAGGGCGACCGCTCGCTCTCTGGCAGCTCCTTCGGCCTCCTCAGGTGACAGACGGCAGGCTTAGTAGGCCGGGCTGGGCGGATGGGGTGGGAGGAGGCAGGAGAGCGCCAGGCCCGACCCACTGCGACCCGCGGCCATGGGGCCTCCTTGCCTCCTGGGCCGGGGTCCTGCTGAGCCTGAGAGCAAGCACCACACACAGGAGGTGGGAGCGGGCAGCTCGGCGAGGCCAGGGCATCTGTCCACACGGGGCTTGGGTAGGGCCGTCCCGAGCGGGGCTGGCCATTGGTCTAGAAGCCTCAAGGTCTGGGCGAAGAAAGGTTTCCTTTCCCGGGATGCTCAGGCCCTGTGTCTGAGGAGAGCGGGAAGGAAGGTGCGGGGTCTCTAAGCAGGAGGCGAGGCCAGGACCGAGACCAGAATTCCTGGAGGCCCAACTCCCTGGGACCCCCGCGCCCGGCCCACAGAGCTTCCTTTTCGAGGCTCTGCTTTTCTCGCAAGGTCCCAGGTGTGCCCGGCCGCTGCTCTGGGGACCACGCCCTGGGCTCCCCCGGGTTAGAGGGGTGACGCGGCCCAGCCCTGCCTGCTGGCCAGGTGAACGCTGGCAGGTGACCCCGCGCCTCAGCCGGGGCCACCTCTGCTCTGTGACGGGGTCTGCCTGTGTTCCCCCTCCCAGCCGCACTGCCTGCGATCCTGTCTGCAGCTCAGGGCCCCTCAGACACTGGCCTCCACCCTCCACTCCTCCAGCTCAGCGGTCAGCACTCAGCTGCACCGTCAGCCTAGAGGGGCCGGGAGGCCGGCCAGCGGGGTCTGCTCACAGTTACCTGCGGGTTGCGGCTCTCCAGCCAGTAGTTCTCGAAGCGGCCAGCACATTGGAATCCGCTGAGTACTTCCCAAACCACTGATGCCAGGTCTTTGTGACCTTGGGCTTGGCAAGATTCAGTATGACACCCAAAGCACAAGGAACTAAAGGGAACATAGGTGAGTCAGAGTTCATCACCATTAAGAGGATTTGTGCCTCTAAGGCCACTTCAAGAAAATGAAGGACTCGAAAGGCTGGGAGAAAATACTGGAAATCATATATTTGACAAGGCCTACTATCGAGAATATATAAAGGGCTCTTGCAACTCAACAACAGATAAAAATAACTGAAAAGGCCAAGGAGGGACTTCCCTGGTGCTCCCGCAGTTAAGGATCTGCCCTTCTTTTCTTGGTTGAGGAACTAGGATCCCACGGGCCACAACAGAGAGTCCATGAGACACAAAGATCCCAAAACGAAGATTTTTGCGTGCCACAACTATTACCCAACACAGCCAAACGCATATATTTTTAAAAACAGAGTTGGCATACCACAGTGAAGGTTAGAGGTCCCATGTGCCACCACTAAGACCCAAGGCAGCCAAATAAATAAAAAATAAACCGCAGGGAGGAAAAAGCCTTGAATAGACACTTATGCATAGTAGGCACACGAGCGGCCCACAAGCAGCAGGAAAGATGCTCGACGCCACAAGGAAAGAGGGAGACGCAGACAAAACCCCATTACAAAGAACGAAACACGGTGGGTACCACTTCACACCCACCAGAACAGCTATAATCAAAAACAGAGTCAGTGTTGACAGGAAGTGGAGAAACCGGCAACCTCCTGCCCTGCACTGCTGGGGGCGTGATGATGCGGCCACTTTGGAATACAGCGTGGCAGCCCCTCGAGGGGCAAAAATTTGTTCATGAATATTTATCGCAGCACTGATGAGCTTCCCAGGGGTTGCTAGTGGTAAAGAATTAGCCTGCCAATGCAGGAGACACAGGTTCGGTCCCCGGGTCGGGAAGATCCCCTGGAGAAGGAAATGACAACCCACTCCAGTGTTCTCATCTGGAGAATCCCGTGGACAGGGGGAGCCTGGTGGGCTAGAGCCTATGGGGTCGCAAAGAGTCGGATATGCCTGAGTGACTGATGCACCCCTTATACTCACAATAGCCAAAACGTGGAAGCAACTCAAATGTCTGTCAGTGGAAGAATGGATGGATAAAACAGCGTCTCCATACAGTGGAATATTGTCCAACAATAAAAAGGGATGAAGAGCTGACACCACCACAGCAGAGGATGCTCGCCGCCATTACACTAACAGCAGGCGGCCACAGGAGGCCACCGCCTGCCCAGCCATGTGCCCAGGCCCTGTGTGTGAAGTGTCCAGAAGAGGCGAGCCCGTCGAGACTGAGAGGCGCTGGCAGTTGCCAGGAGGCTGGGGGAAAAGAGGAGAGTGCGGAGTGACCCTTTAATGGGTACAGAGTTTCCATCCAGGGCAATGAGAAGGTTCCGGAAGTTGGTTGTGGTTCCAGAACACTGCAAATGTACTTAACGCCACCGCATTTTATAATTTTAAATGGTACATTTTACATCCCACGTTTTTACAATAAAAAAGCCACAACGCTGCCAGATCTCCACCCAAGATACATTGATTTGGCTGGTCCAGGTGTGACGTAGAGACCTTCCCAAGTTCCCGGGGTTCCTGCTCCCTGGGGAGGAGGATTGGTGACTGTGGCAGAGAGGCTGTGATTTGCCCAGGGGGTCGCACAGTATGTGTTCAAGGGAGTCACAGGTTTGCCCCCTTCCTTCCAGCGCCGGCTGCTTCTTTGGCAACGAAGTGAGGAGCAGTGCCGAGTCCTGTGGTCCGGGCGACACGGATGCCTCCTGGGAGGTCCCTGGCCCTGCCTCCAGCCCAGCTGGGGTGTGTGGGAAGGAGTCCAAGAAAGGGCCCAGCCATGCAACTGCCAACTTTCTGGAGGCCACCGACCCCTCCTCGCTGACGCTCTTCCCGCTGGGCCTGGAGGAGCCTGACAGTNCCAAATAAATAAAAAATAAACCGCAGGGAGGAAAAAGCCTTGAATAGACACTTATGCATAGTAGGCACACGAGCGGCCCACAAGCAGCAGGAAAGATGCTCGACGCCACAAGGAAAGAGGGAGACGCAGACAAAACCCCATTACAAAGAACGAAACACGGTGGGTACCACTTCACACCCACCAGAACAGCTATAATCAAAAACAGAGTCAGTGTTGACAGGAAGTGGAGAAACCGGCAACCTCCTGCCCTGCACTGCTGGGGGCGTGATGATGCGGCCACTTTGGAATACAGCGTGGCAGCCCCTCGAGGGGCAAAAATTTGTTCATGAATATTTATCGCAGCACTGATGAGCTTCCCAGGGGTTGCTAGTGGTAAAGAATTAGCCTGCCAATGCAGGAGACACAGGTTCGGTCCCCGGGTCGGGAAGATCCCCTGGAGAAGGAAATGACAACCCACTCCAGTGTTCTCATCTGGAGAATCCCGTGGACAGGGGGAGCCTGGTGGGCTAGAGCCTATGGGGTCGCAAAGAGTCGGATATGCCTGAGTGACTGATGCACCCCTTATACTCACAATAGCCAAAACGTGGAAGCAACTCAAATGTCTGTCAGTGGAAGAATGGATGGATAAAACAGCGTCTCCATACAGTGGAATATTGTCCAACAATAAAAAGGGATGAAGAGCTGACACCACCACAGCAGAGGATGCTCGCCGCCATTACACTAACAGCAGGCGGCCACAGGAGGCCACCGCCTGCCCAGCCATGTGCCCAGGCCCTGTGTGTGAAGTGTCCAGAAGAGGCGAGCCCGTCGAGACTGAGAGGCGCTGGCAGTTGCCAGGAGGCTGGGGGAAAAGAGGAGAGTGCGGAGTGACCCTTTAATGGGTACAGAGTTTCCATCCAGGGCAATGAGAAGGTTCCGGAAGTTGGTTGTGGTTCCAGAACACTGCAAATGTACTTAACGCCACCGCATTTTATAATTTTAAATGGTACATTTTACATCCCACGTTTTTACAATAAAAAAGCCACAACGCTGCCAGATCTCCACCCAAGATACATTGATTTGGCTGGTCCAGGTGTGACGTAGAGACCTTCCCAAGTTCCCGGGGTTCCTGCTCCCTGGGGAGGAGGATTGGTGACTGTGGCAGAGAGGCTGTGATTTGCCCAGGGGGTCGCACAGTATGTGTTCAAGGGAGTCACAGGTTTGCCCCCTTCCTTCCAGCGCCGGCTGCTTCTTTGGCAACGAAGTGAGGAGCAGTGCCGAGTCCTGTGGTCCGGGCGACACGGATGCCTCCTGGGAGGTCCCTGGCCCTGCCTCCAGCCCAGCTGGGGTGTGTGGGAAGGAGTCCAAGAAAGGGCCCAGCCATGCAACTGCCAACTTTCTGGAGGCCACCGACCCCTCCTCGCTGACGCTCTTCCCGCTGGGCCTGGAGGAGCCTGACAGTGCCGACTGCCACGCACTGTGGGCCTGGGTGTCCGGCGGAGGCTGTGCCGTGGAGGCCCACACCACCCTCAAGTGGTTCACCACCCAGTCGGGTAAGTGCAGCTGCCTAGCGCCGCACATGGGGCCCGGGGGTATCTGGAGCAAGCCTGGCGCCCCCACCATGCTCAGTCTGTCTTTCTGGAGCATTCCGTGACCAGTCAGGCAGTCGGAAGAAAGGGTATTGGCCTGGCGCCCCTCAGCTCCCCACCCCATGCTGATGTTGGGGGGACACCTGCTTCCTCACCAGGGTGAATGATGGCAGGGAGGGGCTCACAGGACATTTCACAGAGATGCTAGCCTAGCCTTCTGGAAAGAAAGGGCCCACGCTGGGCTGTCGCCCGGCCCTGAAGCTGCACTGGCCGGCAGGCCTGTGCTCCTCGGTGCAGACGCTCTCGCTGTCCATCACACCGGCCCAGATGGCCACCTGGCGGAAGCAGATCTTCCAGCAGCTCACGGAAAGGACCAAGCGGGAGCTGGAGAACTTCCAGCACTATGAACAGGCGGTGGAGCAGGTGCGTGGCGCCTGGGGCACTTCCTGCAGCAGGCATCCATTAAGTGCCTGCTGTTTGCCCGCCCTGAGGAGAGTTGTGTGCGGCCCCACTGTGCTCCCGGCCCAGAGGACCTGGCCCCATCTTGGCTGGTGTGGGTCCCCGCATTGGCCACAGACCCACCTGGGGCCTCAGTTTCCCCACCCTGTGCAGAGGGTAGCGGGTGCTGATCCCCAGACTCACAGAACCTCCTGGCTTGGGGCCTGGCCCCAGGCGGGTGTCTGATGGTGTCACTTTTGACCTTAGGATGAAGGGGGGGGGCCGGCGCCCCCTGAGGCAATGAAGGGAGCAGGGTGGCGCTGGGGTGCCGGGTGCGGGGCTGGAGTGTGGGGGCCCCTGGGGCCCGCCTGTGACTCCGTCGCATTGTGCTCCCGGCTCTGCTCCAGTCTGTGTGGGTGAAGACTGGGGCCCTGCAGTGGTGGTGTGACTGGAAACCCCACAAGTGGATGGACGTCCACGTAGCCCTGGAGCAGCTCACAGGCCACGATGGGGCTCAGGACAGCATCCTCTTCATCTACTACGTGGTCCATGAGGAGAAGAAGGTGGGCAGGGCGTCATGGCTGTCTCTTATACACATCTCCTGGTGCTCCCGCAGTTAAGGATCTGCCCTTCTTTTCTTGGTTGAGGAACTAGGATCCCACGGGCCACAATAGAGAGTCCATGAGACACAAAGATCCCAAAACGAAGATTTTTGCGTACCACAACTATTACCCAACACAGCCAAACACATATATTTTTAAAAACAGAGTTGGCATACCACAGTGAAGGTTAGAGGTCCCATGTGCCACCACTAAGACCCAAGGCAGCCAAATAAATAAAAAATAAACCGCAGGGAGGAAAAAGCCTTGAATAGACACTTATGCATAGTAGGCACACGAGCGGCCCACAAGCAGCAGGAAAGATGCTCGACGCCACAAGGAAAGAGGGAGACGCAGACAAAACCCCATTACAAAGAACGAAACACGGTGGGTACCACTTCACACCCACCAGAACAGCTATAATCAAAAACAGAGTCAGTGTTGACAGGAAGTGGAGAAACCGGCAACCTCCTGCCCTGCACTGCTGGGGGCGTGATGATGCGGCCACTTTGGAATACAGCGTGGCAGCCCCTCGAGGGGCAAAAATTTGTTCATGAATATTTATCGCAGCACTGATGAGCTTCCCAGGGGTTGCTAGTGGTAAAGAATTAGCCTGCCAATGCAGGAGACACAGGTTCGGTCCCCGGGTCGGGAAGATCCCCTGGAGAAGGAAATGACAACCCACTCCAGTGTTCTCATCTGGAGAATCCCGTGGACAGGGGGAGCCTGGTGGGCTAGAGCCTATGGGGTCGCAAAGAGTCGGATATGCCTGAGTGACTGATGCACCCCTTATACTCACAATAGCCAAAACGTGGAAGCAACTCAAATGTCTGTCAGTGGAAGAATGGATGGATAAAACAGCGTCTCCATACAGTGGAATATTGTCCAACAATAAAAAGGGATGAAGAGCTGACACCACCACAGCAGAGGATGCTCGCCGCCATTACACTAACAGCAGGCGGCCACAGGAGGCCACCGCCTGCCCAGCCATGTGCCCAGGCCCTGTGTGTGAAGTGTCCAGAAGAGGCGAGCCCGTCGAGACTGAGAGGCGCTGGCAGTTGCCAGGAGGCTGGGGGAAAAGAGGAGAGTGCGGAGTGACCCTTTAATGGGTACAGAGTTTCCATCCAGGGCAATGAGAAGGTTCCGGAAGTTGGTTGTGGTTCCAGAACACTGCAAATGTACTTAACGCCACCGCATTTTATAATTTTAAATGGTACATTTTACATCCCACGTTTTTACAATAAAAAAGCCACAACGCTGCCAGATCTCCACCCAAGATACATTGATTTGGCTGGTCCAGGTGTGACGTAGAGACCTTCCCAAGTTCCCGGGGTTCCTGCTCCCTGGGGAGGAGGATTGGTGACTGTGGCAGAGAGGCTGTGATTTGCCCAGGGGGTCGCACAGTATGTGTTCAAGGGAGTCACAGGTTTGCCCCCTTCCTTCCAGCGCCGGCTGCTTCTTTGGCAACGAAGTGAGGAGCAGTGCCGAGTCCTGTGGTCCGGGCGACACGGATGCCTCCTGGGAGGTCCCTGGCCCTGCCTCCAGCCCAGCTGGGGTGTGTGGGAAGGAGTCCAAGAAAGGGCCCAGCCATGCAACTGCCAACTTTCTGGAGGCCACCGACCCCTCCTCGCTGACGCTCTTCCCGCTGGGCCTGGAGGAGCCTGACAGTGCCGACTGCCACGCACTGTGGGCCTGGGTGTCCGGCGGAGGCTGTGCCGTGGAGGCCCACACCACCCTCAAGTGGTTCACCACCCAGTCGGGTAAGTGCAGCTGCCTAGCGCCGCACATGGGGCCCGGGGGTATCTGGAGCAAGCCTGGCGCCCCCACCATGCTCAGTCTGTCTTTCTGGAGCATTCCGTGACCAGTCAGGCAGTCGGAAGAAAGGGTATTGGCCTGGCGCCCCTCAGCTCCCCACCCCATGCTGATGTTGGGGGGACACCTGCTTCCTCACCAGGGTGAATGATGGCAGGGAGGGGCTCACAGGACATTTCACAGAGATGCTAGCCTAGCCTTCTGGAAAGAAAGGGCCCACGCTGGGCTGTCGCCCGGCCCTGAAGCTGCACTGGCCGGCAGGCCTGTGCTCCTCGGTGCAGACGCTCTCGCTGTCCATCACACCGGCCCAGATGGCCACCTGGCGGAAGCAGATCTTCCAGCAGCTCACGGAAAGGACCAAGCGGGAGCTGGAGAACTTCCAGCACTATGAACAGGCGGTGGAGCAGGTGCGTGGCGCCTGGGGCACTTCCTGCAGCAGGCATCCATTAAGTGCCTGCTGTTTGCCCGCCCTGAGGAGAGTTGTGTGCGGCCCCACTGTGCTCCCGGCCCAGAGGACCTGGCCCCATCTTGGCTGGTGTGGGTCCCCGCATTGGCCACAGACCCACCTGGGGCCTCAGTTTCCCCACCCTGTGCAGAGGGTAGCGGGTGCTGATCCCCAGACTCACAGAACCTCCTGGCTTGGGGCCTGGCCCCAGGCGGGTGTCTGATGGTGTCACTTTTGACCTTAGGATGAAGGGGGGGGGCCGGCGCCCCCTGAGGCAATGAAGGGAGCAGGGTGGCGCTGGGGTGCCGGGTGCGGGGCTGGAGTGTGGGGGCCCCTGGGGCCCGCCTGTGACTCCGTCGCATTGTGCTCCCGGCTCTGCTCCAGTCTGTGTGGGTGAAGACTGGGGCCCTGCAGTGGTGGTGTGACTGGAAACCCCACAAGTGGATGGACGTCCACGTAGCCCTGGAGCAGCTCACAGGCCACGATGGGGCTCAGGACAGCATCCTCTTCATCTACTACGTGGTCCATGAGGAGAAGAAGGTGGGCAGGGCGTCATGGC
>SJYW01043012.1:143454-170107 GCA_006410735.1 Raphicerus campestris
GTCTAGGAGAGGGGGGAGGTGTGGGGGGGTGTGCCGTGTCTAGGGAAGGGGTCTTCCAGGAGGGAAGGCAGCTGGTGGCCGCATCCTGGGCAGTTGGGGCAGCGTGTGCCAGCCCTCGAGTTCCAGAGGAGGGAGCAGGTCCTGGCGGCAGAGTCAACCTCCCACCAGGGCTGGGGTTTGAACCAAATCAATCTAGTTCTAAACATCAAAAAGGTCACTCAGGTTTCTGCTCAGGAGCGAGCCCCCACAGTGACTGTGCCTCCCACCCCACACAGAACCCCACCATTCTGGGGCCCCCAAGGCCCTCTGTCCCTGCTCCCCCCATGGCGCCGGGGCTCCACCCAGGGTCCCGCTGACCCCCACCCTCTACACACAGTACATCCACGTGTTCCTCAACGAAGTGACAGCGCTGGTCCCTGTGTTCACTGAGGCCAAGCACTCCTTCGCCCTGTACACCCCCGAGAGAACGCGGCAGAGGTGGCCCGTGCGCCTGGCCGCCGCCACGGAGCAGGACATGAGCGACTGGGTGAGCAGGCAGGGGTCCCAGGGGCGCGGGGGCTGCCATCTTGGGGCCAGTCCAGCCTCGCTGACCCGCCTCCCCCCTCACCAGCTCACCCTGCTCAACCTGTCCTGCTGCGAGAGCCGGAGGGTGCACGGCCGCCCCTCCCCGCAGGCCATCTGGTCCGTCACCTGCAAGGGGGACATCTTTGTGAGCGAGCCCGGTCCAGACCTCGAGGGCCCTGAGCGCCGGCTGCCCTGCGACCAGATGTGGGTCGGCTGCACCCAACTGGGCTGGGGGCTGGGGGCTGGCCCAATCCCAGATCTGGGTTCCCGCCGGCCTGGCCTATGCAAGGACCCTAAGGGGACATCAGGAACCTGGCGGGGCTGGGGGTGAGGCAGGTGTGGCCCCCGGGTGGCATGTAAAGCCACGAGGTGGAGTGAGGCCCCCCAGGGGAGGCAGCGTGAGTGGAGTCTGGGACACAGGGCTCTGACTGTGTCCTGCCACTGACCCCTGGTCACCCAGAGCCCATGAGGACTGGGGTAACGTGGGTGAGGCTGGGGCCCTACACAGGAGGGAGAGGGCATGTCCACTCACCCTCTGCTTGTCCACTCCTGGTGGCTCTGTGTGCCCAGGGCGCAGACAAGCCCCACTGCTGACAGTGCAGGGCCTCCACCCTCAGGAGGTGACCCGGGTGGCCGCACACCCCGCATCCAGGAGACCATGCTGGCCCACATGGTGGCTCACCCTGCTCTGCCATGACCCGCCCCGACCTGGGGCATGGGAACTTGGGATGCCGACCTCAGCTCCCCACAACTGTCCCCATTACCCACACAGCTCCACGGACAGGGACTCCTAAAGGCCCTGCCCACTGCAGGCCTGACCAGCTCCTGCACCTGCTCTGGGCCCCCTTAGCTGGTTAATCCCCCTGGGGAAGCTGAGCAGGTTCCCTTGTCCTCAGTCGCATCCGTCACTGGAGACCAAAGCTGAGTCAAATGGGAGCCCTGGCAGGCCGCAGAGGGAGGGGATGAGGCTGGAGAGACCTGCTGGACGCGTCCCCCGCTCCTCACGCTACAGGTTCTGGCGGCAGATAGGCGGCCACTTGCGGGTGGTGGAAGCCAACAGCCGGGGCGTGGTGTGGGGCATCGGCTACGACCACACGGCCTGGGTCTACACGGGCGGCTACGGCGGAGGCTGCTTCCAAGGTGAAGGCGGGCCCCGCCCCCCCAGGCCCACCCCGCTCTAATCCCTGGCTGGCTTCCCTGACCCCATGCTGACGCTCGGCTGACGAGTGACCTTCACCTCTGCCAACCTCCACGTCCTGGGGCCAAAGCACACGGCACGAGCCCACAAAGGCCTGGCCTCCAACGAGCCTTCCTGGGCACCCACGGCTGAGCCGGAGACCGTGCAGGTTTCAGAAGGACAGCTGCCGGAACCATAGTCTCTTGATTCCCAGGCCTAATTCCAGTCCCTCTTTAGAGGGGGCCGTGCCTTAGGGGATGAGAGCTTGCTGGACCCCTGTGGGCTCCCTGCGTCCCAGAGGCAGGGATAAATGGAGGCAGAAGCAAACCCTGAAATGGGACATTTCACGCCCCGGCCCACACACCCCACAGTGAGGGTGGCTACTCCGTGGAACCGCTAGAACACGTCTACACAGGCTTAATGGCATCCCTGCTTGGGAGGCAGGAATTCCCTCTGTCCCCGTCTTACAGATGAAGACATGGGGTTCGTGGGGTCATGTGAGGGGTCCGATGCACCTTTGTTAGTAAGGAGTAGGGGGGGCCCTCACACCTGCCAGGTGCCAGGTAAGTGAGATGGAAGGGGGAAGAGGCTGAGAGGCTGTGGCAGAAGAGTGGCAGGCTCTCCCCCCAGGAAGAGAGAAACCCAAGCCAGCCAGCCCACCAAGCCCTCCCGGGCTGCCCCCTTGCATGCTCTCACCTGGCCGGGCAGGCAGCAGGTGCGGCTTAGGTCTGACCACCACCTCTCCCCCCAGGCCTGGCCAGCAGCACCAGCAATGTCTTCACACAGTGGGACGTGAAGTGCATCCACATCTACGAGAACCAGCGTTGGAACCCCGTCACAGGCTACACCAGCAGGTACGCCGCTTGGGCACCTGCGGAAGCAGGGCCCAGTTGAACAGCCGCATCCCGAGCAGTGGGAGAGCTGGCGTCCGGCCCCCAACGTGGAACTAACTAGATCTGACTGGCTACTCAGGATGTTCCCCCCATGAGTCTTTAAGTATAACACACATTTTAAAAACTCACTTATGGAGAGCATAACATGTATCAAGCTCATGAAATGTGTATATACATACATGCGGTGAGATGTGTCTATCGAAGTACACGTAGACATACATAGATATATCCACATATATCACCGTGTATATGCTTCACTGTGCTAAGTCGCTTCAGTCGTGTCCGACTCTGCAACCCCATGGACTGTAGCCTGCCAGGCGCCTCTGTCCATGGGATTCTCCAGGCAAGAATACTGGAGTAGGTTGCTGTGCCCTCCTCCAGAGGATCTTCCTGACCCAGGGACTGAATTCACATCTACTCCTGCACTGGCAAGCGGGTTCTGTACCACCAGTGCCATCTGGGAAGCCTGTTACTACTGACTTACCAGAAACCAAACCCCAACATAATCACTACCAGGGTCAAGAAATAGAACACTGCCACCCCCTCCCCATCCCATCTGGTGCTCTTTTTTTAGTGGGGAGAGGGGAGTAATTTAACTTTAAAAAGTTTTGCTTAATGGAAGCTACCAAGGACACTGTAGCCTCCACCAAAAATTATTTTAATTCTCCAGACATGAGGCTTTGGGACAAGAGAGTCAGTGGCACTGTGTTTGGGACAGAAGTGGAGACACTCTAAAAAAGCTAGGTCGTATGCCTCTTCTTAGTTCCTGCCCTCTCAGCATAGAAACATGTTTCTCACACTGTTCCTGGGATATGTTCTTTTGCTTGTTTTAGAAAGTAAATAAGTTGTGGTATTTCTCATCCCTTAAAGCCGTAGCGTGAGTTCCAGCGGCTAGAACATCCTTATCTAAGTTCAGCGTTGGGGAGCCTCCCAGGAAGACTTTGCCCTGTGGGTCTCTTCTTTCCACTGGTCCCGTTATAATAAAACTATGAGAGTTCTCTCCTAAGTAGAGAGTTTTCCTGAGTCCTGTGAGTCATTCTAGCAAATTATCAAATCTGAGGTAGTGGGAGTCCTACAGTGTAGTCAGTCGGAAGCCCCGTGTGGCTGGTGTCTGAAGGGAGGCGGTTTTGCTGGGGACTATGTCCTTTACCTTGTGGGGACCTAGTGGTGTTGCAGTACACTCAGTTAATGTTGGAATTGCCAGTTCTCCGAAGTGGGTGTACCCATCCACACCCTTGGCAGCAGGGCATGCCCCCACATTTTTGCTGGTTTTGTGTATTGCAGCCATTTTGGTGACCATGTAGTGTCTTCTGTTTCCAGTTGCTGTCTCCTGGCAACTAAATGGGCAAAGGGCCTGTCACATACATGGCACTTGGATACGCTCTCCTTTGTAAAATGCCCCTTCGAGTCCTTGTCATGTGTTTTGGTTGGATGAGCTCTTTTTATTGATTTGCCAGTGCTCTTTACATATGAAGGTATGAGCCCTTTGTTACATATTTACCCTATAAGCAGTAACTTTTAATTATTAAATGTAGTCCAGTGATTATCTCTTTTCTTTACATAACAATAGAAAGTTAAGTCGCTCAGTCGTGTCTGACTCTTTGCTGCCCCATGGACTGTGTAGTCTACTCCATCCATGAGATTCTCTAGGCCAGAATACTGGAGTGGGTTGCCATTTCCTTCTCCAGGGGATCTTCCCAACCCAGGGATCGAATCCAAGCCTCCCGCAGATACTTTAACCTCTGAGCCACAAACCCTCTTAAGAAATCTCATTAACCCTAAGGGAATAAATACATCCTCCAATCTCTCAGCAGATTTTTTCTATAAAGGACCAGATAGTAAATAGTTCAAGTGTGGTGGGCCTTAGGGTGTCTGTCCCAGTGGCTCACTCCTGTCTCTTATACACATCTAGATGTGTATAAGAGACAGGCGCAGACAAGCCCCACTGCTGACAGTGCAGGGCCTCCACCCTCAGGAGGTGACCCGGGTGGCCGCACACCCCGCATCCAGGAGACCATGCTGGCCCACATGGTGGCTCACCCTGCTCTGCCATGACCCGCCCCGACCTGGGGCATGGGAACTTGGGATGCCGACCTCAGCTCCCCACAACTGTCCCCATTACCCACACAGCTCCACGGACAGGGACTCCTAAAGGCCCTGCCCACTGCAGGCCTGACCAGCTCCTGCACCTGCTCTGGGCCCCCTTAGCTGGTTAATCCCCCTGGGGAAGCTGAGCAGGTTCCCTCGTCCTCAGTCGCATCCGTCACTGGAGACCAAAGCTGAGTCAAATGGGAGCCCTGGCAGGCCGCAGAGGGAGGGGATGAGGCTGGAGAGACCTGCTGGACGCGTCCCCCGCTCCTCACGCTACAGGTTCTGGCGGCAGATAGGCGGCCACTTGCGGGTGGTGGAAGCCAACAGCCGGGGCGTGGTGTGGGGCATCGGCTACGACCACACGGCCTGGGTCTACACGGGCGGCTACGGCGGAGGCTGCTTCCAAGGTGAAGGCGGGCCCCGCCCCCCCAGGCCCACCCCGCTCTAATCCCTGGCTGGCTTCCCTGACCCCATGCTGACGCTCGGCTGACGAGTGACCTTCACCTCTGCCAACCTCCACGTCCTGGGGCCAAAGCACACGGCACGAGCCCACAAAGGCCTGGCCTCCAACGAGCCTTCCTGGGCACCCACGGCTGAGCCGGAGACCGTGCAGGTTTCAGAAGGACAGCTGCCGGAACCATAGTCTCTTGATTCCCAGGCCTAATTCCANAGGGGATCTTCCCAACCCAGGGATCGAATCCAAGCCTCCCGCAGATACTTTAACCTCTGAGCCACAAACCCTCTTAAGAAATCTCATTAACCCTAAGGGAATAAATACATCCTCCAATCTCTCAGCAGATTTTTTCTATAAAGGACCAGATAGTAAATAGTTCAAGTGTGGTGGGCCTTAGGGTGTCTGTCCCAGTGGCTCACTCTGCAGCTGTCTCTTGAAAGCAGTCACAGAAACAAATGAGCATCACTGTCCCAATGAGATGTTTCATCTGGACACAAATTTGAATTGCAGAGAATTTTCACTTGTCATAAACCGTTGTCCTTTTTTTCCCAACCATTTAAAAATGTAAAAACCAGCCTTATCTTGTAGGCTGTGCTGACAGTTGTGATTAGGCCCCTGGGACATGATTGGTCCAGCCTGTTCTAGAAGCTTTACTCCTATGTCTTATCCACTTAGGTCTAGAACCCCCTCACCCGTACTTGGTATGTAGTGAGGTAGGCATCAAGTGTTGTTGGTCTGTTACTATCAGATGACCAAACCATTTATTGAAGACTGTCCTCCCTTGCATCACAACAGCCACCTTTGTTCTAACTCGGGTGTTCATTTATGTAGATGTTTAAATTTTATGTATTTACTGGCTGTGCTTGGATCCTGGTTGCTGCACTCAGACTTTCTCTTGTTGTGGTGAGCAGGGGTACTCTTCGTTGTGGTGCAGACTTCTCATTGCAGTAGCTTCTCTTGTTGTAGAGCCCAGGCTATAGGCACATGGCCTTCAGTAGTTGTGGTTAAGTGGACTCAGTTGCCCCATGGCATGTGGAATCTTCCCACAGCAGGGATCAAACCCCTGTCCTCTGCAATGGCAGGAGGATTCTTAACCACTAGACCCCCAAGGAAGTCCTATGTAGATCTTTTTTTTAAATAACATTTTGTGGTTTTCTATGAGACAAGGGTCTTGATATCTTAAAAATGGTATTTTTATATTTTTATATTGTTCATATTTTTGCTACTAGGATAACTGGCACAAATTTTTAAAAATTTCCTTTGTTTTTTCAAATTGATAAAACGTAACACGAAGAATTAAAACTCTAATCCCACTAACCAGATAGCAGCCACTTTCAGCGTTTCAGTGTTCTTCTACTTGTCCCTGTATGCCTGCGTTTGCTGGTGGTGGGGGTGGCAAGGGGGACAGTCAGGCACGTAGAGATGGTGGGTAACATCCTCCCGACTCAATCCCCAAGGGTGGACAGGCTTATCTAACCTCTCCTCAGTCGTGGATGTGTGGACCATTTGTGACCTTTCATACGGACAGTTTAAAGGGTTTCCTCATGTGTAAATATTTGTGTCTCTCTGTTCTTCTCAGGAAATCAAGGTTTGAGCTCTTCTAAGGCAGCTTATACACACTGCCTACATGTGTTCTGGAAACCTCTGCCTCAGCTGTGTGTAGGGTCCACACAGGGTGCTGGCTGGCCTGCCTCTGCCCTTCTTCCTCACTCGCTCCTTGGTCCTTGGGCTCCTGCAGGGTCAGAGCCACCAAGGAGCCCACCCTGCACTGTGTGTGCCGGGAGCGTCAGTCAGGCAGTGTGGCTGTAACAAAACACCACAGGCTAATAGCTTAGACAGCAGACGTCCATCCTCTAGGTTCCAGAGGCCTTGGAGTCTGAGCCAGGTGTCAGCAGGCCTCTTTCCCATGAGGGCCGTGGAGAGGATCTGTTCCAGTCTCCCTCCTGGCTCCAGGGCCTAGGAGCTCCCTTAGCTGCTGGCGGCATCACTTAGTCATTACTTGGCCTTCTCCTGGTCTTCACGTCAGCTGCCTGATTTGGGAAGCTTGAGTCCAAGTCCCCCCCTTTCGTAAGGATGCTGTCATAATGGAGTAGAGCCCACTCAGTAACTGTCTCATCTCAGCCAGGCCCTCTGCAGAGACCACACACAACGCAAGAGAAGGGGGGGTGGGGTCCACAGGCCCCAGGTGGGTGGGCTGGCTGGCTGGAGCTCCTCAGTTTCTGCCCACCCCACCCCACCCCACCCCTCCTCGCAGGAGATGCAGGCACCTGGGTGGCGGGCGGTGGCTGTGCTTCATTCCCCTCCCTCTGGCGTCACCTCACCCCTGGTGTCCCGTGCAGGGGTCTGCCCACCGACCGGTACATGTGGAGTGACGCCACAGGCCTGCAGGAGTGCACCAAGGCCAGCACGAAGCCCCCATCCCTGCAGTGGACCTGGGTGAGCTCCAGGCTGGGGGTGGGGCAGAGGTTGAAGTATGGGGTCTGCCCACACCGACCCGCCTGTTCCTCCAGGTTTCTGACTGGTTCGTGGATTTCAGCGTCCCCGGTGGCACGGACCCAGAGGGGTGGCAGTACGCCAGTGACTTCCCCGCGTGAGCGTCTGTCTCTCTCTCTCTCTGTGGGCAGGGGCCCTCAGGGGGGCTGGGGCCCTGAGTGTCAGGCCTGGAGAAGTCAGGCGAAGCCCCTTCACCCTGCCCAGTGGTGCAGGCCCTTCATGGTACACAAGTCACGTTCAGATGGAGGACGGATTCGTGAAAGACCGAGCCAGAGCCTGAGCTGAGGCTTCTAAGCAGATGAAGTCTGGCGGGGAGGAGGTTTATCCTGATCTGAGCCTTCCCTTTGACCTCAAGCCCTGAACTTGACTGCTCCCAGAAGAGCGATATGTGGCCTGGGATGGGGAGGGCTCAGAGGCCCCTTAGCTAGAAATCACCACACTCCTCCAGGTAGCTGCCATATCCTGGCCTCAGTGAGGTCCCGGCCCCAGGGAGACCCTGACCACCCTCCTGAGGGAGGCATGAGTGGGGCTGAAGGTCCCTGAAGCAGGAGGATGGTGTCCTATGTTACCTGCTGCCCCTGCTTAGTTCACGCTGAGGCCCCTGGAGAAGCAAAGAGTGTGCAGCATCGCTTTCTAGAAAATTCCACAGAATGGTGCTGACTTCAGCTTCTTCCTCTTTCAGCTCGTACCACAAGTACAAAACCATGAAGGATTTCGTCAGGAGAAGGTGCTGGGCCAGGTGAGAAGGCAGGTAACTGGGGGGTGTGGCCGCGCCCCTCCCTGCTGGGCCTCAGTCCCTGTGGAAGAAAAGGGGAATTTACAACTGGGGAGGAGAAAACAGGGTCAAAATAAATGTCAGCCCAGGAAGTGCCCCCGGGCTCCCAGGGCTGTTTCTGAAGGGTTTGTTTTCAAGAACAAATAAGAGAAATGTCATTGGCAGGGCCCGCAGGATCCTGGGGGGTAGGGGGGTGGGGGCTGGCTTGGAGTGTTGCCGCGGCAGGGCAGACAGCACAGGAGGGTGGTGCCCACGGGGTCCTCCCGGGGTCAAGGGTCTGGTCTAGCCGCCCCTTCTGTCCAGAGTGGGTGGCCCTGGGGTGCCCAGCACCACCAGGGTGACCGGGGCTTCCCTCTCTCTGCCGCTCAGAAAGTGCAAGCTGGTGACCAGCGGGCCCTGGCTGGAGGTGACCTCCGTGGCCCTCAGGGACGTGTCCATCATCCCCGAGAGCCCGGGCGCCCACGGCAGCGGGTTGAACATCGCGCTCTGGGCCATCAGTGACAAGGGGGACGTGCTGTGCCGTCTGGGGGTGTCCGAGCTCAACCCCGAGGTGGGCACCCGGTGGGGGGACCCAGGGTCTGCCCGGCCCGCCAGCCCCCGCGGGGCTCGGGCCGATTCTTACCGAGACACGCCTCCGCCGCGGAGTAGGGCTGGGCTCTGGCCTCCCCGGGCCTGCCCAGGAGGGTCCCTGGGCCCGGCGGACACCCCTGGCGCGAGGGGGTCTCTAGGCCTGTGGGCACTTGGAGCTGAGGTCGAGGTGGGCGTGAGGAGCCGTCCGCCGTGGGGCCGGGCGGGCGACAGGCGGGCCGGGCAGCCCTGAGCGTCCCTCCTTCGCCTCAGGGCTTCTGCTGGATGCACGTGGGCACCGACCAGCCCTTCACCTCCGTCTCCATCGGCGCCTGCTACCAGGTGTGGGCCGCGGCGAGGGACGGCTCCGCCTTCTACCGCAGCTCCGTGTCCCCGTCCAGGCCCAACGGTGAGAGCCCTCGCATCAGGCGGACGCCCTGCACCCGCCGCCGCCGCCATCTTGTGTCGAGCGCCAGCGGGCGGCTACGGCTACTTCCGCTTCCGGGGGGAGCCGGTTGACGGGTTTCCGTTTAATTTAACAAGCATTTACCGAGCACCGCCTGCGGACCCGGCATGAGGCCCGCTCTGCTGGGATGAGTCACCTGGTGACGGGGCTGTCCTTCACCACCGTCGGCCTCCTGCCCCTCAGGGGACCTGCCTGGGCGCCCCCCGGCCCATCCACAGTGTCCGCCTGACTGCCCTCCAGGAGCGAAGGCCATGCAGGCTTGTTCTTGGCTGGACATCTGGACAGCATCTGGCACAGGGATTGCTGGGTGGGTGGTGGCTGGCTCATCCGTGCCCTCCACCTGGAGCAGTGGGTTCGCACAGCGGCCTATGGTTGGGTTTCCACTGCATGCCTGGCCGGGCACCTTCCCGTCCCTGTTAGGGCCAGCAGCCCATCAGAAGCTGCCGCAGCCTCAGGAGGGCCCTAGGCAGNAAAACCATGAAGGATTTCGTCAGGAGAAGGTGCTGGGCCAGGTGAGAAGGCAGGTAACTGGGGGGTGTGGCCGCGCCCCTCCCTGCTGGGCCTCAGTCCCTGTGGAAGAAAAGGGGAATTTACAACTGGGGAGGAGAAAACAGGGTCAAAATAAATGTCAGCCCAGGAAGTGCCCCCGGGCTCCCAGGGCTGTTTCTGAAGGGTTTGTTTTCAAGAACAAATAAGAGAAATGTCATTGGCAGGGCCCGCAGGATCCTGGGGGGTAGGGGGGTGGGGGCTGGCTTGGAGTGTTGCCGCGGCAGGGCAGACAGCACAGGAGGGTGGTGCCCACGGGGTCCTCCCGGGGTCAAGGGTCTGGTCTAGCCGCCCCTTCTGTCCAGAGTGGGTGGCCCTGGGGTGCCCAGCACCACCAGGGTGACCGGGGCTTCCCTCTCTCTGCCGCTCAGAAAGTGCAAGCTGGTGACCAGCGGGCC
Source organism: Raphicerus campestris (assembly GCA_006410735.1). Taxonomy (NCBI): domain Eukaryota; kingdom Metazoa; phylum Chordata; class Mammalia; order Artiodactyla; family Bovidae; genus Raphicerus; species Raphicerus campestris. Next base: position 153,879 of record SJYW01043012.1, read on the forward strand.
CTGGCTGGAGGTGACCTCCGTGGCCCTCAGGGACGTGTCCATCATCCCCGAGAGCCCGGGCGCCCACGGCAGCGGGTTGAACATCGCGCTCTGGGCCATCAGTGACAAGGGGGACGTGCTGTGCCGTCTGGGGGTGTCCGAGCTCAACCCCGAGGTGGGCACCCGGTGGGGGGACCCAGGGTCTGCCCGGCCCGCCAGCCCCCGCGGGGCTCGGGCCGATTCTTACCGAGACACGCCTCCGCCGCGGAGTAGGGCTGGGCTCTGGCCTCCCCGGGCCTGCCCAGGAGGGTCCCTGGGCCCGGCGGACACCCCTGGCGCGAGGGGGTCTCTAGGCCTGTGGGCACTTGGAGCTGAGGTCGAGGTGGGCGTGAGGAGCCGTCCGCCGTGGGGCCGGGCGGGCGACAGGCGGGCCGGGCAGCCCTGAGCGTCCCTCCTTCGCCTCAGGGCTTCTGCTGGATGCACGTGGGCACCGACCAGCCCTTCACCTCCGTCTCCATCGGCGCCTGCTACCAGGTGTGGGCCGCGGCGAGGGACGGCTCCGCCTTCTACCGCAGCTCCGTGTCCCCGTCCAGGCCCAACGGTGAGAGCCCTCGCATCAGGCGGACGCCCTGCACCCGCCGCCGCCGCCATCTTGTGTCGAGCGCCAGCGGGCGGCTACGGCTACTTCCGCTTCCGGGGGGAGCCGGTTGACGGGTTTCCGTTTAATTTAACAAGCATTTACCGAGCACCGCCTGCGGACCCGGCATGAGGCCCGCTCTGCTGGGATGAGTCACCTGGTGACGGGGCTGTCCTTCACCACCGTCGGCCTCCTGCCCCTCAGGGGACCTGCCTGGGCGCCCCCCGGCCCATCCACAGTGTCCGCCTGACTGCCCTCCAGGAGCGAAGGCCATGCAGGCTTGTTCTTGGCTGGACATCTGGACAGCATCTGGCACAGGGATTGCTGGGTGGGTGGTGGCTGGCTCATCCGTGCCCTCCACCTGGAGCAGTGGGTTCGCACAGCGGCCTATGGTTGGGTTTCCACTGCATGCCTGGCCGGGCACCTTCCCGTCCCTGTTAGGGCCAGCAGCCCATCAGAAGCTGCCGCAGCCTCAGGAGGGCCCTAGGCAGGCCAGAGCATTGACGGGACACCAGGACTCAGGTCAGCTCCTGCCGGGCCCTGTCACCAGTGTGGTCCACCTGGTGTGGGGACAGAGGTTGGCTGCACCTGCTCAACCCCGTGAGCTGCAGAGGCNGGACGTGCTGTGCCGTCTGGGGGTGTCCGAGCTCAACCCCGAGGTGGGCACCCGGTGGGGGGACCCAGGGTCTGCCCGGCCCGCCAGCCCCCGCGGGGCTCGGGCCGATTCTTACCGAGACACGCCTCCGCCGCGGAGTAGGGCTGGGCTCTGGCCTCCCCGGGCCTGCCCAGGAGGGTCCCTGGGCCCGGCGGACACCCCTGGCGCGAGGGGGTCTCTAGGCCTGTGGGCACTTGGAGCTGAGGTCGAGGTGGGCGTGAGGAGCCGTCCGCCGTGGGGCCGGGCGGGCGACAGGCGGGCCGGGCAGCCCTGAGCGTCCCTCCTTCGCCTCAGGGCTTCTGCTGGATGCACGTGGGCACCGACCAGCCCTTCACCTCCGTCTCCATCGGCGCCTGCTACCAGGTGTGGGCCGCGGCGAGGGACGGCTCCGCTTTCTACCGCAGCTCCGTGTCCCCGTCCAGGCCCAACGGTGAGAGCCCTCGCATCAGGCGGACGCCCTGCACCCGCCGCCGCCGCCATCTTGTGTCGAGCGCCAGCGGGCGGCTACGGCTACTTCCGCTTCCGGGGGGAGCCGGTTGACGGGTTTCCGTTTAATTTAACAAGCATTTACCGAGCACCGCCTGCGGACCCGGCATGAGGCCCGCTCTGCTGGGATGAGTCACCTGGTGACGGGGCTGTCCTTCACCACCGTCGGCCTCCTGCCCCTCAGGGGACCTGCCTGGGCGCCCCCCGGCCCATCCACAGTGTCCGCCTGACTGCCCTCCAGGAGCGAAGGCCATGCAGGCTTGTTCTTGGCTGGACATCTGGACAGCATCTGGCACAGGGATTGCTGGGTGGGTGGTGGCTGGCTCATCCGTGCCCTCCACCTGGAGCAGTGGGTTCGCACAGCGGCCTATGGTTGGGTTTCCACTGCATGCCTGGCCGGGCACCTTCCCGTCCCTGTTAGGGCCAGCAGCCCATCAGAAGCTGCCGCAGCCTCAGGAGGGCCCTAGGCAGGCCAGAGCATTGACGGGACACCAGGACTCAGGTCAGCTCCTGCCGGGCCCTGTCACCAGTGTGGTCCACCTGGTGTGGGGACAGAGGTTGGCTGCACCTGCTCAACCCCGTGAGCTGCAGAGGAGGCCAGGTGTGCTGGGGGCACCTGGGTGACAGGTGTGGTGCTTCCAGGTCCCATCCCAGCCCATCTCCCACCGCAGGCGACTGCTGGTACCACATCCCACCTCCTCCCAAACAGAGGTTGAAGCAGGTGTCCGTGGGGCACACCTCCGTGTTCGCCTTGGACGAAAATGGCAAGTGGCTTCTGATCCCCCTGGGAGGAGGTTCCCTGAGCACCCCAATGAGATGAGACCTTGTCCACCAAAGCCCTTGCATGAGACCTTCATGAGCCCCATGAGAGCTGCCAGTCTGAGGCCAGCCTCCCCACAGGCCCCTCCCCAGAGTCCTGCAGGGTGGGGAGCACCAGCCCCTCCCCAGGTGCTCAGGCCTGCCTGCACCTCGGGCACGGAGCACAGCGCCACGGCCCAGGGGCATCTTCTAGATGGTGCTACCCAGGCCTGAGACTCGGAGTTCACCTGCCTGGCCTGGACCATACCTGCCCCTTACCCCAGGCCACCTCCAAGCGGCTCTGCCCGCACCCTTTCCTGGCCTGTCATTGTCACAAATGAGCAAGGCGAGGAGCTGGAACCCAATGCTCTTATTCCAGCCCAAGTTACTGTGTCATTTAAAGAACTCCTTGTCCTCAGGTTCTCATGCGTGGACAGAGGACAAGGGTGCCAGCCCAGCCCAGCACGAGAATGATGTAGCGGGGTACAGGCAGGCCTGGGAGGGCAGGGCTGGCCCAGGCTGCGGGCTGATGGAGAGAGAGACCCTGCCCACCCGTCTCTTGGTCAGACCTCCCGGCCTCGCAGACCCTGCGGGGTTGGGGGGTGGTGCTCCAGACGCTCAGGGTCTCACGCCACTGACGTTTCTCTCCTAGGGAACCTGTGGTACCGCCAGGGTGTCACGCCCAGCCACCCGCAGGGCGACAGCTGGGAGCACGTGTCCAACAACGTGCGCCACGTGTCTGTGGGGCCCCTGGACCAGGTCTGGGGAGATGGGGATGGAGGGTGGACGCTCCCCCTGGGGATGGGGACTAGGGGTGTCTGGTTCCCGCTCTGGTCCTCCCCACTCCTGCTGCAGTCCCCATGGACCCTGTGCTGTGAGGAGGGGGAGGGAGCAGGCTTCAGCAGGTCTCTGTTCCAGGTCTGGGTCATCGCTGACAAAGTCCAGGGGAGCCACAGCCTGAGCCGCGGAACCGTGTGTCGCCGCACAGGCGTGCAGTCCCTGGAGCCCAAGGGCCAGGGCTGGGATTATGGCATCGGGGTGAGCAGGCATGGGGCGGCTGTGCTGGCCGGGGTCTCTCGGCGCCCAGGGGTTGGGTGTGGGGGTCCCTGGGCAGAGCCCCTTGAGGGTCCGACCACCTGGAGGGAGGGTCTCTGCCCCTTGGCCCCCTCGTGGCCCTGGGTGATTGCGTTCAGCCCCTTGGCCCCCTCGTGGCCCTGGGTGATCGTGTTCAGCCCCTTGGCCCCCTCATGGTCCTGGGTGATCGTGTTCAGCCCCTTGGACCCTCGTGACCCTGGGTGATTGCATTCTCGTGTCCCAGGGCGGCTGGGATCACCTCTCCATCCGGGCCAGTGCCACCAGTGCCCCCGCGAGTTCATTCCAGAAGCCAGCCAGCAAGCAGAATGGGCAGCCCCCGAGCGTGGCTGGTGGCCCATGGGAGACCCTCGGCCCTGTCTGCTGCTGAGGCCGCCTCCCCTCACTGGGAGCAGCCATGGCACTGGGCGCTAAGGACCAACATTGATGCAAAACTTCCTGTTGGAGCTGTGCTCACGCAGAACACCCTGAAACATGGGTCCGGGGGTGGTGTCACCAGGCCCAGACTCTAGAGTCCATGCAGAGAACTTGGCCTAAGGTCACGGCTGCCTCAGAGGCCCTGAAAGCCCAGAAATGTGAAGCTCTGTGGACGCTGCGTGTCCCCGATCGTGGGGAGAATGTGGGATGGGGGGTGGGGGCCCCATTGCCTTGGCTTCAACTGCCTGCCCCCTGCCTCTCTGCCTCCTGCCTTTCGCGGCGGGAGCCTGGAGCCTTCCAGGAACACTGCCCCAGGGGAAAGGACCCAGGGAGCCCCCTGGGCCCTGGATGGCCCCAGATGGTGTCGGGACCCTCCTCCTCCCCCAAGAAAAATGGCAGCAGGGCTCAGGATGATTTTTCCTGGGCCCAATCAGTTCTCAGAACAGGGCTCGCAAATAGGACTTCATTTCCTAAGTTAAGGAAGGGGTTGGAAATAAATGCTGGGGAGGGGTGTCATCTTCCCAGGGTGGACGGAGGACCACCGGCCCACTGTCCAGTTGCAAGGTCAGCATCCCCAGCCCTCAGCCAGCCCTTTCCCAGGAGTGGTTGGGGGCCAGGGGGCTCCTCTCAAGGCAGATCCTGTTGCAGGGGGTGGGGTGGGTATAGACCACCGGCCCGCGAGAGGATCCTGGAGGCAGCAGGCCTGAGCCAGATGTGTATAAGAGACAGGGAGAAAACAGGGTCAAAATAAATGTCAGCCCAGGAAGTGCCCCCGGGCTCCCAGGGCTGTTTCTGAAGGGTTTGTTTTCAAGAACAAATAAGAGAAATGTCATTGGCAGGGCCCGCAGGATCCTGGGGGGTAGGGGGGTGGGGGCTGGCTTGGAGTGTTGCCGCGGCAGGGCAGACAGCACAGGAGGGTGGTGCCCACGGGGTCCTCCCGGGGTCAAGGGTCTGGTCTAGCCGCCCCTTCTGTCCAGAGTGGGTGGCCCTGGGGTGCCCAGCACCACCAGGGTGACCGGGGCTTCCCTCTCTCTGCCGCTCAGAAAGTGCAAGCTGGTGACCAGCGGGCCCTGGCTGGAGGTGACCTCCGTGGCCCTCAGGGACGTGTCCATCATCCCCGAGAGCCCGGGCGCCCACGGCAGCGGGTTGAACATCGCGCTCTGGGCCATCAGTGACAAGGGGGACGTGCTGTGCCGTCTGGGGGTGTCCGAGCTCAACCCCGAGGTGGGCACCCGGTGGGGGGACCCAGGGTCTGCCCGGCCCGCCAGCCCCCGCGGGGCTCGGGCCGATTCTTACCGAGACACGCCTCCGCCGCGGAGTAGGGCTGGGCTCTGGCCTCCCCGGGCCTGCCCAGGAGGGTCCCTGGGCCCGGCGGACACCCCTGGCGCGAGGGGGTCTCTAGGCCTGTGGGCACTTGGAGCTGAGGTCGAGGTGGGCGTGAGGAGCCGTCCGCCGTGGGGCCGGGCGGGCGACAGGCGGGCCGGGCAGCCCTGAGCGTCCCTCCTTCGCCTCAGGGCTTCTGCTGGATGCACGTGGGCACCGACCAGCCCTTCACCTCCGTCTCCATCGGCGCCTGCTACCAGGTGTGGGCCGCGGCGAGGGACGGCTCCGCCTTCTACCGCAGCTCCGTGTCCCCGTCCAGGCCCAACGGTGAGAGCCCTCGCATCAGGCGGACGCCCTGCACCCGCCGCCGCCGCCATCTTGTGTCGAGCGCCAGCGGGCGGCTACGGCTACTTCCGCTTCCGGGGGGAGCCGGTTGACGGGTTTCCGTTTAATTTAACAAGCATTTACCGAGCACCGCCTGCGGACCCGGCATGAGGCCCGCTCTGCTGGGATGAGTCACCTGGTGACGGGGCTGTCCTTCACCACCGTCGGCCTCCTGCCCCTCAGGGGACCTGCCTGGGCGCCCCCCGGCCCATCCACAGTGTCCGCCTGACTGCCCTCCAGGAGCGAAGGCCATGCAGGCTTGTTCTTGGCTGGACATCTGGACAGCATCTGGCACAGGGATTGCTGGGTGGGTGGTGGCTGGCTCATCCGTGCCCTCCACCTGGAGCAGTGGGTTCGCACAGCGGCCTATGGTTGGGTTTCCACTGCATGCCTGGCCGGGCACCTTCCCGTCCCTGTTAGGGCCAGCAGCCCATCAGAAGCTGCCGCAGCCTCAGGAGGGCCCTAGGCAGGCCAGAGCATTGACGGGACACCAGGACTCAGGTCAGCTCCTGCCGGGCCCTGTCACCAGTGTGGTCCACCTGGTGTGGGGACAGAGGTTGGCTGCACCTGCTCAACCCCGTGAGCTGCAGAGGAGGCCAGGTGTGCTGGGGGCACCTGGGTGACAGGTGTGGTGCTTCCAGGTCCCATCCCAGCCCATCTCCCACCGCAGGCGACTGCTGGTACCACATCCCACCTCCTCCCAAACAGAGGTTGAAGCAGGTGTCCGTGGGGCACACCTCCGTGTTCGCCTTGGACGAAAATGGCAAGTGGCTTCTGATCCCCCTGGGAGGAGGTTCCCTGAGCACCCCAATGAGATGAGACCTTGTCCACCAAAGCCCTTGCATGAGACCTTCATGAGCCCCATGAGAGCTGCCAGTCTGAGGCCAGCCTCCCCACAGGCCCCTCCCCAGAGTCCTGCAGGGTGGGGAGCACCAGCCCCTCCCCAGGTGCTCAGGCCTGCCTGCACCTCGGGCACGGAGCACAGCGCCACGGCCCAGGGGCATCTTCTAGATGGTGCTACCCAGGCCTGAGACTCGGAGTTCACCTGCCTGGCCTGGACCATACCTGCCCCTTACCCCAGGCCACCTCCAAGCGGCTCTGCCCGCACCCTTTCCTGGCCTGTCATTGTCACAAATGAGCAAGGCGAGGAGCTGGAACCCAATGCTCTTATTCCAGCCCAAGTTACTGTGTCATTTAAAGAACTCCTTGTCCTCAGGTTCTCATGCGTGGACAGAGGACAAGGGTGCCAGCCCAGCCCAGCACGAGAATGATGTAGCGGGGTACAGGCAGGCCTGGGAGGGCAGGGCTGGCCCAGGCTGCGGGCTGATGGAGAGAGAGACCCTGCCCACCCGTCTCTTGGTCAGACCTCCCGGCCTCGCAGACCCTGCGGGGTTGGGGGGTGGTGCTCCAGACGCTCAGGGTCTCACGCCACTGACGTTTCTCTCCTAGGGAACCTGTGGTACCGCCAGGGTGTCACGCCCAGCCACCCGCAGGGCGACAGCTGGGAGCACGTGTCCAACAACGTGCGCCACGTGTCTGTGGGGCCCCTGGACCAGGTCTGGGGAGATGGGGATGGAGGGTGGACGCTCCCCCTGGGGATGGGGACTAGGGGTGTCTGGTTCCCGCTCTGGTCCTCCCCACTCCTGCTGCAGTCCCCATGGACCCTGTGCTGTGAGGAGGGGGAGGGAGCAGGCTTCAGCAGGTCTCTGTTCCAGGTCTGGGTCATCGCTGACAAAGTCCAGGGGAGCCACAGCCTGAGCCGCGGAACCGTGTGTCGCCGCACAGGCGTGCAGTCCCTGGAGCCCAAGGGCCAGGGCTGGGATTATGGCATCGGGGTGAGCAGGCATGGGGCGGCTGTGCTGGCCGGGGTCTCTCGGCGCCCAGGGGTTGGGTGTGGGGGTCCCTGGGCAGAGCCCCTTGAGGGTCCGACCACCTGGAGGGAGGGTCTCTGCCCCTTGGCCCCCTCGTGGCCCTGGGTGATTGCGTTCAGCCCCTTGGCCCCCTCGTGGCCCTGGGTGATCGTGTTCAGCCCCTTGGCCCCCTCATGGTCCTGGGTGATCGTGTTCAGCCCCTTGGACCCTCGTGACCCTGGGTGATTGCATTCTCGTGTCCCAGGGCGGCTGGGATCACCTCTCCATCCGGGCCAGTGCCACCAGTGCCCCCGCGAGTTCATTCCAGAAGCCAGCCAGCAAGCAGAATGGGCAGCCCCCGAGCGTGGCTGGTGGCCCATGGGAGACCCTCGGCCCTGTCTGCTGCTGAGGCCGCCTCCCCTCACTGGGAGCAGCCATGGCACTGGGCGCTAAGGACCAACATTGATGCAAAACTTCCTGTTGGAGCTGTGCTCACGCAGAACACCCTGAAACATGGGTCCGGGGGTGGTGTCACCAGGCCCAGACTCTAGAGTCCATGCAGAGAACTTGGCCTAAGGTCACGGCTGCCTCAGAGGCCCTGAAAGCCCAGAAATGTGAAGCTCTGTGGACGCTGCATGTCCCCGATCGTGGGGAGAATGTGGGATGGGGGGTGGGGGCCCCATTGCCTTGGCTTCAACTGCCTGCCCCCTGCCTCTCTGCCTCCTGCCTTTCGCGGCGGGAGCCTGGAGCCTTCCAGGAACACTGCCCCAGGGGAAAGGACCCAGGGAGCCCCCTGGGCCCTGGATGGCCCCAGATGGTGTCGGGACCCTCCTCCTCCCCCAAGAAAAATGGCAGCAGGGCTCAGGATGATTTTTCCTGGGCCCAATCAGTTCTCAGAACAGGGCTCGCAAATAGGACTTCATTTCCTAAGTTAAGGAAGGGGTTGGAAATAAATGCTGGGGAGGGGTGTCATCTTCCCAGGGTGGACGGAGGACCACCGGCCCACTGTCCAGTTGCAAGGTCAGCATCCCCAGCCCTCAGCCAGCCCTTTCCCAGGAGTGGTTGGGGGCCAGGGGGCTCCTCTCAAGGCAGATCCTGTTGCAGGGGGTGGGGTGGGTATAGACCACCGGCCCGCGAGAGGATCCTGGAGGCAGCAGGCCTGAGCCAGATGTGTATAAGAGACAGGGAGAAAACAGGGTCAAAATAAATGTCAGCCCAGGAAGTGCCCCCGGGCTCCCAGGGCTGTTTCTGAAGGGTTTGTTTTCAAGAACAAATAAGAGAAATGTCATTGGCAGGGCCCGCAGGATCCTGGGGGGTAGGGGGGTGGGGGCTGGCTTGGAGTGTTGCCGCGGCAGGGCAGACAGCACAGGAGGGTGGTGCCCACGGGGTCCTCCCGGGGTCAAGGGTCTGGTCTAGCCGCCCCTTCTGTCCAGAGTGGGTGGCCCTGGGGTGCCCAGCACCACCAGGGTGACCGGGGCTTCCCTCTCTCTGCCGCTCAGAAAGTGCAAGCTGGTGACCAGCGGGCCCTGGCTGGAGGTGACCTCCGTGGCCCTCAGGGACGTGTCCATCATCCCCGAGAGCCCGGGCGCCCACGGCAGCGGGTTGAACATCGCGCTCTGGGCCATCAGTGACAAGGGGGACGTGCTGTGCCGTCTGGGGGTGTCCGAGCTCAACCCCGAGGTGGGCACCCGGTGGGGGGACCCAGGGTCTGCCCGGCCCGCCAGCCCCCGCGGGGCTCGGGCCGATTCTTACCGAGACACGCCTCCGCCGCGGAGTAGGGCTGGGCTCTGGCCTCCCCGGGCCTGCCCAGGAGGGTCCCTGGGCCCGGCGGACACCCCTGGCGCGAGGGGGTCTCTAGGCCTGTGGGCACTTGGAGCTGAGGTCGAGGTGGGCGTGAGGAGCCGTCCGCCGTGGGGCCGGGCGGGCGACAGGCGGGCCGGGCAGCCCTGAGCGTCCCTCCTTCGCCTCAGGGCTTCTGCTGGATGCACGTGGGCACCGACCAGCCCTTCACCTCCGTCTCCATCGGCGCCTGCTACCAGGTGTGGGCCGCGGCGAGGGACGGCTCCGCCTTCTACCGCAGCTCCGTGTCCCCGTCCAGGCCCAACGGTGAGAGCCCTCGCATCAGGCGGACGCCCTGCACCCGCCGCCGCCGCCATCTTGTGTCGAGCGCCAGCGGGCGGCTACGGCTACTTCCGCTTCCGGGGGGAGCCGGTTGACGGGTTTCCGTTTAATTTAACAAGCATTTACCGAGCACCGCCTGCGGACCCGGCATGAGGCCCGCTCTGCTGGGATGAGTCACCTGGTGACGGGGCTGTCCTTCACCACCGTCGGCCTCCTGCCCCTCAGGGGACCTGCCTGGGCGCCCCCCGGCCCATCCACAGTGTCCGCCTGACTGCCCTCCAGGAGCGAAGGCCATGCAGGCTTGTTCTTGGCTGGACATCTGGACAGCATCTGGCACAGGGATTGCTGGGTGGGTGGTGGCTGGCTCATCCGTGCCCTCCACCTGGAGCAGTGGGTTCGCACAGCGGCCTATGGTTGGGTTTCCACTGCATGCCTGGCCGGGCACCTTCCCGTCCCTGTTAGGGCCAGCAGCCCATCAGAAGCTGCCGCAGCCTCAGGAGGGCCCTAGGCAGGCCAGAGCATTGACGGGACACCAGGACTCAGGTCAGCTCCTGCCGGGCCCTGTCACCAGTGTGGTCCACCTGGTGTGGGGACAGAGGTTGGCTGCACCTGCTCAACCCCGTGAGCTGCAGAGGAGGCCAGGTGTGCTGGGGGCACCTGGGTGACAGGTGTGGTGCTTCCAGGTCCCATCCCAGCCCATCTCCCACCGCAGGCGACTGCTGGTACCACATCCCACCTCCTCCCAAACAGAGGTTGAAGCAGGTGTCCGTGGGGCACACCTCCGTGTTCGCCTTGGACGAAAATGGCAAGTGGCTTCTGATCCCCCTGGGAGGAGGTTCCCTGAGCACCCCAATGAGATGAGACCTTGTCCACCAAAGCCCTTGCATGAGACCTTCATGAGCCCCATGAGAGCTGCCAGTCTGAGGCCAGCCTCCCCACAGGCCCCTCCCCAGAGTCCTGCAGGGTGGGGAGCACCAGCCCCTCCCCAGGTGCTCAGGCCTGCCTGCACCTCGGGCACGGAGCACAGCGCCACGGCCCAGGGGCATCTTCTAGATGGTGCTACCCAGGCCTGAGACTCGGAGTTCACCTGCCTGGCCTGGACCATACCTGCCCCTTACCCCAGGCCACCTCCAAGCGGCTCTGCCCGCACCCTTTCCTGGCCTGTCATTGTCACAAATGAGCAAGGCGAGGAGCTGGAACCCAATGCTCTTATTCCAGCCCAAGTTACTGTGTCATTTAAAGAACTCCTTGTCCTCAGGTTCTCATGCGTGGACAGAGGACAAGGGTGCCAGCCCAGCCCAGCACGAGAATGATGTAGCGGGGTACAGGCAGGCCTGGGAGGGCAGGGCTGGCCCAGGCTGCGGGCTGATGGAGAGAGAGACCCTGCCCACCCGTCTCTTGGTCAGACCTCCCGGCCTCGCAGACCCTGCGGGGTTGGGGGGTGGTGCTCCAGACGCTCAGGGTCTCACGCCACTGACGTTTCTCTCCTAGGGAACCTGTGGTACCGCCAGGGTGTCACGCCCAGCCACCCGCAGGGCGACAGCTGGGAGCACGTGTCCAACAACGTGCGCCACGTGTCTGTGGGGCCCCTGGACCAGGTCTGGGGAGATGGGGATGGAGGGTGGACGCTCCCCCTGGGGATGGGGACTAGGGGTGTCTGGTTCCCGCTCTGGTCCTCCCCACTCCTGCTGCAGTCCCCATGGACCCTGTGCTGTGAGGAGGGGGAGGGAGCAGGCTTCAGCAGGTCTCTGTTCCAGGTCTGGGTCATCGCTGACAAAGTCCAGGGGAGCCACAGCCTGAGCCGCGGAACCGTGTGTCGCCGCACAGGCGTGCAGTCCCTGGAGCCCAAGGGCCAGGGCTGGGATTATGGCATCGGGGTGAGCAGGCATGGGGCGGCTGTGCTGGCCGGGGTCTCTCGGCGCCCAGGGGTTGGGTGTGGGGGTCCCTGGGCAGAGCCCCTTGAGGGTCCGACCACCTGGAGGGAGGGTCTCTGCCCCTTGGCCCCCTCGTGGCCCTGGGTGATTGCGTTCAGCCCCTTGGCCCCCTCGTGGCCCTGGGTGATCGTGTTCAGCCCCTTGGCCCCCTCATGGTCCTGGGTGATCGTGTTCAGCCCCTTGGACCCTCGTGACCCTGGGTGATTGCATTCTCGTGTCCCAGGGCGGCTGGGATCACCTCTCCATCCGGGCCAGTGCCACCAGTGCCCCCGCGAGTTCATTCCAGAAGCCAGCCAGCAAGCAGAATGGGCAGCCCCCGAGCGTGGCTGGTGGCCCATGGGAGACCCTCGGCCCTGTCTGCTGCTGAGGCCGCCTCCCCTCACTGGGAGCAGCCATGGCACTGGGCGCTAAGGACCAACATTGATGCAAAACTTCCTGTTGGAGCTGTGCTCACGCAGAACACCCTGAAACATGGGTCCGGGGGTGGTGTCACCAGGCCCAGACTCTAGAGTCCATGCAGAGAACTTGGCCTAAGGTCACGGCTGCCTCAGAGGCCCTGAAAGCCCAGAAATGTGAAGCTCTGTGGACGCTGCATGTCCCCGATCGTGGGGAGAATGTGGGATGGGGGGTGGGGGCCCCATTGCCTTGGCTTCAACTGCCTGCCCCCTGCCTCTCTGCCTCCTGCCTTTCGCGGCGGGAGCCTGGAGCCTTCCAGGAACACTGCCCCAGGGGAAAGGACCCAGGGAGCCCCCTGGGCCCTGGATGGCCCCAGATGGTGTCGGGACCCTCCTCCTCCCCCAAGAAAAATGGCAGCAGGGCTCAGGATGATTTTTCCTGGGCCCAATCAGTTCTCAGAACAGGGCTCGCAAATAGGACTTCATTTCCTAAGTTAAGGAAGGGGTTGGAAATAAATGCTGGGGAGGGGTGTCATCTTCCCAGGGTGGACGGANCAACCAGGTGATTGGATTCGTCTGAACCCACCTCCCATCTCTGCTCATTTTGAGACCCTGACGAGCCGACTCCGCTGGCCGCCCCGGTAGGCCCGCCGGGAGGGCTCAGCTGTGCGCTGTTCTTCCTCATGTTTGCTGCCCAGAAGCTGACTCTGAAGAGGTGTCCCTTGGGGTCCCCTCCCTGGGGGGCACTGGAGGAAAGCTGGCGGCCCCTGCTGGGTCATCTCAAAGTAGGCCCGGGAGGCCAGAGTCGGGAGGCAGCACGGGGAAAGCTCGTGAAGGGTCGGCGCCCTCTTATCTGTTTACACTCAAGTCGTCAAGTCTCTCTGAGTGGGCGTTACGGCTGCTCCCACTGCGGCGCCTGTTGCTCTCCTGGTGAATTGCTGGTTCTCCAGGGCGCCCATTCCGCCCCAGCTTAGCCTCACTGAACCATCTCGATTCCTCAGATGCTTTATTCAATAAAAACTTAATGCCAGAATGTCAAGGACATGATAATTTTTTTTTTACTGCTACCACTATGATTAAAACAACTCCCCACCCACTCGAGCATGGGGCAAAAGCACCAATCACCCCATGGGACCGTTTATTTTGGCTTCATTAGTATCTGAAGAGGCCATTAAGAAAAATGAAAGCAAACTGGGGTCATTTAAGAAACATTTTCACCACAATTACAGCGGGGGCACTGGCTATTCAGTTCCAGGTAGGTTTTCCCCACAGGCAAGCTGCAGTTCCGGATTCTCTGCGCCGCGAGCTCACGCAGGTCTGGTCTGCCGGCGGGTGTGTCTCCCCAGGTGCTGGCCCCAGGCTCAGAACGCGCCAATCTCTGACTTCAGGAGAAACAGCCTGGGAGAGCCAGGCCAGGTGTCCTCGCAGGTTCAGCCTGGGCTTGGAGTCCAAGTCGAGGATCTTCAGAGCAGACCCAGCAGCAGGCTCGCCCAGCCCCTTCCTCATATTCAACAGTTCAAATCCTGGACCAGGACCTTCTGGGCCCGTTTGTGACAAGGCCACGGGGCAGGCAAGGGCGCTCCGGCCTGGGAGGAGATGACTGGGCCCTGGAGACCCTCTGGGAGGCAGATGCCAGTTTGGGACAGACAGTCACAAAGACTCTCATCCTGTAAGGTGGTGACCCACAGACCCCCGGGCACCAGGCATGACCTGGATGGAGCCTCTGCTGGGCCGCCCCCACCCCCGTGCTTTCGGCTCAGTCTTTGGCTCATTCAGCAAGTTCAGGGACCCGCTGAGCCTGCCCTGGCCTCAGCCAGAAAAGAGCCTCCAGGCTTGTGGTCCTCCCTGTCCGGTGTTCCAGGCAGCTCTGCCGCCCACAGCTAGGGCACAGGGCCCCATCTGTCCCCAGCTCGCAGTCGCCCTTGATGTCAGCACCCACTGGTGGACCCCCTGACCACTGACCTTCCTGAGTGGCCTCCCCTGGGGGACAAGCCAGGTGCACCTGGGGTCCGTCCTCACCCGTGCTGAAGGTCGGCTGGGGTGAGGGGCCAGGGCTGGACCAGGCCTCCCCGGGTGGGCCTGGCAGTGGCCGGGCGGCAGGGCCAGGTGGGGGGGAGTGTCCGGCTGGTGGAAGACCTGGAAAATTGGGACGGAAGCCCCTAATGGCTGTTTCCAGGGGCACCACCTGATGCCCTTGATGCAGCCAGGGCTGATGCCAAGACGGGCAGGACGTGAAGCAGCTGGGGCCCAGACAGTCAGGGCTGGGAGGCTGATCCCGTCCATCGGGGAGGGGTCCTGGGCTGTGGCCGCCCCACCCCTAGCTAGGCTCAGCCCCTACCCACAATGCCCACAAGGGGCCTACCCCTGGGGGCTCTAGGCCAGCTCGAGCCTTTCTGCAGCCCCTGTGGCTGGGGCGTCCCCTCCCCAGGCTGGCCCTGGGCAACCAGACAGGAGAGAAGAGCTGCCAGGGCTGAGAGCAGAGTCACCCAGGCTGTCAGGGCTGGTGGGGCAGGAATGCCACAGGAGGAAGCGTGGCCCGAGGCGACCGAGACCTGCCAGGCCACCCAGGCCCGCCTTTGAGGAGCCCAAGGCGGGGGAGGGGAGCCCCCGCGGCCCCACACGGGCCCCCAAGCACAGCCAGGACCCAGGAACATCCTGAAATCTGTCAGACCACTGTCTGCCCAGACCCCTGTCTGCCATGGACAGGACCAAAGATTCAATGAGCGGCAGACCTGGGGGTACCGTGAAGGAGACGGGGGGACAGACCCTCCACCTGCAGGGGGAGACCCCCGACCACTCCGGGGAAACAAGGCCTGAGCAGCCTCTGTCTCTGCTCTCCCACCTGGCCCTGTCTCCAGAGCCCTCAACACCCTGCCAGCCGCAGACTCTCCACAGTCAGGAGCCCCCACCCGGGAGGAGGGAGCAGAGACCCCCGGCCCTCTAGCCGGACAGGCTCCCTTTAGAATCAGCGGGAAGAAACCTGAAGGGCTTCCACCTGACAGATGCTGAACTAGAAGCTCTGAGCACCTCCGCTCAGCCTCGGTCCCCTCTAGGTCATGCGTTTTGTTTGCTCCGTGCCTCAGTTTACCCAGAACGCGGAGGCTGCGGTGTGGGTCGGGGGAAACCCCCTCCCTGGGCCCCGGGTCTCAGCAGTAACTGGGGAACTCACCCAAGCCACCCTGTACATGGAAATCGCCCTTCGCCTGGGGAGAGAGCGGGAGTGATGAGGATTCCGTGACCAAGGTCGGCCTGCTCCTGCCTACACGATGAAAAAGCAGGTCCCAGGACCTGGAGGAGCTTTGGGCCTCGTGCTGTCCAGAGTGGCGGCCTGGACCAGGCCATGATTCACCTGGCCTTGTCCTGGGGGGCTGGCGTGGGTCCGGGGAGGCGCTAAGCATCGGGGACCCCAAGCCCCGGGCAGTGCGCTAGGAGCCCTCGCGGAAGCTGTGGATCTGGGTGGAGTATTTCTGCAGGTGACCCTCGGGCGGGGCCTCGGCGGCTGCAAGTGTGCCCCCGGCAGCCTGCTGCTGCTGCTGATAGTGCTGGTAGAGCTTGGGGCCCGGCCCGTCCAGGCCCGGGAGGCGGCCGCTGGACATGGTCAGGATGGTGGCGGTCAGCGACTTGATGTAGTTCTTGGCCAGTGTGAGGGTCTCGATCTTGGAGAGCTTCTTGTCAGCGCGCACGTGTGGGATGACCTCGCGCAGCGCCTGGAAGGCGTTGTTCAGCTTGTGCATGCGCTGTCGTTCCCGCTCATTGCTCTCCAGCCGCCGCTGGACGCTGCTCTCCCGCCGGCCCCCGGGCCCCGGCCGCCGGCGCCCGCCCTCCGCCCGCGCCCCCTGAGCCCGCGCCATCCGGCTCCGCAGAGCCTTGGTCGCGTCCGGCCCGCCCGAGCCCGGCGGTGGCCTGTCGGGCGTCCGCTCCGCTGGGGTGGCTTCTGGGTCTTGCGGAAGTGCCCGGCGCCGGGGTGGCCGACTCTTGGTCTTCATGGCTCCAGACTAGTTGTCCTGCAGGTGGTGGCTCTCAGAGGAAGCGGGCCTTTGGAGCTGAAATCCAGAACACAGGCCACCCCACAGTCACTCAGCAGGCCAAGGGACATTCAGGGCAGCTGTCCCCAACGGCAGCTGACCGACCACTCATTGCACAGTGGCCCCTGAGTCC
>SJYW01043012.1:170841-183572 GCA_006410735.1 Raphicerus campestris
CACCCCCACCCCCACCCCCGGGGCCCCGCTAGACTTCACACTGACCCCTCAGGCCGTTTTCTGATCTTGTGGGAGACACGCTTTGCCCCTAGGCCTTTCTCTGGCCCCATGCCCCTCAATGCCGCCTGAGGGCCTCCTGAGCTTAGGTGGCCGGTTGACACTCTGCTGAGACCACCCAGAGGTGCGGTCCCACCGCCAGAGGCTACGTTGCCTCCTGCTTGCCGGGATGGCCAGACACCAGCTCGGCCCCACCAAGCTGCCGTCCTGCCCCCAAGACGTCACACACGCAGGGACACTGGTGCCAGAATGGCTGCGGACCTGAGGCGGCTGTCGGGAGGTCAGAGGTGGACGGTGGCCAGAGCCTGCAGCAGTCCCCAGGTCCACCACGGGGATGGACGGCCGCAGCCCCGGGGGGTGGGGGCGCTGCAGACCCGGATCCCCGACTCAGGTTTTCCCCGCCAGTCACCACCCCGGGTCCTGCCCCAGGGTCCTCTCTCCGCCGCCCCAGCCGCACCCCCACCCCCCGTTACCTGGGGATCCGCGGCCGCACGCGCTGGGGCTGCCCACGGGGGACAAGGACACGTCGCTTTAGGCGCCCCGGGCGGGGCGGCGGCCGCATGTAAATGAGCCCGCGGGGCGGGTGCGAGGCGGGGCCGGAGTCTGTGCGTCCCGCCCGTCTGCGGGGGCGGGTGCGCACCTGCGGGCCGGGAACCGGTGGCCGCCTCCCTGCCCGGCCCGGCCCAGCCCGGAGCTTTGGCCCCCGCGGCCCGGCCCGCGGGTCGGATGGGAGCCCGAGGCCTCGCCGCGAGCCCGCCGGCCCAGAGGGGGAGCACCCAGCCGTGGGGCTGTGAGCCAAAGTCAAACTCGTGGAGCAGCAGTTGGGCAGTAATGCTAGGGTCCCCAAAAGGCCGCGGCCGCCGCCCTGATAGAACAGCAGCCCGGACGCCCCCGCGCCCTCACCCCGCGTTTCGGAAGGACCCCCGCGGCACCCCGGGCTGCGGACCCGCCCCCCGCCAGGCCCGCGGCGCCGGCCCAGGTGCGAGGGCCGGAGGCTGCCCCGGGGCACCTGCTCCGCCGCCGGAGGGCGCATCACTGGGCAACAACTAGTCAGCGGTTTTCCTTCGGAGGTCTCCGGGGGCGCAAGCGCTTGAGCTCAAAACTGGCTGCCACCTACCTGCTCTTCTTAATCGCCCTTGGCCTCAGCTTCCTCATCTTTGACTGGCAGCGCTAAAAGGTGTTAATGGCAGCAACTGCTCAGGGTTCCTGGAGGCTGAAGGAAGGCAGCCAGAGGGCGAGTGGTGCCCATGGTGGCACGTGGCGTGGGCTACCAGCCCCTCCCGGACTCGGACGCTGCAGGCCCAGGGTCGGCGCTGTCCCCACACCTCGGGGACAGAGTCCCTCGCTGCCCCTCTTGGGCTCTCCAAAAGGGGGTTCACAGGTCTCTTCCATCTACCTCCCAGGGCACTCCGCAGCTGGTGTAAACTCAACCAACCGGCGGCCAGACCCGTTTTGGGGTCTGACTTCCCGGCTGGTGGCAGCTCGGACCAAGACATTAAGGAGGGGCCACTCAGGGCACAGAAAGGCTGGTTCTGAGACGATTAACCGCTGGGCTTATTAGAGCTTATTGGATCTCCGAAATTAAAATGCTTCTGAAGTTCATCCATTAAGTGCAAACACCTTGAATTACAGATACACTTTACAGCAATGCAAACTACCCGCCACTCCCCCGGTGACTATACAAATCCTAGCTCTAGGGAGGGTGGAGGGGGCTGGGTTTAGGTCTGGCACAGTAGAGGGCATCCCGTCTCTAGGGACTAGGGCATCGAGGGACCCGGGGCTTCAGGCTCCCAGCATCCTCCAGGGCAGGGCCAGGCCACCCACCTCGGGCCTCACACAGTGGAACACACACAATTGGTGCAGCGACAGAGTTTATAAATATATAACTATATTTATTTTGAATATTAAATAGTTTTTAAATTACAAGCAATTTATTTGAATCACACTATGCTTCAATATACAGTAAAAATCTTACAATTTAAAAATGTACACAATTTAAACTCAAAGTTCAATAACTTGTTATATTGCCGTGAACCTCTTGCAACCGAGTCTAAGCACAACAGTGAAACCTCAGAGGTGGGACAGCCCCGCGGGGCGTCGGCAGCTGGAATGAAGCAGTGGCTGCGCACGGCCGACTGTGACGGCTGTCTGTCTGTGCCAACCTGAACTTGACCATGTTCCAGCCATTCACATAACAGGTTGTTGGTGATTCAATACTGTCAACACATCTTTTGAGAACTCACTTTTATAACTCAAGAGAGCTTTCCTTTTTGAGAGCCAAAACTTGAGCCAAACCCGCCCCCACCCCCGCTTACCACTTAGGAACACCATTTCTGAGGTTTTAAATCGGAAGTAACTGTGTACACCCACTCTTGTTTTAAGGCTACCTCTCAGAAGGCTAATCCTCTGTAGCCCCTGGTGATGAAGGCCCCATCTGCAGCCTCACACTCGGTTCACTTCTGGAACTTTCAGAAAACCAGGAGCTGCCTCTCTTGCCCCTGGGCCCTCAGGACAAACATGCAGTAAGTCATTAACCCCACAGACACTCCATGGGGGAGGTGGTGATAAAAGGAAGAGGTTTTGAAAGGCGTTTTATGGCAGCAAGACAGAGAAAAAGACTTTTCTGAGATAAATTCATTTCCATAGAAACAATCGCCCGCACATTTAAAAATAGAACAGATGGGTTCTGTTCTCCATTCAGCTTCCTGGAGCTTCTTCAGCCTTAAGATAAATGGCTTCTCACCCAGACGTACAGCCCAAGTTTCAGGAGGATCTGGGGGGAGCACTTTTCCTACCCTTCTCTTTCTGGCTTGTGACTGAGTCACTGGATAACACAAGTTAACACCTAGCTAGGAAGGAGGTGAAGGATAGATTATCGTGGGGTTTAAGACACGTGAACTCCACCAAAGTAAGACAGATCCCAAAGGAGGCCAGGAAATACTGTCGTGAACCAGGTATGATGAACCTCACCGACATCATCTTGAGAATTCCACTGATGTTTTTTCACTGCCTAACTGAGAACAGGAGTGGTTTAGAAACCCACTACTGGTAACCAGCTGAGTAAAATGAAACTGATTCAAACAACAAAGCATGTGCTGACATCTCAAAAATGGGCTGGAAATTTTAATCTACATAATTTCCTGTACATCATTTCCTGTGTATTGCTTGAGATTTTTCAAAAGAACATGTTAATTCACATGTTTATTATAAATATAAAATCCTCCTAACCATGCAACACCACACTAAGACCTACTATTCCAACCCCCGCCCCCACCCCCCATATAAAATGTTTTTGGCAATTTATGAGTGATACAGACCTTAAATTAAAATGGGAATTACATTGTTAAAATCTCCTTAATCGTACTGAAAAATGTACAGCCCAAAGAATCAATAAATTTACCCTGGGCTGACTGTATAAGACTATATATACTATGGATCTGCTTGATTTTAGTCATTAGAGCTGAACTCCTTAAACCTGTAATTAAAAAAAAAAAAAACCACAAAACTAGTGTAATTGCATCTCATTTTTCTTTCAACCAAGATTGGTAGATGTAGAAATTCAGAACACACAGGAAGTCTCCATAGCAAGAAATTGAGAGTTACAACAGTTTTGGCAAAATTACCTCCTAATGCCCTGTTAGCTGTCTTTTCGACATGTGCGTCCCCAGGTCCAGCTTGGCAGCACGCCGGGCTCACACGGGGGAGGGGAGGGGTGCTCCCGCCACCTGGAGTTGGCCTGCTCTGGAAAGTTATTGCTAGCATGAAAAGGGAGCAAGCCCGACTTGATAACGAAGGTCACGATGTACTACAGAAACTCTCGCCAGTGGACACAGCTGCATTGGGGCCCGATGTCCTGCCCACAGCCCGAGGCCTGGAGGGTCGGCCGGGCATCTTGCTAACACCAGGGAAGCACGTCAGCAAGGGAGACCCCCTGGGGGAGCGGCCGGCATGCGGGGCCCATGCTTCGGGGCTTCCCCCATCCACATGCCAGCCTCCCTCTGCACTGGCTGGGGCAAAGCAGAACTCAAGGACCCCAGGGTGAGGTCCACTTTTTATCACGAACGCCAGGCTCTGGCCAACACCACAATACTGCACTGGGCGGGCTCGGTCCTTTCAGAGCAAGGGGAGAACTGGGGGCTTAACACAGAAGGGAGGGGTCAGTGCAGGTGAGCCCAGGGTGATGGCCACTCGGGCCGCCCCAGGCCCCAACGGGGAGGACATGCTGCCTGTGGCGGCTCCCCGCTGCCCTGTGTACCCCCTCACAGTGGAGGGGTGTAGTGAGTACCCCTGGTTCCAGACACCAGCCTCACCCAGGCGAGACGTGATCCGGACTGGCTCTGGGGGCTGGGAGCAGCCCAGCACCTCGAGTGCACAGACAGGAAGAGCCCAGGCAGGCCTCGGCTCCCAGAGCACTTCGAGGGGCAGCTTCTGTGGGCCTGAAGGCAGGCGTGACCACAGGAGCCCCGGGCCCCGCCACCTGCGCTGCTTCAACCCAACACAGGGGACTCGGGCCCCAGCTGGCAAGGGGCTGGACGTGCCAACTGCAGCCGGCTCTGGGAACCACCTATGATTTGTACCAAGAGGGTTTTCTGAAAGTCGGGGGAGGGGGGAGTGGGAGAATCACACAGAGGGGCTGCAAGACCCGTCAGCTCCTCGGAGAAGCCTCATCTGCAACAGGGATAGACCACCTTATAGAGAACAGACAGAGATGTGTTTCACTCAATCAATGAAACAGCGCAGTCTTTTTCGACTCATCAAAAATATTTCCTATAAGAACATAAAATATTAACATTCGGAATCATTTATCATTTACGAAAGAGTACCATATGTACAATTCCAACAATTTCTAAAGACAACATAACATTCAAAATACTTAAGCTTTACAAGTACCATGCAGAGCAAACAAACTATAAAACAGAAGAAAAAAAAAATCAAACTAGTGGATAGCACCAGCTTGACCTGCCTTATTTTCCTTGAATAATTTAAGATTTTGTACAGTATCAGGGACTCTTAGGACATTTATCCACAGTGCAATTACAGAAAGCAATTAGTGATTTCTTTAAAAACAATAAATATGGCTCACTGGTGCCAATTCCCCTTGTGGTCCACAGGGCCCTGCACACAACACCAGGCGTGGATGCGGAGGACGCTCCACGTGGGAACCGGAAGCCACCTGGAGCCCACAGGCCCCACGCCAGCCCTTCCGGTGGGCAGGGGAGGCCTGGGTGGCAGACAGTGCAGGAGAACTGGCCGGGCACCGGCGGCCTCATCCCGGCCTGAGACACTGCCGCCAGAACAACCTGGGTCCACGGGCCCTAGGCATCGCCTAGTCTTTCTCTCCGTCTTCGCTGCTTCCTAGGAGAGAGCAAGCAAAGCTGGGTTTTTAAACGGATCATCAAAGGTAAAAATAGCATGGACAGCGTCTGATCTTCGCTGCAGAAAGAGGAACAGAAGCCAGAAGGGCGGCCCCCAGCCACCTGCCTGGCCACCCGCAGCACCTGTGGGTGCTCTGGCTGACACGTGTGCACACTCACATGCAGCTCCGTGTCAGAGCTCGGGGCCCCGAACATCTGCCCTGGCAGAGCAGAGGTGACAGCTGCTATCTAATCAGCACAGCACGGCCAGGGACAAACAAGCGGTCTTTATGTTTCAGAGTTATTGTTTGATCTGCAGACACCACATCATAAAGTCTACCTACTAACCAGTATCTTCCGATCTAGCCGTGGGGGAGAAAAGGCTCCATATGCCCAGCGACCACCCCACGGGCTCCGCCCATTACCCCTGCCTCTCCCCGGGCCTCCTGGTGTCATGCGAAGACCAAGGACATAATGGTAAAACCAACATTCCCAGGGCAGGGCCCCAGTGCGTTTGGGCTCAAGGCCAACATCACAGCAAAGTGTTCTTCAGAGCCCTTCCCTTGGCGGGGGTTGGGGGAGAGACGGGAGCTGACAGCAAGGGAAAAGGGAGAAGAAAGGGGGGAGCAGCCCTGGTCTCCCGCCCAGTGGGGCAGAGCCAGCGGGAAGCAGAGGACAGGCCCCAGAGCACAGGGCTGTGAGCCCTTCAGAGGGATCTGCTCAACGCTCTCGGGGACGCCGGGACAGTCCCTCAGCCGCCCCAGCACCTCGGCCTCCTCACCTCCCTGCTCCATGTCCGAGTCCGTGAGATGCGTGAGTGAGAAGCTGGCGATGCTGGCGGGGGTGATGGAGAACCTGGAGTAGGGGGCTGCGTGCGGCCAGCTGGGCTCCACGCTGCGGGGCGGCGGCGGGGAGAAGTACTTGGAGGTCTGAAGTGCCGGCTTGGAGCTGAGGAGGTGACTCGTCGTCCTTGACAGGAAAGGGTCTGGGGAGAAGTCATCGTCCCACTCGAAGCCTCCACCTGGAAGTAAGCCAGGACTCACCCTCCTCTCCTCGCCCAGGAGCGGAGCACAGGGCGGGGACCACAGACCACCCTGGGCGCACGCAGGCCTGCCCCCACCCAGGTCAGGGGGGTCCCTGAAAGCGGTATGTGGGGCTATTCTCAGAAACAGTTCACACCCCACGGATCTTTCGCTGGGTTCTGAGCTGGGTCCCCCGAGTGTGGTTACCTTCTTCGTCGGTGGAGCTCTCGGAGTTCAAGCCCCGGCTCAGGTGTGGGCAGCCCGCCGCCAGCGCGGGGCTGCTCCGCTCCGGGCTGCGTGCAGCTCCCCCGCAGTGGCCCAGCTCTTTGGTCGGGGTTTCCTGAAAAGCCCAACACAAGGCCTGTCGGCCCACGCCTGCTCTCGGGGGCAGGCTGAGCAGCTGTGACCCATGCCTCCCACCCTGGGGCAAGCGGGTCGAGCCCACACCCCTTCCCTCCCGCTGGATGGGCTCGGAACCCCCGCAGACACATCAAGTGGCTCCAGGAGGCAGAGGATGACAGTGGGCAGGGCGGGGAGGGCGCTGGAGTGAGGGCACCAAGCCAGCTGTGCACACCGCCTGCCTGCCCACCTCACCCCCGACACTTGGGTTCTGGCTCCAGATGCAGAAGGGGGTCTTTTGATGCTTAGAAAAGAGGAGAGGAAATTCCAGATTTTTGTCTTTCCTCCGTTCTCTTGCTCCCACCACTGGCTACCCCGAGGCGTGTGATCCAGAGGGCGGTGAGCTTTGTCTAAAGCTGGAGGAGCGGGTAGGGGCAGAGGGCAGGGCAACCTCCACCCCCGCTGCCTTTCCCCCCCTGTCCTCCAGTCCCGCAGCCACGCAGGGCAGTGTAGTAACCCACACCCCAGCCCTCTGGCAGGAGGACCAAAAAGAGGAGGGCCAAGACGCGGGACGGCACAGGGGCTCCATGAGGAGCAGGGGACTCAGCCCGGCTGTGCAGGGCAGGCCTGACCCCGAGCAGCTCACCAGGCTTTGGTGGCAGAACTGCGGGGGGACCACCGCCAAGGCCCAGTCTGGCCAAGAGGCGGCACACGCCCAGGACAGGCTCACACAGCACGGCAAAGGCTCTGAAAGGGGACCCCAGACCCAGGGAGGCTGCGTAGAACTCGCCACTGGAACCCGAATGGATCAGTGCCTTCTAGGACGAAAACATCTACATTCTCCACAGAGTCTGTAAACAAGACAATCGGATAATGAAAAAATACAAGGTACAATCGAGAGTCACTCAGCAAACAAAGAATAAGGGAAACCTGGATTTACAGGACAAAGGACAACCAGCAGATGCCAGCTCCAAGTCATCCTTAGATGCTAGGATTACCTGAAGAAGACTGTTATAAATGCGCCCCCATACAGTAGGGGAAAACACTCCAGATGTGAACGGGAACATCTCAGCAAAAAGAAGAGAGTGTAAAAAAAACAGAATGCATATTTTGGAACAGAAAAATACCATCATCAAAATTTAAAACTTCACTGCTGCTGCTGCTTAGTCGTGTCAGTCGTGTCCGACTCTGTGCGACCCCGTAGACGGCAGCCCACCAGGCTCCCCCGTCCCTGGGGTCACGAGCTGGACTCCACAGCAGGATGGAGGTGAGAGAGGACATGATGTGTGCATGTGACCCTCAGAAACGATCTAACCTGAACAGCGGCGAGAGCAGAGACTGGAGGGGAAGGGGATGGAGCCTCAGGGCCTACAGATTAGTCGTTGGGTCCAACTCTTTTGCAACCCCGTGGCCTGTAGCCCGCCAGGCTCCTCTGTCTGTGGGGTTTCCCAGGCAAGAATATTTGAGTGGGTTAAAATTTCCTCCTCCAGGGGATCTTCCCAAACCAGGGCTCAAACTCACATTTCCTGCATTAGCAGGCAGGTTCTTTACCACTGAGCCATCAGGGAAGCCCCTATATAATAGAGACCAAAAGGTATAACATTGGAGTCCCAGAGACAGAGTGTGGTATAAAATAAATATATATATATATACATAAAATATATATGTGTATGTAAAAAATAATGCCTGGAAACTTCTGAAACCTGCTGAAAGACACAAAACTACGCGTTCAGAAAGCTCTATAAACTTAAAATGAAACAAAGAAATCTATGCCTGTGATCCAGAAACCCATAATCATACTCCTGAACAACAAAGACTCCTGAGGGNGCCAAGGCCCAGTCTGGCCAAGAGGCGGCACACACCCAGGACAGGCTCACACAGCACGGCAAAGGCTCTGAAAGGGGACCCCAGACCCAGGGAGGCTGCGTAGAACTCGCCACTGGAACCCGAATGGATCAGTGCCTTCTAGGACGAAAACATCTACATTCTCCACAGAGTCTGTAAACAAGACAATCGGATAATGAAAAAATACAAGGTACAATCGAGAGTCACTCAGCAAACAAAGAATAAGGGAAACCTGGATTTACAGGACAAAGGACAACCAGCAGATGCCAGCTCCAAGTCATCCTTAGATGCTAGGATTACCTGAAGAAGACTGTTATAAATGCGCCCCCATACAGTAGGGGAAAACACTCCAGATGTGAACGGGAACATCTCAGCAAAAAGAAGAGAGTGTAAAAAAAACAGAATGCATATTTTGGAACAGAAAAATACCATCATCAAAATTTAAAACTTCACTGCTGCTGCTGCTTAGTCGTGTCAGTCGTGTCCGACTCTGTGCGACCCCGTAGACGGCAGCCCACCAGGCTCCCCCGTCCCTGGGGTCACGAGCTGGACTCCACAGCAGGATGGAGGTGAGAGAGGACATGATGTGTGCATGTGACCCTCAGAAACGATCTAACCTGAACAGCGGCGAGAGCAGAGACTGGAGGGGAAGGGGATGGAGCCTCAGGGCCTACAGATTAGTCGTTGGGTCCAACTCTTTTGCAACCCCGTGGCCTGTAGCCCGCCAGGCTCCTCTGTCTGTGGGGTTTCCCAGGCAAGAATATTTGAGTGGGTTAAAATTTCCTCCTCCAGGGGATCTTCCCAAACCAGGGCTCAAACTCACATTTCCTGCATTAGCAGGCAGGTTCTTTACCACTGAGCCATCAGGGAAGCCCCTATATAATAGAGACCAAAAGGTATAACATTGGAGTCCCAGAGACAGAGTGTGGTATAAAATAAATATATATATATATACATAAAATATATATGTGTATGTAAAAAATAATGCCTGGAAACTTCTGAAACCTGCTGAAAGACACAAAACTACGCGTTCAGAAAGCTCTATAAACTTAAAATGAAACAAAGAAATCTATGCCTGTGATCCAGAAACCCATAATCATACTCCTGAACAACAAAGACTCCTGAGGGCAGTCAGAGCCGATGCTGAAAGGAAACACTGTGGCCTGAGGAGTCCATGCTCAGGAAAAATATCCTTAAGAAATGAGTGTGAAATACAGAGACTCTCAGGTGAAGAAAAACCAGGGGAATTTGTGGGGAAAAAAAAAAAAAAGGCCCAAACAGAAGGGAAATGATAACAAAAAGGAAAAGGAACCTGGAACATAAGAAATGGAAAAAGCACAGTGGTAACTACCTGAGTGAATAGAACCCTATTCCTCTTCAGTTTCTTAACGCATGTTTGATGACTATAAGTAAAGCAGAGAGTGCTGTGTGACGGGGTGTTCAATGAATAAACATAAGACACGCTGGACAACTTGAAGAAAAGGTCTAGGAGAGGATAAATGACATACAGAGAGCAGAAGTTCCTACATTCCACTTGAAATGGTCAAACACTGATTCTAAGGAGGTTGTGAAAAGTATGTACATTGTAACCCCAAGAATATTCCAGAAACTATACGAAAAGAAGATGTATAGTAAAAAATACAATAAATAAAAGATAAGACTAAAACCTGTTCCAATTACCAAAAGGAAAGCAAAAAGAGGAAGGAGATAATGAAGAACTAGTGGGACAAACAAACACTGAATAAAGTGGTGGACCTCTATCCAAACTTGAATAATCCTATTAAACGTAAGTGGCCTAAAAATACCAATTAGAAGACAAAAGGGAGGAGGAAATGGCAACCCACTCCAAGATTCCTGCCTGGGAAATCTGGACAGAGGGGCGTGTCGGGCTATAGTCCATGGGGTCACAGAAGAGTTGGACGTGACTTAATGACTAAACAATGAACAAAAAGACAACAAATTTCAGAACAGATTTTAAAAACCGCCTAATTGTGCTATTCAGAAGAAACTCCTGTTAACTACAAGGATGCAGGTATGTATAAAGATGAAAAAAAGCAACAGCACGCAATTACTAATCAAAAGAAAGCTGGAGTAGCTTCATGGCTATCAGACAAAGGAATAAAGAATGACATTACAGTATGACACAAAAGGTCAATTCACCAAGAAGATATAATAATTTTAAATGTGCATGCAGCTAACAGGAGAACTGCGAAACAGACACAGCAAAAATGGACAGAANGAGTGGGTTAAAATTTCCTCCTCCAGGGGATCTTCCCAAACCAGGGCTCAAACTCACATTTCCTGCATTAGCAGGCAGGTTCTTTACCACTGAGCCATCAGGGAAGCCCCTATATAATAGAGACCAAAAGGTATAACATTGGAGTCCCAGAGACAGAGTGTGGTATAAAATAAATATATATATATATACATAAAATATATATGTGTATGTAAAAAATAATGCCTGGAAACTTCTGAAACCTGCTGAAAGACACAAAACTACGCGTTCAGAAAGCTCTATAAACTTAAAATGAAACAAAGAAATCTATGCCTGTGATCCAGAAACCCATAATCATACTCCTGAACAACAAAGACTCCTGAGGGCAGTCAGAGCCGATGCTGAAAGGAAACACTGTGGCCTGAGGAGTCCATGCTCAGGAAAAATATCCTTAAGAAATGAGTGTGAAATACAGAGACTCTCAGGTGAAGAAAAACCAGGGGAATTTGTGGGGGAAAAAAAAAAAAAGGCCCAAACAGAAGGGAAATGATAACAAAAAGGAAAAGGAACCTGGAACATAAGAAATGGAAAAAGCACAGTGGTAACTACCTGAGTGAATAGAACCCTATTCCTCTTCAGTTTCTTAACGCATGTTTGATGACTATAAGTAAAGCAGAGAGTGCTGTGTGACGGGGTGTTCAATGAATAAACATAAGACACGCTGGACAACTTGAAGAAAAGGTCTAGGAGAGGATAAATGACATACAGAGAGCAGAAGTTCCTACATTCCACTTGAAATGGTCAAACACTGATTCTAAGGAGGTTGTGAAAAGTATGTACATTGTAACCCCAAGAATATTCCAGAAACTATACGAAAAGAAGATGTATAGTAAAAAATACAATAAATAAAAGATAAGACTAAAACCTGTTCCAATTACCAAAAGGAAAGCAAAAAGAGGAAGGAGATAATGAAGAACTAGTGGGACAAACAAACACTGAATAAAGTGGTGGACCTCTATCCAAACTTGAATAATCCTATTAAACGTAAGTGGCCTAAAAATACCAATTAGAAGACAAAAGGGAGGAGGAAATGGCAACCCACTCCAAGATTCCTGCCTGGGAAATCTGGACAGAGGGGCGTGTCGGGCTATAGTCCATGGGGTCACAGAAGAGTTGGACGTGACTTAATGACTAAACAATGAACAAAAAGACAACAAATTTCAGAACAGATTTTAAAAACCGCCTAATTGTGCTATTCAGAAGAAACTCCTGTTAACTACAAGGATGCAGGTATGTATAAAGATGAAAAAAAGCAACAGCACGCAATTACTAATCAAAAGAAAGCTGGAGTAGCTTCATGGCTATCAGACAAAGGAATAAAGAATGACATTACAGTATGACACAAAAGGTCAATTCACCAAGAAGATATAATAATTTTAAATGTGCATGCAGCTAACAGGAGAACTGCGAAACAGACACAGCAAAAATGGACAGAAACGAAAAGAGAAACAGACAAATCTGTAATCACAGCCGAAGACTTCAATGAATACTTCTCACTCAGGAAGAGAACAAGCAGAACATCAGCAACAGTGCAGAAGAAAGGAACCAAGAGCACGTGACATTATAGACCAATCCGCCCACCAGAAGTGAAACACACATTCTCAGGTGCACACGGACCATTTACCAAGATAGACCACATTCTGGCTCGCAAACTAGACAACACATATGCAGGAACTGGAGCCCTGCAAAACATGTTCTCTGAACAAAACAACTACCTCAGAAATTCGTAACAGAAAGGTTAAAAAAAAAATTACCCCAGAAATCTGTAACAGAAAGGCTAAAAAAACCAAACAGATTACCCCAGAAATCTGTAACAGAAAGGTTAAAAAAAAAAAAAAA
>SJYW01043012.1:190978-241665 GCA_006410735.1 Raphicerus campestris
TGGGGGGTGGGTGTGAAGCAGTAGGAATTACAGACAAGTTTTGTTTTCTTGAATGCTTTTCAGCTCTTAGTTTCTGGTGTGTGTGAGTGAAACGGTAGCAATTACTGAGAAGTTCGGTTTTCTTGAGTGTTTTTCTGGTCTTCAAATTGAAAAAAAAATCTTTCTTGACAAAGTATTTTTCCTTATGCTCACTGCATTTTTTTTTCTATTTGAAGGAACACGTCCTTGTAAACCAAGTGAAGTAAAGAAATGCAGCACACAGACCCCAGCTCCCCCGTCTGCCCCAGGGCCTCACAGAGTCTGGGGGCTCTGGGCTGTGACACTCCCCCCGACACGGCCAGGCCTGGGCCCTGCTGTGGTGGTGACCAGCACTGGGACGCACGCGACTGAGCTCAGAGCTCACCTGCCCTGTGACAGGCTGACGGTGTGACCACAGGTCACCGTACCTGCAAGTGAGCATCACCATCCACTGTGCTGGCCTGGAGAACACTCAGAGACCAGAGGGGCAGTGCAAGGGCGCAGGGCCAAACACCCCCACCAGGCTCAGGAAAGGGCCCGGGAGAGACGCAGGAGACCCCCGCTGCACAGCAAAGCTGAGGAGACCCTGCGTGGGAAGGGCGGCACCCAGACATCCACTTGCTGGGCTGTGACGTCACAAGAAAGTTGAGTCAGCGTTCACCAAGCACCCGCTGAGCCAACAGGGAAATACCCGAGGCAGAGCTGCCAAAACCCATGATGCTCAGTGAGAACTTTGGAGCTAAGGAACTCAAACCACTTAAAAACCAGACCACTTCAAAACAGGCTCATGAAGCTGTGCAGCAAGAGCAGGAGCCTGCCAGCCATCAGTCTGAACCCATGGGCAGCTATAACTCCATGGAAGCTGCACGGGACCAACCGGCCACTGTAGAAGGCTTTCAGGACTTTCTTTAGGACCTGACCCACTTTTCCACTCTATGACAAACCTCACACCTCCTGAGCGTGTGTCACACCTGATTTCCGTACCTTTGTTCTTGTGCCTTGAGTCTGGCTCTTATGCGATCCTGCCCCGTCTCTGGAGCCCATCACAACATCACCCCCTCCCCACCAAGTCACCACACAAGCGCAGCCCTTCCATAGCCCAGGCGGCGGCTCCCACGGGGGCTGAGTCCACCCCACTGCTCCAACGAGACCCCCAGACATCTTCCCCAACGCCTGCCCACACTGCTCACAACACACAATTCATAGCTCTCGTTCCACCTACAGGTCATCCGCTCTGTGAAGGGAACAATTCAAGTGCACCAAGAAGGTGAAGAAAGGGACACCTGAATTTCAACAACTTTTGACAAAACACAAGCTTTGAGGCCAGGTGATCCCTTCTCACCCCACCCCGCTGTCTTGCCACCCCACCCCTGCTCCACAGGCACCGATGCTGGTCGGTGTCTCCAGGGCTACATGTGAGGCTTGGACGGTTCCAGCCACCCCAGTCGCTGGGTGCTGCGGCCAACCGCCTGCGGACACTTGTCTGCTCTGAAAAGGACAAGTGACTGAGTGGGGCTCTTCCAGGACACCCGGGAGGAGCACACAGACCATTCCCCTTCACATGACAGGAGTTCCCAGCGCAGACCTCACTTCTGCGTGTTCTTGAAACTGACGCTGTAACCACCCCCAAATTCCTTTTTCTGAGAAATCACAAAACAATCAGTGTCCTCAGACCGGCAGTCAGAAAACCCGAGCACGCTCGTTGCCCCAATGCGTGCTGGAATCTCCAACATGACAAACCCGGAGGGGACAGGGAACAAATACCTGGTCAAAGAGATAGACTGTGACATCATCGAAAAACGTCACTGCCTTCCTCTCCCTCCTGCAGCCGGGTGGCAGGTCCGCGGGCTTCAGCAGGCTCCGCAGGTGGCGGCCGTCCTCGCGGCTGAGGACCATGGGCACGGGGTGCTCGGCCTCATCCTCGGACTCGGAGCTCAGGCTGTGCAGGGTGAAGGCCCGCAGGTCCTCATCCGAGTCTTCGCTGTTCTCATCCTCCTCATCGGCATCCATCCCATCCTCGGCAAGGTCCAGCATGCCCGACACGCCGAGCTTCCCCAGGTACTTTCCCTCCACGTCCGGCTCCTTCAGCTTGGGGCCCTCGGAGTGGCCACACAAGGCCTTCTCCGGCGTCGGGGCTGTGGGGCCGCTGCAGCGGAGCGGGGCGTGGGTCAGAGCCAGGAGTTCGTCGGTGTTGGTGCCGGTGGAAGCCAGCGTGCAGGGGGGCTCCTCGGGGGCCTCGAGGTCATCCCCGCTGCTCAACTCCGAGTTCTGCAGACTCAAGGGGCTGCCGGCCTCGTCATTGGGGGGAAGTGTGTGTGTGGGAGCGTCAGGGGGAGCTGGTTCTGCGGGTTCTCTGGATTCCAGGTGATGGAAGTTCCGCTGAGCAGGAGGACAGCTAGGGTCAGCCGGGCTGCTGCTGGTGTCCAGGCAGCTGTCCAGGGGGCCGGGACTCTGCGGCAGGACACCGGGCTCAGGCAGGGGCTGGGCCGCTCCCAGGGCTGACACCGAGGTGCCCGGGGTCCCCTCCGACTTCCTGTCAGGCTCAGAGTCGTTGTCCGAGAAGTACGCGGAGTCTCGGTGCGAGCCCTGGGACGCAGGCGTGGCAGTCTGCGAGGTCGCCTCCGCGCCTCTGTGGCTGTCGGCGGCGTCTGAGATGACGATTACAGGCTTGGGAGGCAGCCCAGCAGGCGCGCTCTCACCGGCCAAGGCCGTGTCGGGCGCCGTGGCGCCCTCAGGGGCCGGATGCAGCGTCCACTCGGGGGACTCCAGGTTCTCCGTCTCATAGCCACTGTCTGCTGGCTTGTCTGGGGTCAGGAGTTTCTGTGGCGCATGAGGGCCTAAGGACCCCAGGAAAGCCTCATGGACATCCACCGAATCCAGGGAGTCCGGGGTCTCCAGGGACGGCTCGGAATGGGGGGCAGGCACCGACAAGCTGTCCTCCAGGAGGCTGTCCTGACTGGCTGAGTCCGAAGAGAGGCCAGGCACCAAGCCGCCCTCCTCAGCAGCAGCATCTTTACGACCCAGCTGGCCCAGCGCCTCCACGGCCTCCCGGGCTCTCTCCCGCGGGCCTCGAGGGCCGTAGTCTTCCAACGGCAGCTGGTGTTTTAAGTTCTGCCTCGATTCTGGAAGGCCATTCCCTATACTCACCTTGCTGGCGGGGGTGTCCTGGACCAGGCTGGGGTCGCTCTGGGTCAGGCTCACGGGCCCCTCCCCCAGCTGAGTCAGGGCCGGGGACCCGCTGCCGGTCGGGGTGGAGGTGTCCGGCGGGGCGGGCGTGAAGTCTGGGTTTGCTTCTCGGCAGGTGCTGTCTTCAGGGACACCACCCTCTGGACACGTGGGCCTGGCTCCACCCTGCTTCAGGGTCGCCCCCAGGGGGACATCGTGAGGTGGCCCCTGGGTTTCGAGCCAGGTAGGAGGTGCCTGCAGCTTCGGGGAGCAAGGCGAGGCCGCTGCCCCGGCACCACCCTTGGGCACCACGCCCGACTCCTTGCCCTGCAGGCTGACGCTCTCTTGCAGTGAAGAGTCCGGTTTCTTTTCAGCAAACTTAGGCTCAGCCTCAACAGACTTTCTACTGGGAGTTTCTAACATGGATTCAGGAAAGCCAGCATTTCTGAGTTCTGTCTGCAGATCATTTACATGCTCTTTGCTGGACAAAGAGTCTTTCAGTAAGTTCTTCTCTTGAAGAAATAAAAAGTTCTCTGACAACTCTTCAGTGTCCAGCTGATCAAAACCATCTTGGTGTACGAGTTTGTCTGTGGAGTAAAGAGGCTCACAGTCAAAAAGCTTACGGGGCTTTTCCTTCTCCAAGTGGCGTGTGATTACTGACTCTTTGGGGTCATCCAAACTTGAACTCAGGGTGGGAGGCTTAAAGTCAGCTTGGACTCCATTTAGTTCCATCAAGTCAAATATTTTTTGGTGACTGGGCAATGCCTCTGACTTGTCAAGGTCATTAAATAAACTGTTGAAAGGGCTCTCGGGGCCCTTGGTGCCGTGCGCCTCCTCGGGTCTGCTGGCGTCTTTGGGGTCTGCACTGTTCTGGAAGAAATCCTCCTCTGTACTAGATTCCTCAAGCTCCAGGTTCCTGAGCGTCAGACACTGGGATGCGCCGTCCCCAATCCTCTCAGGATTATCCATCTCTGTCGTGAGCAGAGCAGGCGGGTAATCTAGCTCCAAGTTGCTACGGCTTTTTTCTTCTAACTGTATGTAGTAGTCACTTCCGACAGAAAGGTTGTGGGCGTCAAAAACGGGCACCACCCCAGGGGCCCGCAGGGGTACATCCTGGCCACTGTCATCCTGCTTGCCAGGACCAGGGTCTGAGATCGAGCTCTCGAATGCTTCCGTGGGGAAGAAGATGCTGGTGTAGGACAAGGCTTCATCAGGGGGGCCCCGGCTACCCTCGTCAAAATGGTCATGCTTGGCCGCCTCCCAGACGTACTCGAAGCTCAGGCCTTGGCTGGTCTCGGTCACAGTGAGGACCTCCTCCATCTCTCGGCCAAGCCGATCCCTGGTGAAGTGGTCGAGGATGGGGAAGGCGGCGTTACTTGCAGCATCTCTGCTGTTTGCGGTGGGCTTGAGCGCGTTCCACTGCTGCTCAAAGTCCACTTCCGGGCCCCTTTGGCTTTGCATCCGCAGGTAGGTGAGCAGCCTGTGCACATCCTCTGCTGCCGGCCGCTTGTCTGGTGACAGCCAGCAGAACTGCAAGACTTCATACCTGAGCGAGACGGACAGGAGGTCAGTGGACAGATGACAAATTGTTTTAAAACAAGAAAAGACCTCACAAGGACCCCCTGAAGGTGAAGGTGAAGGTGAAGGTGAAGGTGAAGTCGCTCAGTCGTGTCTGACTGTTTGCGACCCCGTGGACTGTAACCTACGAGGCTCCTCTGTCCATGGGATTCTCCAGGCAAGAATACTGGAGTGGATTGCCATTTCCTTCTCCAGGGGATCTTCCTGACCCAGGGACTGAACCCAGGTCTCCCGCATTGGAGGCAGATGCTTTAACCTCTGAGCCACCAGGGAAGCCCTGAAGGAGCCCCTAGGTCAGCTCAATACCCCAGAAGTCCCAACACTGAATCACTCTGCTGGCCACCGGAAGGAGCCTGGTTCACGGTGAGCTCTAGGGGAAAGTGGAAATGGAGAGAGAGAAAATCTGACCACTGATTTTCTGCATCCTTAGGACCCTGTGCAGCATCATTGCAATTCTTCTGGCCTTGTCGTTTGTTCTTCTGGTGTTTTTCAGGCACTCAGCCGCTGAACTTACAAGCAGCCCTAAAATGCTCTCTTCTGAACACAACCACCATCGGTCTCCTGCTTAGTCAAGGGTGCACATGTCTCACGTATGAGACTCACTCCATTTTGCGAGGACTCACAGAGACACATGCCGTGGCTACTACTCTCTAACGATTCCCCCGACAGAAAGGAACACCATGACCTTCTGCAGCACATGCTTCCCTCAGGCCACCAAAGGAGCTGAGGCTAGAGGGCAAGAGCAGAAACAGAAGCCCAGAGAAGCTGGCAGCCAGGAGCTGGTCTTCAAAGGGTTGGCTGAATATGGGCAATGCCTTAAACTGCGGCCGTGAGTGGAAGGGAAGACAGGATGACGATGTCCCAGTATTAAATTTAGGGCATAAACATCCAGTTATTCAAGGTGGGTTACTTCTAGCAAGTCGGGTGAGGGGCTGAGCAGTGCCCACACAGAAGGGCAACCAGGTGCAGCGGCAACGCCCACTGAGTACCGGGTGATGCGGACAGGGGCCTCAACACAGGGGGGCCCGACTCTAACTGGAAACCAAGGTAAGAAGGGTCTGGAAACTCTTAAGAAGTAAATTTGTTTTCGCAAATGTCAACACACATTATGCAAACTGCCTCAGGTGCCAATTCAAACTCGATCATGTCTATGCTACCTGTCTTGTCGTCACATGCTGGGTGTCACACAGTCTCGTTCTAAAACAATTTCACAATAGCAAACGCCCTTAAACTGAATCTTAGAATTAACTCAGACTTAACAAGTTTCTTATCGCATTGTATAAGACAGAAATTCCTGCTGGTTCTACACTTTATTTTTTAAACAGTATTACACTTTAAAAATTGGATGTTAATTCTAAAATCAGTCATGAACAATATATAAATTTATTGTTGAAAATCAAGGAATATATAACTAAGACTCGTGGAGACAGAGTTTATTCACCTCTGAGAGAAGGTGACATGAAATTACCCACCATCTGTCGGAGTAGGGCTGCTCCAGCTGGGGCTTTGGGAGTTTCGTGTCTCTCTCTCGAATGACCTGGTTGAGAACATCTAAGTTGGAAAGGTTGGAATAAGGCTGAGCAGCATTCTCAAAGAGCTCCCAAAGCGTCACACCCAGGGACCTGTAGGGGAATAAAAAAGCACATCTTTCTCTCTTCAGATACTGAATCTTTAATACCCAGTTTTACATGTTCAGTCATTAGTCATTTCAAGCACAAGGGCCTATGGAAGAGGTTATTCAAGATAGCTCTTTAACTTGACTTAAAAAGCAAGCACTTCTATTAAGATGTGGACCACAACAAGAATGCCTCCTCAGACTAACAGAATGTTACTTTAGGAGTTCCGGCCAAGGTAAAAAAAAAAAAAAAAAAATTAGATGGAGCTAGAGGGAGTAATCACAAGGAAGCATTCAAATGACTGTCAACTTTAAAATTCAAGGAATCATAAAGATCATCACAATGGCCTTGAAAGGGTTCAGTAACATGGCTCGATACAGGGTAAACACACGGAATTCTGAGGGTTTGGGGGGGGGGAATCCCATTCACAACAGTAGTAAGCAGCGGAACTTCCAGTGTGAACAGGTCTTCCCTGTTGACCTGCGTGTCTACTATTGTAGTTATTCTGAGTATTGAGAGCTTTCTGCTATCAGGAAGGATGACTCCCCACTGCTTGGTGGAAGAGGCCACCCACCCGGGCCACTCACTGCCTGCAGGTGCTGTCCCCACAGGCAAGGGACCACCTTCTCTGTACTCGCCCCGCCCCGTCCCCTGGGAAATGGCCTGTGCTGGTGGGTCAGGGGGGATACATCCTCTATGTGGTCTCCATGCTCCTTCCCACCACTCCCCCTTCCCGTCGTGTTACAAGCTATTTTCTGCAGTGGCTCCTAGACCTGGCTGATCAACTGTGTTACCCGGACGCTGGTACTGAGCACCCACCCCTGAGGACTCTTAGCTGGCAGATGCAGGGATGGCTGCATGCTTAAAAAGCTCTCCTGTGACTGCGACCCCTGTCAGATGTAGCTATTGATGAGTCACATGATGATGACCGATACCCACCAGAATAAGAAGCTGTATTTGAATACATCAATCTATTATTTGACACTGCAGAGTACAATATAACTTATGAGTTAAATTCTCTTTACGCTCATCTCACATATCAGTGAGTAAATCAACATATTCAGTATCTAGGTGGAGAGGGCATTTCTATCAAGGAAATAAAAGAACCTGAATCTCTAGTCCAGTTCAAGAAGGGAGACATGCCCTTGGCACAGAACTGCTAGGAGCAGAGGGCTATCCTGGATAAAAAAGAAGTTTAAGACACTGTCAATGACTTTAGGGGATTACAAACTTATTCAATTAAGGAAAATAAAAAGTTTGCATGAAATACTAAAGACCACAAAGGCAACCTCTGGCCGCGGCACAGTGAGTGTTTCCAGCACCTGATCTGATCCTGGGTGAGTACCTCTGCCGACCTCAGCTTCNCACAACAGTAGTAAGCAGCGGAACTTCCAGTGTGAACAGGTCTTCCCTGTTGACCTGCGTGTCTACTATTGTAGTTATTCTGAGTATTGAGAGCTTTCTGCTATCAGGAAGGATGACTCCCCACTGCTTGGTGGAAGAGGCCACCCACCCGGGCCACTCACTGCCTGCAGGTGCTGTCCCCACAGGCAAGGGACCACCTTCTCTGTACTCGCCCCGCCCCGTCCCCTGGGAAATGGCCTGTGCTGGTGGGTCAGGGGGGATACATCCTCTATGTGGTCTCCATGCTCCTTCCCACCACTCCCCCTTCCCGTCGTGTTACAAGCTATTTTCTGCAGTGGCTCCTAGACCTGGCTGATCAACTGTGTTACCCGGACGCTGGTACTGAGCACCCACCCCTGAGGACTCTTAGCTGGCAGATGCAGGGATGGCTGCATGCTTAAAAAGCTCTCCTGTGACTGCGACCCCTGTCAGATGTAGCTATTGATGAGTCACATGATGATGACCGATACCCACCAGAATAAGAAGCTGTATTTGA
The DNA here is from genome assembly GCA_006410735.1 of Raphicerus campestris. Lineage (NCBI taxonomy): Eukaryota > Metazoa > Chordata > Mammalia > Artiodactyla > Bovidae > Raphicerus > Raphicerus campestris. The sequence goes on from SJYW01043012.1 coordinate 199,256, forward strand.
ATACATCAATCTATTATTTGACACTGCAGAGTACAATATAACTTATGAGTTAAATTCTCTTTACGCTCATCTCACATATCAGTGAGTAAATCAACATATTCAGTATCTAGGTGGAGAGGGCATTTCTATCAAGGAAATAAAAGAACCTGAATCTCTAGTCCAGTTCAAGAAGGGAGACATGCCCTTGGCACAGAACTGCTAGGAGCAGAGGGCTATCCTGGATAAAAAAGAAGTTTAAGACACTGTCAATGACTTTAGGGGATTACAAACTTATTCAATTAAGGAAAATAAAAAGTTTGCATGAAATACTAAAGACCACAAAGGCAACCTCTGGCCGCGGCACAGTGAGTGTTTCCAGCACCTGATCTGATCCTGGGTGAGTACCTCTGCCGACCTCAGCTTCTCCAGACTCCTCAGGCCCTTTCTCCCCCCTCATAAGGCCTGTTCCTGAACCAGCCCTCTCCTCAGCCATTCCCTTGCTCCTGAGAGAACATGAGGCCTGGGCTTTCCCAGCTCCCCACTCCTAACACCTCTCTCTAGCATCCCTCGTGCGTCTCCTCATGCAGACCACCAAGGAAGATGAGATGTGTGCCCTTCTTCAAGGCCCATTCTGCAGCTCCCTATTCCCTCATCTTTCTGCCCAGTCTCCTCAGGAAAAGCGGTATCAGCCACTGCCCACCACTCCCTGTCTCCCCGAGGACCAGCTGCCTGCTTGCTTCCACCATTCCCTGTCTCCCTGAAGACCAGCTGCCTGCTTGCTTCCACCATTCCCTGTCTCCCTGAAGACTAGCTGCCTGCTTGTTTCCAGGAGGAAAAATGTCCTGTAGCTCTTCTCCCCTCTTCCACCAAACTCACGGAACCAAGACCCTCAGGTTCAGCCCCAGCACAGGGCCGTGTGGTCCCTGCCTCGGGCAGAAGCTGATACCACTGCCAGCCCTGCCGCCAGGGCTTCTCACTCCATCAGAAACAAGGGGCAGGCTCCGTCTCTGGGAACGCAGGCTAAGTCTTCAGGTCAATCACTTAACTCCGCTGAGAACAGTAACAATATGGACGATGCATGAAAAGCAACTTCTTATGAAACATATCGAACAATAGAGAAGCAGGCAGGGAACTCACTGGACAGAACCTGGAGCTCAGAGAACAAAGGGGAGCGCCACACCGCGTCTGACCGTGGCGCCTGCCGGAGCACGGGGCCTGCATGCCTGTGTCTGTGGTGAGCAAGGCTCGACGGTGCACAGGCCCAAGCCCTGGCCCTCCCCAACAGGGGGCCTCACAGAGACATCTTCACCACGGCGGGGACAAACCCGCCCCCCAGGAGCCTGAGGGTTAAGCTGGCTTGGCACCGAGGCCCTGTGAGTGAGTGCATGTGTGTGACTGTGTGTGTGTACATGTGTGTTGAGTACAAGTGTCTGTGTGTGTGTGTGTGTGTGTGCGTGCGTGTGTGTGCGCGCGCACGCGCGCGCGCCTGCGTCGGCGTAAGAGTGGACAGTCCCGAAGAAGCTGTGACCACCGAGCTGGTCTTCCTGGGATTCGCAGCCCAAGCTCACACCATCCGAGCGCCCCAAAGACCTCAGGCTGAATGCAGAAAGCCCTGGGCTGCTGTCGCCCCTGACGAGCCAGGACACCCAGAGAGCTGACAGAAGCATGGGCGCCCCCGCTGAGGACACGTCCTCAAGTCCAGGCTCCCAGGATCCTCACCACAAGAAAGCCCCGAGGAGACAAGGCACCATCGAGAGCCACGAAGATCAAATCTACGAAGACCTCAGATACGGGAATTATCGGATGCAGATCACAACCGAACTTTAAAAAACTCTGGGACACTTAAAAAAAAAATCAAATAGACCTCCTAAAACAGAAAAGCCAATTAACTGAACTATAAAATTCAGTAGAGAGATTTAATAGAGGAATAGACACAGCTGAAGAAGGAATTTTAAAAAGACCAAGAATTAGCAGCTAGAGCACAGGTCTGAAAAATGATCTAGAATGTGGCACACGGAGCTGAAGAGATGGAATACATAAAGGAGAGAATAAGAGAGAAAAGACAAAGCAAGAGGTCGTGACACATGTCTAATCAGACTTCCAAAAGTAAAAAAAATGGGGTTAAGGCAGTTATTGGGAGGATAAGGGCGGAGAACACCCACCTAAGATATGAAAAGCCAAGCAGAAAAACAAAAAAGTCCACACCCATACATATTACAGTGAAACTACAAAAAACCAAAAGACAAAGAGAAGAGTTTAAAAGCAGCCAGAGAAAAAATCATGTTACCTTCAAAGAGTTTAGGGAGACTTACAGCTGACTTCTCAAGAACAACCATGGAAGCCAGAAGAAGTGGAGTGAGATCTTCAATACCGGAGAGAAAATAACTGTCATCAAGTAAAAAAAATACACTTCAAGAATGTGGACAAAACAGAGGTATGCTCAGACCTACAGAAAAAGAGCTGAGAGTCTGTTACCAGTGAGACTGCACCATGGGGAATTCTGAAGGACATACTTCAGACAGAAGGAGAGTGAGCCCCAATAGAAGGTCTGAGATTTGGGGGAAATTTAAAAAAAAAAAAAAGGCAAAGTGATCTGATTACATGGATAAACCTAAACAAACACTGATGTTAAGAAAAATAACAACATCTTGTGGGGATAAGAGAAAAAAAAGATACCTCACAATGATGAACATAATTGCGGTTGTATGTGTGTATGGTATAAATTTAAAGCATGTTAAAATACCCTGGGGTCCTTGTATTGCTCAGAAAGGGGCCAAAGTAAGAACTACTGTTAGACTAAGTTAACTATACATGTTATTTCTAGGGTAGCCAATACAATCGTAGCAACAGAGTACACAGCTCCCAAACTACAAGGAAAAGGAAAAAAAAAATCCATAAGAAGGTAAGGAAAAAAAAGAAAAAGCAGGACAACAGCACCAAAAAATCAAAGTAGACAGAAATGTAGAAAGCTGTAACAGAAACTGTTAGTCAAAGGCCTCCTATGTGCATCGGTTTCCAACTCCCATTAAACTGTGCCATATCTCAGCACTATGTAATGGTCCAGACTTCTTTCAGTTTTTTCATTCACTCAATTAATATTTATTAAACATCTACTATAAACAAGGCCCTACAGTAGGCAAAGAAAATAACCTTGGTTCCTGCTTTTATGGAGATTATTACTGTTGAATGGGTAAAAGTTATTGCATCATTGCAAAAACTGGGATCATTGCTATGATGTCAATAAACTGTCTTTCACATCATCAGTCACTGGTATTCCTACATCTTATTCAATTATTATACTTTCCTTATGAAAGTACTTGAGAAGAAAGAAGTTAGGACTTTGTTAATAACAAGAGCCTAATCGAGTGGTAAAGCGATACATACCAGATATTACTATATTTAGTTTGATCTGCAGTTAGCAGTCTGTCTTGAAAGCTGGTTACTAATTCTGGAGCAGTCCACCGAAGAGGGAAAAATTTTTTATCATCTGTCTCAATATAATCCTCCTGTTTTGTAAAAAAGCACACAGAATTTTGAATTCTCTAACACTTCTAGTGAGCTCAGTAACTTAACCCTAGGTCATTCTCAGAAAACACATACTCTACCCAAGAACACAAGTCAAAAAACGAAATGGACACAGAGACAGAGTTTCCGGGCAGAGGGTGGGTGGAGAGTTTCTCTGAATCAGCCTGCTGGGCCTCATGAGCTGATCTCTGAACCATGAATACCTGCTCAGTCTCCCTTCCTGGAAAAGGAAGGTACGCTGTGTCTGATGCACAGAATGCACACTCTGAGCAAAATATCTTGTAAACTATGCTGGGCTGTATCCCTGAGCAGAACAGGGTGGTTAATGAGTACGGGCACAGGTTCTCGAATTGGATAGACTGGTTGAGTCAACGTTCAACCATCTACCTCTTGAGCAAGCAGCAAACGTGCTGAGCCTTATTCCTGACCCATAGGATGAGGAAGGCGCGCCAGCCTTCCCTTTACGGTGAGGATTACATGAGCTCATGCGGGCAAGTCCTTCACAATGCCTGGGTAGCACACAGCAAGTGCTCAAGATACTGGAGCTACTATGGAGATCAAGGGCAGACCTCCATTTGCATGAATTTATTTATTTTTTGCCCCCATAGTAATCTACCTTACTCAGCTAGGCTAAGCAAACTCACACAAATAAAAATTTCACAGGTACTTACTTATTTTCTTTGGGGGATACATTCATGACAGAGCTCAAAACCTCAAATCCCAAGCTTACTGATTTGAGCTGAAATTTTACCAAACATGTAACAGAAATATTTATACATGATGTGTATATTTTATTATACAGCAGCAATAATTATCTACCCTCCCTTTCCAAAGAGGCATGGCATTCTGAGATATGACCACTTCATGAGCATTAAATTAGATCAGGAAGAGAACCCTGAACTCTGGCTTACCTTGTACCTGCTGAATCCTATTCCATAATCACCCACTTTCACATTTAAGTCCGAGGTAAGAAAGCAGTTTCGCAGGGCTAAGTCACTGCAAACAGAAAGAGTAAAGCGGACATGAGAACAAGGCAGACCAACAACCAGGATGACACGGCATGGGGCCGCTGCGGGAAAAGGCTTTCTTGGGAAATCAGGGTGGTGAGTGTATTGAGTTCCCTGATAAATAATTCATGTTTTAAAAACCTTTTTCATAGAAAAACGCAACGCCATATTCCTAATTACTTAAAGAATAGAGATGATCAGGTTGGTTTGTTTTGTTTTTGGTAAATCACTCTGACTGCTAGCAGGTTAAATTCTAAATATATTTGTATCTTGTTTCAACATTGATACCAGATTTATGGCTCATTTCCTGGTATTTTTAGAGTTACCACAGAAGAATTCTAAACTGGCTAATTTGTCTGAATTTATTTTAAATAGCTTATATTACCTGAGTAATAGTCTAGTAGTAGTCTCTTAACTGCAAGTAAAGAAGTTACAACTTCAAGCACGCCAAAATAATGTACATTATTTTTAAAGTTTGTTTTAACCCCTTTTTCAAAGATATACAAGCATTGTAAGTGATTTAGTCCCCTCCAATTCACTCTCTTCTCTTCCAAACTCTATCTCTCCAAGAGGGAGGCAAAGAGCATATTTTTAAGACTGACTTAAAATGATTTACTTAGTTTATTTAAGAACAAATTAGTTTTTAAAACTACCTAACTTGGAAAGTAAAAAACTATTTTTTCTAAAAAAACTTCCCATAGAGACAGCAGATTACATTTTTTGGATTTTAGCTTTAACCGTTGGAATTTTTAAAATTATCAATTGGCATATGAATGAAAAAGCTACTGAACTAAAATAGAATTGAATACCTAACTCACAGTTTTAAATCTTAAATAAAAGTTCTCAGAAACTGAATTTCCATAGTCTAAAATTTAAAACGTTTGCCTTTATATGGCCAAAAACCAAACTATCAAATTCTTATTTTCAGTGATTTTAATTTCCAAAGCTCACGTGCCTGAAATAGAACAGACAATGTGGATGAGGACACGAGAGCTGACGCTGGTGGAATCCAGTGACAGCAGGTGCACACCAACACTATCCCGTCATATTATCAGGGCCAACTTTCAGAAAGCACTTCACACACAGGTGTTTCTCCAAGCGCCTGATACATGTTAACTCATTTTATCTTCACAACAGGCCTCCCAGGTGGGTACCAGAATGTTCCCCATTTACTTAAGGAAACGGAAGTGAAGTGACTCTGCCAGGGTCAGTATTCCTGTCTCTCACCATCAATAACCATCAACGACAACCCATTACCAGTCAGAGCACACTGCCGTCCATGCGGCTGGTCCTCAATAAACACGCTGACCTTGTGCTGATCTCAGTAGACATCCCTGTCTGTCTCTGTGTCACACCATGGTGGCTCTCACAGTTAAGTCACACCTTGTCACTGTTGTTATGTTTGTGATGATGATCTGTGATCAGTGACCTTCAGTGTTACTACTGTAATTTTTTGGCATTTTCTAAGTGATAAAAGTTTTAAGTCCAAGATAAGAAAGCAGTTAGTTGTATTCAAACCAGCCAGATGTATTCAATCCCTCTGTACACCATCTGTACAAGCAGTGTTTTCATGGCACTCCACCAGGCCTGCGGAGTGTCTGGGAAAAACCTCGGGACACCTCTGATGTTACAGACAAAATGCAAGCACAAGGGGGGATCGGTGGTGTCCCGGACCACCACAATAAAGCGACTCTCATGATAAGTCTATGGATTTTTAGGTTTCCAAGTGCACAGAAAAGTGATGTACACTACACTGTAGTCTGTTACGCGTCCAAAAGCAAACACACAAACAACAACAAAAAGTGCTATGTATAAACCTTAAAAATACTTTATCACTTAAAGAATGTCAAAATAATTACAACAGTAACACTGAAGATCACTGATCACAGATCATCATAACAAACAACAACAATAAGGTGTGAAATACTGTGAGAGCCACGTGACGTGACACAGACAGGAAGTGAGCACGCGCTGCTGGAGAGATGTACCGCCAGACCTACTTGGCAAGGGCTGCTGCAGACTTCTGATCTGTGGCGGCAGGGGTGGGGGGGCCCCCGCTCAGCACACCCGCAGTGTCTGCGAAGCGTGGTAGAACGAGGGGTGCCGTAGAAACCCCCCATCCCTAGGAGAGCAGTGGCCCCTGGGTTCTGGAGATGAGGAGGAAGGACGGGTGGCCAGGCACGGGCAGCAGCATGCGGGGCTCTCGGCCGCCTGGCCCCTGGACTGCAAGCGGCACGCGCATGGCACTGCGGGTCCTGCCCCAGAGGCTCTGGGCACCGCCGGCTAGCACTGCTAAGGCCCCTGCATACAGACTCTCCTCAACCTTCCCAACACCTCTGTCCTGGGAGCAGAATGAAGATCTGTCATCTGAGGCAGGGCGGCCCCTGGCTCCTTCCACCCCAGCCACTCGAGCCACTCCAGGGCCACCGGCTGCCTCCCTCCACACCTTCCTCCTCACACACAGTCCCTGCAGGTCTACAGACATGGGGAACGAGAAGCAGGTAAAAGATGAAGAGAGATATGTGCAAAGGGTCTGGGACTCTCTGTACACCACACTGTGAAACTCCTATAATTCGACTTATAGTCTCAGAGAGAGAGAGAGGGAGGAGGAAATACCTCTTGTTACCTGAACACTGAGGGTACTGAGGAGGAAAACGATGGTGTGACCAGGCGAATCTCCTCTCAACTCGCCCCTACCCCACCCCAAACATCCTAGTCCCTGGGAGACAGTGCAAAATCACTGCACAAAGTCAGAAGCTGGCAGCCTAGTCTCGGCTCTACCACTCGTAACTGTGTGACTCTGGCACGCTAATCAGCACACCAGAGCCTCGCTCTCCTTGGCAAAAACAAAAGAAAAAAATGAAGAGGTGTGAGCTAACATGTAAGGGTTAACTCATAAGGTTTTTATAAGAATACAGTTTTTAAACATCAAAATATTCAAAACATCAGTGTTGTCCAAATTCAAAATGATATAATTCAACTCAAAAGTAGTAAAACATACATATTCTCCAAGGCTCAATAATGTACCAAGCTAAAGAATAAGAAAACGTAAAGGTGTAACTTTTTAACAGCAGAGGTAATTCCTGACGTCAATGGCTGGTTTGGGTCAGGAAATACAAACATACCCAGTATATTCTTCCTTCAAGTTGAAAAACAGGTCTAGTGGCAAAGCTGCCAACTGACTTGGCCCTCAGAGCTTGGGCTCTGTCCCCCTAGGTGGTAATACGCGCGGTGGCCTCAGTGGTGACTGCAGGGACCCCGGCAGGTGAGTGGAGCGGCAGGTACACAGGAGAAGTGTTCTAAACAGTCTCCCGCCCTGATTCACAAGGAAACATCATGGCTTGTTCTCAGCTCCCACTGGCGTGAGAGCTCGTCCACCTCCAGGAGATCCATCGGTCTTGTAAAAACAGCTCAGCGGGGCTGCAGCCATTTTCAAAACCATTCTGTCCTCCATTTAATTAACATATTACCCACCAAGGCTCTCCCAGGAACCTGAATTCCTGATCAAAAGAGCAAGCACAACCCAACATTACTGAATACTCTTCCAGGGCGCGGCCCACATTATCTTATGTAATCCTGACAAAAGCACTTCAGGGCAAGATTACCCTGTTTCAGGGAAGCAACAGGCTCAGAGGATTAAGGAAGGGGAGGCCACTTAATAGCTTCAGCTCCCCGGACCAACCTGCAGCCAGCAGCCAGCACGGCGTAAAATCCCCATGTGGGCTGTGAAGAGACTCTGCTGCTTCCCACTGGAAGCTGGCTGCAGCTCGTGGAGGCGGCGGCAGAGGAGCAAGGCCAGGGGATTCAGACATAGCACTGGGCTCATTCAGCGTCCTGACAGCTTTCGCCCCTGCTCATCAGGTCAGCCTGCATCACGCTTCTCTTCCGCGACGTCACAGCACAGACAAGGTCTACAACCCAGGCCTCTGGCCAGTCCTCCCTGACCCTCTCACACACACCTTCCCCATAAACTGGGTTCTACAGATGCTGGGCTTCTGTAACACTGGACACCCACACTCTGAGGGCTGGAGGACTTACTAACCTCGGTGTTTCTCAAGAGAAAGTGACTTTTAACTTTAAACTGGGAAAATCCTAAAGAGCACGTGTGTGTGGTTTTGGCCATNGGGACTCTCTGTACACCACACTGTGAAACTCCTATAATTCGACTTATAGTCTCAGAGAGAGAGAGAGGGAGGAGGAAATACCTCTTGTTACCTGAACACTGAGGGTACTGAGGAGGAAAACGATGGTGTGACCAGGCGAATCTCCTCTCAACTCGCCCCTACCCCACCCCAAACATCCTAGTCCCTGGGAGACAGTGCAAAATCACTGCACAAAGTCAGAAGCTGGCAGCCTAGTCTCGGCTCTACCACTCGTAACTGTGTGACTCTGGCACGCCAATCAGCACACCAGAGCCTCGCTCTCCTTGGCAAAAACAAAAGAAAAAAATGAAGAGGTGTGAGCTAACATGTAAGGGTTAACTCATAAGGTTTTTATAAGAATACAGTTTTTAAACATCAAAATATTCAAAACATCAGTGTTGTCCAAATTCAAAATGATATAATTCAACTCAAAAGTAGTAAAACATACATATTCTCCAAGGCTCAATAATGTACCAAGCTAAAGAATAAGAAAACGTAAAGGTGTAACTTTTTAACAGCAGAGGTAATTCCTGACGTCAATGGCTGGTTTGGGTCAGGAAATACAAACATACCCAGTATATTCTTCCTTCAAGTTGAAAAACAGGTCTAGTGGCAAAGCTGCCAACTGACTTGGCCCTCAGAGCTTGGGCTCTGTCCCCCTAGGTGGTAATACGCGCGGTGGCCTCAGTGGTGACTGCAGGGACCCCGGCAGGTGAGTGGAGCGGCAGGTACACAGGAGAAGTGTTCTAAACAGTCTCCCGCCCTGATTCACAAGGAAACATCATGGCTTGTTCTCAGCTCCCACTGGCGTGAGAGCTCGTCCACCTCCAGGAGATCCATCGGTCTTGTAAAAACAGCTCAGCGGGGCTGCAGCCATTTTCAAAACCATTCTGTCCTCCATTTAATTAACATATTACCCACCAAGGCTCTCCCAGGAACCTGAATTCCTGATCAAAAGAGCAAGCACAACCCAACATTACTGAATACTCTTCCAGGGCGCGGCCCACATTATCTTATGTAATCCTGACAAAAGCACTTCAGGGCAAGATTACCCTGTTTCAGGGAAGCAACAGGCTCAGAGGATTAAGGAAGGGGAGGCCACTTAATAGCTTCAGCTCCCCGGACCAACCTGCAGCCAGCAGCCAGCACGGCGTAAAATCCCCATGTGGGCTGTGAAGAGACTCTGCTGCTTCCCACTGGAAGCTGGCTGCAGCTCGTGGAGGCGGCGGCAGAGGAGCAAGGCCAGGGGATTCAGACGTAGCACTGGGCTCATTCAGCGTCCTGACAGCTTTCGCCCCTGCTCATCAGGTCAGCCTGCATCACGCTTCTCTTCCGCGACGTCACAGCACAGACAAGGTCTACAACCCAGGCCTCTGGCCAGTCCTCCCTGACCCTCTCACACACACCTTCCCCATAAACTGGGTTCTACAGATGCTGGGCTTCTGTAACACTGGACACCCACACTCTGAGGGCTGGAGGACTTACTAACCTCGGTGTTTCTCAAGAGAAAGTGACTTTTAACTTTAAACTGGGAAAATCCTAAAGAGCACGTGTGTGTGGTTTTGGCCATGCCACACGGCATGTGGGATCCTAGTTTCCCGACCAGGAATCGCAGCTGCGCCCCTGCAGTGGGAGCGCAGCGTCCTAACCACTGGGATGCCAGGCCGTCCCTCAGGAGGTCCTTTCACGCATAGTGTTACCTGGGTGCACCTTAAGGCCATGGTCATGTGGGTCTCCAGCTACAAGAGACACGCCCACGCCGCCTGCTGGATGCCCTGTGCCCTGACTCACCACAGTGCCCTGGTGGCTTCTTCCTGCTCCTCCAGGAAGACTGACAGGCCGGGCACAGGAAGGCCCAGGCGCTTGGCCAGCAGGTCAGGAACGTGCAGAGCATGGCACAATGGCAGCGCCTGCTGTTTACGTGGCCTTCGTGGCCGTCACGTCTCTGACTACAGAAACGCAGCCTGCCCAAGACTCACACTTAAGTCTCCTCTTAGACAATAAGTAAAAATAAAAATTACCTGGGAGTGCCTTACTAGATCAGCTTCCAGTTCGATGCCTGGGAAGTTCTATTTCCAACCAACATAGAAGTTCAGCTTTGAGTCAACAAATAAATATTCCGAAGTCCAACTTAAAACTATGCTATTATGTACTCAGTATCTTATAACAACCTAGGATGACAGACAATCTGAAAAGCATGTATGTCACTGAGGTACTCAGCACTGCAGGCCAGCCCTGCTTCGGCTTTATGAGCGCTACTGTGGTGAGCCACCAGCAAAAACAGCACACGAAACTGCAGAAGCCACGGCTGCTTTTCACAAAAAAATGAAACAGCAGTCAATGGGTTCAGGAATCTTCTTTACCTTGAGTTTATGTACCTGAAGTACATCCAAATCATGTGAGTTAATTTATCATCTTTGTTTGAAACAAGATTCTAAAGTAAGTAAAACTTTAACCTAAAGAAACTCACAGGAAGGTAACATTTACTTTGCCAATTTTTAAAATATAATCATAGAAACAAACCAACTTGGGCTTTAAACAATTGCCAGTTGTCTTTGATAACTTTATGTTGCTGATTCTGATGTTATCTTCTCTGAAAATGCTCCATTCTCCAAAATCTAAAAATTCCTACACCAAGTATTTAGGTAATAATCACTTGTGTTTTATAAAAGAGTAAAAATACAAATATGCTGGGTATTAATCTGTTACAAGGGGAAAAAAAATAAGATTTTTCCATTATAAAACAAATAGATCATTATATTTTGAAGTTTTGTGTAAGGGTTTCTGCCTTGGGCCTGAAGAAATTCATAATTTTTTCAGGTCTCTTACAAAGCACCTTATCAGAATGATCTGCTCACTGTGCAAGTCAAACAAGATAGATATGTAAGAAGAGTGTTAATTTTCCTTCTTCCTACCCTGAAGTAATGTTGAGAATTTGATAGGTATTTTTCCATATCTGTTCAAGACCATTCCCATGGAAAAGAAATGCAAAAAAGCAAAATGGCTGTCTGGGAAAGCTTACAAATAGCTGTGAAAAGAAGAGAGGCGAAAAGCAAAGGAGAAAAGGAAAGATAGAAGCATCTGAATGCAGAGTTCCAAAGAATAGCAAGAAGAGATAAGAAAGCCTTCNCAGGAGGAGAAGGGGATGACCGAGGATGAGATGGCTGGATGGCATCACGGACTCGAAGGACATGAGTCTGAGTGAACTCCAAGAGATGGTAATGAACAGGGAGGCATGGCGTGCTGTGATTCATGGGGTCGCAAAGAGTCGGACACGACTGAGCGACTGAACTGAACTGTTCCCACACATATACACACAGATTCACACAAACCTCTGCAGATATAAGCATTTTCTCTTTTTAATGGTGTCATATTTTAAAAACATTTTATATATGTGTATATATAAAATACACAACCTGTGTCTCCATGTCAGTACACACATGTATTCTTTTTCAGGTCTTTCGATTGTTAAGAGTAAAATGATTTAATTAAAGTCAACTAAAGAGACAGCTCAGTGGTAAAGAATCCGCCTGACAACGCAGGAGACGAGGGTTCGATCCCTGGGTCAGGAAAATCCCCTGGACAAGGAAATGGCAACCCACTTCAGTATTCAACCCCCACCTGGGGGGGGGGGGCAGTGATCAGAAATGACTGAGTATACGTGCATGCACGCACGCACACACACACACACTTAGCACGCAAGAGTCATACATGACTGTATATGCATGCACATGTGCACACACACATTTAGCATGCAAGAGTCATACATGAGTAAACATGCACACGTGCACACACACACACTTAGCATGCTAGAGTCAGACATGACTGAGCATGCATGCATGTGCGCATGTGCGCAAACACACACACTCTGCCCATTCTGTCCAGAGAAAACACAAATCAGAGCTGAAAAGCCTGGAGGAGAACAAGCAGGAGTCTCCTTCTGAGTTTAAAGAATCATCATCTCAGGACTCAAAGCCCTTTGCCATCCTAATTAAAACAAATGTGTGGATGATCTGAACAAAATATGACACGCTCTGAGAGCTGTGGCTGTTCAAGTGGGAACAGAAAGGTCTGGAGAGATGCATGACCCTGACTCCGGGGCTGCTCATACCAACCCCAGCACCCCTGACCAGTCAGAGTGGCCTCTCGGAGTGCCGACCAGAGGCCAACACTGGGACCTTCTATCAGAAGATGACGTCAGACCCTCAGAGCCCTCCTCCAGAACCAGAGAGGGCCACACTGTGACAATGGCACCCAGCGGGTGGAGGTGGAGCCTGAGGCTGACGCAAGGGAGATGCCGAGGCAGGGGTCCGCAAGGCGGACCGGAACTGCTCCCTCTCGACTCTGAGCATCACACCCTTTCACATGCTTGGAGATTCTGGCAATACCCTCTAGGCCTTAGGCTGTATTCAGGCACTCTGTTCCCTGGTGCTGATTTAGACGGAGCCCAGCTTGACCCTTGTTCTGACCCTGGGCAGGAGAGGACATCTTGTTTATAAATCGAAAGTTCACACCCACATCTGGTCCTCCTTGGGCTTCCGGCAGAGCCGGTGCCACGTCTGGGGTTAGGGGTCGAGGAGGCGCGCGAGCGGAGGGACCCACCTGTGCAGGAAGTGCCGCTTGTGCATGGCCGCCAGCCCTGCTGCGATCTCGCACGCCAGCCTCTGCAGCAGCATGGTCTGTGCGTCCCCCCGCACCGGCTCCGGCTCGCCACCACGCAGGTAAGCCTTCAGGTCGCCCTGTGGGAACCAGCCCAGGTCAGTTTCCAGAGAGGACCGGGAGGACAGACGGGCATCTCAAGTGACAGAGATGCTGATGTGACTTCTTGGAAATTACTCAGATTTGAGCTTAATTAAGAATCTTACTGAACACATTTAAAATTACAAAAAAAGCAATTCCAACCAAATACTTCAAAGCTTGAGAAAATGTCCTTCTTTTAGGATCATTCTAAATTCAACATTAGTTTACCTTTGTTATAGAAACACATGGATAACAACGGCTAAAGAAAAATAGTAATAATAAAAGATAATTTTACACTGACACATAATTTACATTTAGTGCAGAGGTACAGAAATTCCCAGGTCACTGAAAGAAGATGGAGAGTAAACAAGAGGGGCCATTAACACCACCTTCAAGGATTCCAGGGGAGATCACATCACAATAGCTTTCAAGAACAACACAGAGGGAAGGAAGGAAAGAAAAATGGATGGAAAAGGAAGAAAAAGCATTTTCGAGTACCAGTAATGGCTTCAATTCTTTGCCGGCTCCCCCACAGCCCCTGTGAAAAAGAACACTAGGGCCACTTCAGCAACATTCACGATGTGACTCTAATTAAGTCTGTTCAAAGGACAGGAAATTGATCAAATTCACACTTAGATCCCAGCACACAGGCGTTTCAATGTCCTGGGTACTCGCGAAGGAACCCCCACTCTGCCCCTCGCAACACACACACACACCTTTCTCGGTTTCTGTTTCCTCTCAGGGTGGTATGTCCTGGGGGATCTACTGTGTATCTCTTTGGGGAAATACACCTTTGAGGCAATCTTCCATGTTCTGCTTACCACATGATTAGGTATTTATTGATGTGATATAATTCCAAGGTAAAGCTTTATATATAATCAGTTAATAAAATTTAGAAAAAGCAAGTCAAAAGCTTTCAGTTTTCTTTAATGTGAGTCAAAAAAGATGCCTGAGGAAGACAATTCCTTGACCAATTAAAAGAATACAATACCTTCCTAACAACGGCTACTGAAGACAGCAAACTGATCAAACCTCCCAAATCAAACTTTAAAACAACATTCCTCTGCTGCATCTATCCACACTCAATCCTAAGTGTGCTCTAAGGTAACATCTAAGTCCACACCAAGAACCTAAATTTGTTTTCATTCCCAGTTTCAATGATCTTTATATGGACGATAATGTTGGTATCATGGGGTTCTCGTGGCTGGGAAAGATTGAAGGCAGAAGGAGAACAGGGTGACAGAGGATGAGATGGTTGGATGGCATCACCGATTCAACGGACATGAACTTGGGCACACTCTGGTAGAGGGTGAGGGACGGGAGGCCTGGCGTGCTGCAGTCCGGGGGGTTGCAGAGAGTCGGACACGACGTGGGACGGAACAGCAGCAACACTGGTGTCAATAACTGTCGCCATCTGGGCTTTCAAGCAGGAGCCAAGCACTGTGCTGGGAGTTTCTGCACCTGTTACCGCAAATAACTCTCACAATTTGAACCACTTTCCGGACGTGGAAGAGGCTTAGGGAGGGTGAGAACTTTTCCCAAGGTCACAGAGCTAACAAACAATGGGCCTGCACTTCCACTCTTCGGTTTACTTGCCAAGAAAATTCTATTTGGTGAGTGAATCCAATTAGTATTCAGATCAAATTAGTTATTTTACAAGAACGAACGTCAACTAAAGTCAACCACACACTCTCTAGGACTCTCTCCGACTCAGCGAGCTGCTCCGCCATGAGAGCTGCCGCCCTGGACCAGGGTGGGTGCTCACCCCCACCGCCGCGCTCCTGCTTCTCTGCAAACAAAGCCTTTCCCCTTCTGCACCCCTGCACAACTACAAGCTGCTCCAGACCAGAAACACGTTTTTTCCCTGTTAAGAAAAACACATTCTCCTCACCACCCCAACACACCTTCACCCAGGCTAGGCTCTGTCCAGTGCACAAGTGGTGGGAATAAGGGCTTCCCTGGTGGCTCAGAGGTTAAATCGTCTGCCTGGAATGTGGGAGACCTGGGTTCAATCCTTGGGTTGGGAAGATCCCCTGGAGAAGGAAATGGCAACTCACTCCAGTACTCTTGCCTGGAGAATCCCATGGAGGGAGGAGCCTGGTAGGCTACAGTCCATGGGATCCCAAAGAGTCAGACATGACTGAGCAACTTCACTTCACCATGGGTGACAATTAAACTAACCCAGAAAAACTCCAGCAGAAAGCATGGGGCCTACAGGCTCATGGGATTTTCATAAGGTAGCCCACACGGAAACGAAATATGAGAACAGAGAGCTGAAGTTTATTCACCTTACCGGTGAAATGACAACTTAAAAGGCATCTGTCTAACTCCCTCCCTTCAATGTCCATCTAAGGAAAAAACTACCCTCACACAAAAGTAGGACTATGCTGTTCTGCATCTGGCCAATTCTCAAAGCAAACAGGAGCTGCTGGCCAACAGCAAACACTTCCCAAGTGATTTTGGCCATGAAGGCAGGAACAGCAGAGTGGGTGTAGCTGTTTTTCAAGGTTACCTGAAGTATATTCCTTACCACTCACTGTTCTTAAGTTATCTTCTCTTCACAATAGGCCACTCCCCAAATTTCACCAGGAAATAAAGTATAATAAACAGAAGGAGATTTTGCTTCAGCTCTGAAGGTTTACAGCTTGGCAAAAACTCAAGTCTCTCTCCACCTGCACTGGGGTGGGGAAGGAGGGGAGGGTGAGCATGGCCTGGGCAAACACGTCTCTAACCTGCGGAGTCAACACCAGCGGTTCCTGAGGAGCAGATCAGCTTCTTATGGACTGGGATGGGCTGAGAGGAGCCCAGGGCTACTTCTATGTTCTAGAAAGAACCCCAGCGCTATCCTGGCACCACCATGCAAAAGAAAAATCAGCGTAAGATCTTCAACTACAGCAAAGGTGTTTCTATAACTACTAAAAATGGATCCATTCTATCCAGAACAGAAGAATCTGTAAAATTTAGGCACCTGGCTTACAGTTTAATGATGCTGAGTGAGTCCACTGGAATTATTACTTTGGCCGCAATGGCACCCTACTCTAATACTCCTGCCTGGAGAGTCCCATGGATGGAGGAGCCTGGAGGGCTGCAGTCCATGGGGCCGCTGAGGGTCAGACATGACTGAGCGACTTCACTTTCACTTTTCACTTTCATGCATTGGAGAAGGAAACGGCAACCCACTCCAGAGTTCTTGCCTGGAGAATCCCAGGGACAGAGGAGCCTGATGGGCTACCGTCTATGGGGTTGCACAGACTCGGACACAACTGAAGTGACTTAGCAGCAGCAGCAGCAGCATTACTTAAAAAGAGAAACACTGAGAACAGCAATGTATTCTGAAACAAAACAAAGTTCCCTTTATCCAAGTTTTAAGTATTTCTCACATCCTCCCTAATGCTCTTCCGTAAAAAAACTCAAGAAACCCTTCCGACGCTAGATGGCAGCAAAGCTCTGGTACTGAGACCTCAGACACCAGAGCAGCAGCTTGGCCCTCTCTGTACTGAGGCACGCGGACCTTCAGATGCTTCCTCGGGAGGACCTTCCCAAAGCCCAACACCGGCTGCCCGAGTGCTCTGTCCAGGTTTCCACTGGACACGGAAAACCATGAATTCACTTCAACACGGCGTAAAAACCCACCCAACAAGCAAATAGATTAGAAATTACAATTGCTCATACATTTAACAGAAGGATTTGGGAGAAAACTTTGTTTTTAAACAAAAATTGACTGAAAGGATGAAGGAATGGCATCGACAGCCACCTGCTCAGCATCCACTGAGGAAATGAAACCTCTGCACCAGGCGGGAGGCCCTGGGAACGGCCAGCCCAAGGGTTCTCACTTCTTACGCAGACTGCGCCTCCTGCCCTCGCTCTCAAGACCTGCCTGTCCACACCCACACCCCCACAGCACCTCCTCCCATCACGAATTACCGTCCCGAGCCCATCCCGTCTCTGCTCAAAGAATCTGCACGCACCCCTCTGCCTGCATACCCGGCTCCTGGGCCCATCCCACCTCCCTCTTATGGACACAGAGCTTTGGGCCTGCCCCCCACCCCCCAACAGGCTTGGCTCCAGCTGCTCCCATCAGCTATCCCCGGCCGCTGCTGCTGGATACAAGGTCGGCGGTCACCAGCAGAACCCAGTAAGGGCCCGCTCCTTCCTTCCCCACTCCTTCCCAGCTCCCCGGTCGCTCCCCTCCAGGCCCCTGTGTGGAACCTTCTCCCTCTCCCTGGTCAGCAGGCACCGGCACACCCAGGGCTCTGTCCATGGTCCTCGTCCCTCCTCGTCACGACACTTGTTCCCAGGTGGGAGTACCATCCCACGGGCACTGAACATCATCTCTCACACGCTTCTCTGGCTCAGACCCCCACCCCCAACCCCACCTCCGAGCCCCAGGTTCATCTGTCAGCTGCTCACTCAACACCCTTCCCAGGATGCCCGAGAGGCACCTCCAACCCAATGCACACAGTGCAAAGCTCTGAGATCTGCTTCGTCTCAGGAACTGGCATCTCCGTTTCCCCAGGGCATTCAGCCAAAACCAGAGTCCTCATTCTGGAGTCTGCTCTGTCCCAAGACACCCACCACCACCCATCACCAAGTCCTGGACCTACAGTCAGAGAGAGCCTGGCCTATGGGCCCAGGGCAGCAGTCAANAGCAGCAGCAGCAGCAGCATTACTTAAAAAGAGAAACACTGAGAACAGCAATGTATTCTGAAACAAAACAAAGTTCCCTTTATCCAAGTTTTAAGTATTTCTCACATCCTCCCTAATGCTCTTCCGTAAAAAAACTCAAGAAACCCTTCCGACGCTAGATGGCAGCAAAGCTCTGGTACTGAGACCTCAGACACCAGAGCAGCAGCTTGGCCCTCTCTGTACTGAGGCACGCGGACCTTCAGATGCTTCCTCGGGAGGACCTTCCCAAAGCCCAACACCGGCTGCCCGAGTGCTCTGTCCAGGTTTCCACTGGACACGGAAAACCATGAATTCACTTCAACACGGCGTAAAAACCCACCCAACAAGCAAATAGATTAGAAATTACAATTGCTCATACATTTAACAGAAGGATTTGGGAGAAAACTTTGTTTTTAAACAAAAATTGACTGAAAGGATGAAGGAATGGCATCGACAGCCACCTGCTCAGCATCCACTGAGGAAATGAAACCTCTGCACCAGGCGGGAGGCCCTGGGAACGGCCAGCCCAAGGGTTCTCACTTCTTACGCAGACTGCGCCTCCTGCCCTCGCTCTCAAGACCTGCCTGTCCACACCCACACCCCCACAGCACCTCCTCCCATCACGAATTACCGTCCCGAGCCCATCCCGTCTCTGCTCAAAGAATCTGCACGCACCCCTCTGCCTGCATACCCGGCTCCTGGGCCCATCCCACCTCCCTCTTATGGACACAGAGCTTTGGGCCTGCCCCCCACCCCCCAACAGGCTTGGCTCCAGCTGCTCCCATCAGCTATCCCCGGCCGCTGCTGCTGGATACAAGGTCGGCGGTCACCAGCAGAACCCAGTAAGGGCCCGCTCCTTCCTTCCCCACTCCTTCCCAGCTCCCCGGTCGCTCCCCTCCAGGCCCCTGTGTGGAACCTTCTCCCTCTCCCTGGTCAGCAGGCACCGGCACACCCAGGGCTCTGTCCATGGTCCTCGTCCCTCCTCGTCACGACACTTGTTCCCAGGTGGGAGTACCATCCCACGGGCACTGAACATCATCTCTCACACGCTTCTCTGGCTCAGACCCCCACCCCCAACCCCACCTCCGAGCCCCAGGTTCATCTGTCAGCTGCTCACTCAACACCCTTCCCAGGATGCCCGAGAGGCACCTCCAACCCATGCACACAGTGCAAAGCTCTGAGATCTGCTTCGTCTCAGGAACTGGCATCTCCGTTTCCCCAGGGCATTCAGCCAAAACCAGAGTCCTCATTCTGGAGTCTGCTCTGTCCCAAGACACCCACCACCACCCATCACCAAGTCCTGGACCTACAGTCAGAGAGAGCCTGGCCTATGGGCCCAGGGCAGCAGTCAAATGTTGGGGAGGAGGGGCCACTGGCTGGGCCCTGGGAATGCAGCAACCCCCACCAGCCGCCCACATCGCCCCACCACCAAGCCTGATCATGCCATGTCGTCATTTGGCACGTGTCCCCTCTGTGGGCTCCGAGCTGGGGACACTGTCCATGTGTCCCCTCTGCTCCACCGTAAGCCCATGCCCCCTCTCTTCTCCTCACACTCCTGAGGCACAGGGCACATCACTCATCTCTGTATGTCTGGAAAGGTCCCTGTATGTGGGCTTACAAGTTCATCTGTGAATAAGACATAGCATTTCTGAACAAAAGGCCAATTCAGGGAGGCTTCCCACTAATGGAACACAAATGTACAGGCATCAACCCCACCTGATACAAAAGTATGTAGAATAAAATTAAGCTATCAGTTAAAATCTCCGCTTCGCCACGGCAAACACAAGACTTAAACAAGGAGGCGGCGAGAGAAAGCATGGTCCTGGGCGTGGCCGGCAAAGCCCTGTTCCTCCCTCGCAGCAGTCTTCTCATCCATAAAGTGAAGCGCCTGCTTGGAAGACTTGGTGCCCAGCATGAGGTCCGGCACCAATGGGGCCCGTCTCCCTACCCATGCCCGAGTGGGCAAGGCCATGCTTCCGTCAGCCCCAGAGCCTCTCCTGAGCTGCTGGAGCCAGCCGGCCACAGAGGTGCATGGAAGTCTACCCAGATACCAAAAACGCTCCCTGGCCAAGGAAAGACTCTCATCTCTGCATCTCTGCTTCAGAGTCTGGGGACAGAGGCAGAACTGCTGATTCTCACTGGAAGCAAGACGGAGGAGAGCGGAACCTGC
Source organism: Raphicerus campestris (assembly GCA_006410735.1). Lineage (NCBI taxonomy): Eukaryota > Metazoa > Chordata > Mammalia > Artiodactyla > Bovidae > Raphicerus > Raphicerus campestris. The sequence goes on from SJYW01043012.1 coordinate 219,484, forward strand.
TTCCTTCTGTCACTTCGGCCTGCAGTCTGACCTCCCAGTGGTTGGTCTTCGCTCAACTCCCTTCCAACCGATACCTCCCAGCAGACGGCAACCTGTCTCCCTGATCGTGGTGCTCTCGCCCAGTGGTCCCCAGACCCCTCAACCCCACACATGCACACCATCAAGCTCTCCTGCCTGGCTCACATGTCCTTGAGACCCTTTCTTGCTGAGCAGAGTCCATCCGCCTGCCTGTCCACATTCAAACCAAATACCTCCTTCTTTGTGAAGCCTACCCCAATGAGCCTACTTAGAACTGCTACACAGAACTACCCAAACCTTTAAATTACAATCAACCTAAGAAAATAAGAAANACAGTGCAAAGCTCTGAGATCTGCTTCGTCTCAGGAACTGGCATCTCCGTTTCCCCAGGGCATTCAGCCAAAACCAGAGTCCTCATTCTGGAGTCTGCTCTGTCCCAAGACACCCACCACCACCCATCACCAAGTCCTGGACCTACAGTCAGAGAGAGCCTGGCCTATGGGCCCAGGGCAGCAGTCAAATGTTGGGGAGGAGGGGCCACTGGCTGGGCCCTGGGAATGCAGCAACCCCCACCAGCCGCCCACATCGCCCCACCACCAAGCCTGATCATGCCATGTCGTCATTTGGCACGTGTCCCCTCTGTGGGCTCCGAGCTGGGGACACTGTCCATGTGTCCCCTCTGCTCCACCGTAAGCCCATGCCCCCTCTCTTCTCCTCACACTCCTGAGGCACAGGGCACATCACTCATCTCCGTATGTCTGGAAAGGTCCCTGTATGTGGGCTTACAAGTTCATCTGTGAATAAGACATAGCATTTCTGAACAAAAGGCCAATTCAGGGAGGCTTCCCACTAATGGAACACAAATGTACAGGCATCAACCCCACCTGATACAAAAGTATGTAGAATAAAATTAAGCTATCAGTTAAAATCTCCGCTTCGCCACGGCAAACACAAGACTTAAACAAGGAGGCGGCGAGAGAAAGCATGGTCCTGGGCGTGGCCGGCAAAGCCCTGTTCCTCCCTCGCAGCAGTCTTCTCATCCATAAAGTGAAGCGCCTGCTTGGAAGACTTGGTGCCCAGCATGAGGTCCGGCACCAATGGGGCCCGTCTCCCTACCCATGCCCGAGTGGGCAAGGCCATGCTTCCGTCAGCCCCAGAGCCTCTCCTGAGCTGCTGGAGCCAGCCGGCCACAGAGGTGCATGGAAGTCTACCCAGATACCAAAAACGCTCCCTGGCCAAGGAAAGACTCTCATCTCTGCATCTCTGCTTCAGAGTCTGGGGACAGAGGCAGAACTGCTGATTCTCACTGGAAGCAAGACGGAGGAGAGCGGAACCTGCTTCCTTCTGTCACTTCGGCCTGCAGTCTGACCTCCCAGTGGTTGGTCTTCGCTCAACTCCCTTCCAACCGATACCTCCCAGCAGACGGCAACCTGTCTCCCTGATCGTGGTGCTCTCGCCCAGTGGTCCCCAGACCCCTCAACCCCACACATGCACACCATCAAGCTCTCCTGCCTGGCTCACATGTCCTTGAGACCCTTTCTTGCTGAGCAGAGTCCATCCGCCTGCCTGTCCACATTCAAACCAAATACCTCCTTCTTTGTGAAGCCTACCCCAATGAGCCTACTTAGAACTGCTACACAGAACTACCCAAACCTTTAAATTACAATCAACCTAAGAAAATAAGAAAAACGCCCCCCCACAAAAAAGCTTGATTTAATAAAAATTTAATCCCCCCCCAAAAAAGCTTGATTTAATAAAAATTTAATCCCCCCCCCAAAAATAAGAAAAATGAATAAATGTAACTACCATTTCCTGAGCACAGTACATGCCCAGTGATTCATATTCACCATCTTATGGTTGGGCAGTCCCTGGGAGAACCAGGATCACCCCCATTTTACAGATGCTTACACTGAGGCTTCATGAGGTTAGGGCCTTTCCAGGGAGACCCACAAGCAGGTGGTAGGACGAGCATGTGAAGGCAGGCCCGCCTGGCCCTCCAGGCAGAAAAGGCAGGACGGGGGTGGCTCGCCGTGCTCCCCAGAGTGTGGGGCACAGCCCTCGGTTCTCAACAGGTACTCACACACTTTTGCTGGGTGAGTGATCCTGACCCCACTCTCATTGCCCACACACAGGACACACCAGGGCCCCCGCGGCCACGCATTCCACACGGCGCCCTGTGCTGAGCCCTCCACGCATGAGCACTGCACCCACCCTCAGCAGGACATGTCGGTGGCTGCGGGCCAGCTACCAAACCCTGCAGACTTTTTTATTTGCTTTCATAAAAATTCTAAGAGAAAGTGTTTTTCAAAAAGAGACCAGTAATTCCATCTCACGAGGAATGACCTAGGTAAGTACGAAAACATTCTCTCCTTTCTCCTCAAGAGATGGTATCTCTGAGCACGCTCCCCGCCTGGTGACGACGCCAGGGGCCAATGTGCCCTCGCCAGCTTCTGACCTGCTGAGAGCCTGTGAAGACAGTGGCCCCCATCACGGTGGCCACGGCTGCTCGTTCCTGAGCCTCTATCCTCTGGACCCTGGCCAGAGGGCGCCTCTGCCACAGATGGCATGCCTCTGCGCAGGCCGGCGTCTTTTTGGGAGGGTCCTGGGGCACCCAGGCTGGGAGCAAGGTTCAGGGGAAGCTGGGCTTCAGGGTGCTCTGGGGACATCCCTGCAGTCCAGGCAGGCAGGGATCTCCAGGGCTCACGGAGCCAATGTGAGCTGAGCATTTCTGTCACCTAGCCTCTGAGCATGCTGAGCCCAAGACCCTGACCACGGTGCCCCTGGGGAGGCCCAGCCCCTGCTGCTGGGAAGCTGGTCTCTCTGACATGTACTAGGGTCCAGAGGTGATGAGCAGGGAACTGCCCTCAGAGACAGATGTGACCCGACCAGGGGCAAGGTGGGGGGCTCCCTAGCTTAACAGCCTTTCCTTAACACAAGACTGGTCATTCTCAGTGCTGACCGACAGACTTTCCACGAGCACCCCAGCCTCCGCCAGGTGTAGGTTAACACTGGTAGAGCCCCCTTACATAACAGGAACTAATCACCAATGTCTTTTGTGTGTGTGTGATGAAAACCATGTCACACAAGGCTACCCCCTCGAGCACTTCTCAGTGTCCACTTCCGCAGCATTAAGTCCATCCACACGGTCATGCAGCCCTCACCCCCACCCACCCTCAGGACTCTCTGCATCTTCCCAAACTCAGACTCTGATCATGGCTCAACAGCAACTCCCCCAGTCCCTGGCACCCACCCTGCCACCTCACCCCGGAGGGGCCACTCTGGGAACCTCACGCTCATGGACTCCTACAGTACGTGTGTTTTGTGNACTGCACCCACCCTCAGCAGGACATGTCGGTGGCTGCGGGCCAGCTACCAAACCCTGCAGACTTTTTTATTTGCTTTCATAAAAATTCTAAGAGAAAGTGTTTTTCAAAAAGAGACCAGTAATTCCATCTCACGAGGAATGACCTAGGTAAGTACGAAAACATTCTCTCCTTTCTCCTCAAGAGATGGTATCTCTGAGCACGCTCCCCGCCTGGTGACGACGCCAGGGGCCAATGTGCCCTCGCCAGCTTCTGACCTGCTGAGAGCCTGTGAAGACAGTGGCCCCCATCACGGTGGCCACGGCTGCTCGTTCCTGAGCCTCTATCCTCTGGACCCTGGCCAGAGGGCGCCTCTGCCACAGATGGCATGCCTCTGCGCAGGCCGGCGTCTTTTTGGGAGGGTCCTGGGGCACCCAGGCTGGGAGCAAGGTTCAGGGGAAGCTGGGCTTCAGGGTGCTCTGGGGACATCCCTGCAGTCCAGGCAGGCAGGGATCTCCAGGGCTCACGGAGCCAATGTGAGCTGAGCATTTCTGTCACCTAGCCTCTGAGCATGCTGAGCCCAAGACCCTGACCACGGTGCCCCTGGGGAGGCCCAGCCCCTGCTGCTGGGAAGCTGGTCTCTCTGACATGTACTAGGGTCCAGAGGTGATGAGCAGGGAACTGCCTTCAGAGACAGATGTGACCCGACCAGGGGCAAGGTGGGGGGCTCCCTAGCTTAACAGCCTTTCCTTAACACAAGACTGGTCATTCTCAGTGCTGACCGACAGACTTTCCACGAGCACCCCAGCCTCCGCCAGGTGTAGGTTAACACTGGTAGAGCCCCCTTACATAACAGGAACTAATCACCAATGTCTTTTGTGTGTGTGTGATGAAAACCATGTCACACAAGGCTACCCCCTCGAGCACTTCTCAGTGTCCACTTCCGCAGCATTAAGTCCATCCACACGGTCATGCAGCCCTCACCCCCACCCACCCTCAGGACTCTCTGCATCTTCCCAAACTCAGACTCTGATCATGGCTCAACAGCAACTCCCCCAGTCCCTGGCACCCACCCTGCCACCTCACCCCGGAGGGGCCACTCTGGGAACCTCACGCTCATGGACTCCTACAGTACGTGTGTTTTGTGCCCTCGCTTATTTCACTGAGCATAGTGTCCTCAAGGTTCATCCATATGGCAGCAGGTGTCAGAATTCCCTTCCTTTCTATGGCTGAGTAATATTCCGGTTCATGGACAGACCCAGTTTTCCTTATCTGTTCATCCACTGAGGGATCCCTGGCTGCTTCTGCCTCGTGGCTACTGTGAATAACGCGGCTATGAACACGGGCATGAAAATGAGACTCCGTGCTCAACTATTTGAATACGTACCTAGACATGAAACTAAACTCATCACCTGAACCCATTCGGAAGAAAACGTCAAGCTTTTACTATTCCAGGAAAAACAACAACACTGCCCAGTAAGACTTTCAGGAATGCACAGACAGGGTGAAGAGTAAGAAAACGCCAAAGCACATGAGCTGGTTTTATAAACCACCTTGATAAGCCTGAAAATGTGCCATTTCAGGAAGATGGCGACTCCAACTTCTCTCTTATGCTCACTCACAGAGAGTGCTCCCATTGCTGTTTATAATCAGTATCAGGAGCCAATTAGGGACCCAAAAAAGACACCATTAAATGTCTCACAAAAGCAGAACTTTGACAAGCAGACCTGTCTCATCACGTGAAAATGCATCTTTGGCACTTTCTCCACAGGCTGGGCCACCTGTGACACTGGCCACCCGGAGCTAGGTTAAAAGGAGTTATTTTCATATTCTATTCAATAATAACCAAGGATCATGTATATTATACCTCTGATAACACTGAGATATCCAAAATCAACTGTGCAATAAAACTGTCAGAAACACGACTAGGAACTCCTTCCTCCCTGCTCTCACACCTTTATGAAATAATCCAGATAAGTGGCAATTGTCACATGTCTGCTCCCTCTAAGCAGGAGACCCAGAGGACAATGACCAGTTTTCTCTTTGGGTCCTGTGAGGGCAGGGAGCTGCCTTTCTGCAGCAAGTTAAGTGTTCAATCAGGAAGCAGCCTTCATGACAGGAGAAGCCGGTGGGGGCGGGGGCACACAGAGCAATGAGATTAACTCTGTTTTCCTTACAAGGAGAGAGAGCTCTAGGAGGTGTCTCCAGAGGAGAGTTAAGTCCATTAATTTTAAACTTTGTTACCTAAAGGTCCATGTGGCAACTTCTGGTGTAACCATACACCAGAAACAGTATCTACAATAGGAGATGGGGAAAACTGAAACAAAAAAACTTGAGAATCCAAACCAAGGCTAGAAAAAGAGCAAATAATAAAAGTTCAAACAGGTAGGAAAAACGATAAAAAATAGGCAGGTAACATTCTAAACATCACAGCAGGTACAATAAATACAAATGGAGAACCTGTTCCACTTTAAGTGCCCAAGACTGACAGATTAATAAAATTCTAACAATAAGCTATTTACAAGAGATGTCAACCAGAGGAGTGGCAGACCTAAACCAGGCAAATTCTAAACCGAAAGAAAGCTGGCAGAGCTACATTAATATTGTTAAAAAGACTATCCTCAGTAACGCTTTTAATGTTAAAGACAGTGCCTTTCCTAATAATAAAAGTTTCAAATTACCGGAAGTTATTCTAAATTTGTATCCCTGACACAGTAGGTATCAAAATGTACGAAACAGAATAACCAGAACTGTAAGAAAAAATAAGGAAAATATGTAACCAGAAGATTTTAACATGCCTCTCAATACCTAACAGAAAACTGACCCAGGCTCCCTCTGCTCTCGTCCCACCTCCACAAATGAGCAAACAGGAGATCTGAACAGCCTCATAAACATGACCCAAAAGGTCCACACAGACATACTGTACTGATCACCAGAATAAATATTTCCCGCAGCGGCTACAACAGAATAAAACGCTGACCCTGGAGTGGAGATGAACATAGCCGAGAAGAGGGCTGCATCCGATCCCGAGCTGACGAGAACCCCCTTTGCTCAGGCACGAGGCTGGGGGCGAGGGAGAGGGAGAGTTTACTGCAACAAAATCCACTGAAAGCGAATATAGACAGTTTGTTAATTATGTTTCTTTGGAACAGAATTGAAAGCCATCCCTCATCCAGCATTTCAATCTGCCAGAAACACTTTGGTAAAAACTTCTGAAATATGTGACCTTGAACTTGTACTAGAAACTTACCAGGTCACAGAACTCGAACACCAGAAGGTAGGGGATTGCTTCTACACACTGTCCAACACACTGGAGGACATTTGGATGCTGAAGGATACTGGTAAGAAAATAAAAGTCACAGCAGTGTTCATCAGGGAGCAGGCCAGTAAAACGGTTCAAACAGTAACCCCAAATTGAACATTCTTAACGATTTAAAATACGATCAACTGAAAAGTGCATCAGAAGATTATATTTAACAGATGCATTCTAAGTTATATATTGATTAAGTAATTCAAAGGCAAGCAGGTGAACATTTTCACAAATTAAAACAACTTCTATCATTAGAATCTTTTAACTCTGGTAATTTATAGCTATCATTTTGAAGCAGCATTTAAAAGGACTATATTCAATAAGCATTTCAACCTATACGTTAAGTAACCCGGTTACTTCTTAAGCTATCTAGTTCATATACTGTTTTTATAAATCATTGTATCTGCAAACATTTTTGAAAAATATGCTGTCTAAAACAAAGCTAAAAGAGAAAAAAGATATGCCAAAGTGGTTTTTCTTTTTTTTAAAAAGTCTTTATTTTGAAGACAATAATGAAATAAGAGTAAGTTGCAAAGACAGTACAGTGGGCCCAGGCTCCCTCCACCCAGTTCTCCTTCCTGCGGCACCTAGCACAACGCAGCCCTGGAGCCAGGGCGCGTGCCTGGGTCCTGTTGCCAAGTGTGCAGACCCATGCAACCACCACACAGCGGAAATACACAACGAAGCTCTCAGTGCCACCCTCCACAGTCACACCCCGACAACCCCCACCAGGGTCCCTCAGCCCTGCCAACCACTAATCTGGTCTCCTTCCCCACGCCTCATTGTGAGAAGATTATGTAAATGAAATCACACAGTGTGTGGCCTTCTGAGGTTGATTTTTTCACTCAACATAATGCCTTTAGGATTACCCAAGTTGCTGCCTCTGCATCAGGGGTCCCCTCTCATTTACCACTGAGCAGAATTCCATGGGTTGGATGGACCAGTTTGTCCAAACCAGTCACCTAGGGATGGCATTTTAGTTTTCCCAGTTTGAGGCTATTATAAATAAAGCTCCTATAAACAATCATGCAAGAGATTTTGTATGGAAATAAGTTCTCTGAGATAAATGGCCAGGAGTGCAACAGCTAGATTATAGGATGTGATAGTTAATTTTGTGTCAACTTGGCTGGACCACAGTGCACAGATATTTGGTCAAATGTTATTCTGGACACTTCTGTGAGGGCGTTTGGGGATGAGATCATCATTAAATCAGCTGACTTTCAGTAAAAGCAGACGGTGCTCCGTAATGTGAGTGAGCCTCATCCAATCAGGTGAAGACCTTAACAGAACAAAGACCAGCCTTCCCCAGTGAAGAAGGAATACTGTGAGCAGACGGCCTCCACGCTTGAACTGTAACAGTGGCTCTGCTCCGTGTCTCCAGCCTGCTGGCCCCGCCCTGCAGACTTGCTGGACTCCGTAACTGCATGAGCCATTTCCTTAAAATAAATCACCTACCTACCTATCCACTCATCCATCTACCTACCTACCTCCATCTACCTACCTACCTACCCACCTATCCATCCCTCTCTCTCTCCAGGCCCCACCGGCTCGTGTCCCTCTGGAGAACTACGCCTGATACATATGGTGGTGCCGTGTATGTTTGGTTTTTTAACAAAGTGTCTAACTAGTCTACAGTGACTGTACCGTTTTCACCTACTTTGAAGAATTCTCTGGTCAAACTGTCTAACCCCAGAGATTCTTTCGGAGACTTTTTAGGTTTCAAACTCCATTTCTTTAATAATTCTATTCAAATAATCTATTTCATATTGAGTGAGCTGTGGCAGTTTGTGCTTTTTGAGTGACTGGTGCATTTCATCTAAGTTGTCAAATATATATGCTAGAGCTGCTGGTTCCGTTCTATCAGGGTTCGTCTCATTCCTGGTATTAAGAACCTGTGTGTTCTCTCTCTCCTGTTCTCTGTCAGTGTTGTTCGAGGTTTTCCACTTTTTCTGTCTTTCCGAAGAGCCGGCTTCGTGTTTCACTGATTTTTATCTACCATCGTTCTGTTTCTGCTCTTTTCTTTAGTATCCACTCCTGCTTGCACGGAGTTCATTTTGCTCCTTTTTTTCTGGTCCCTTGACATATGAGCTGAGATTATCGACTTGAGACTCCCCTTTTCTAATGTAATCCGACCCCATAGGTAAGATGGTGCTCCCTATCCCTGCTTTTGAGACTTTGTGTCTTTTGTTTTCAGACGTTTGACTATGATGCGTGTTGGCACACATTTCTTTGGGTTTATCCTATTTGAGATTTGCTCCATTTCTTGAATCTGTAGGTCTGTCTTTGCAAAATGTGGAATAATTTTCAGTGAATACTTCTTCAAACATCTTTTTAAGCCATCTTCTATCTCCTTTCAATCTGGGTCGTCGTGATCTTTTGTTCAAGTCCTCCAAGTCCTTGAGGCATTTTTCATTTTTTTTAACTTATTTTCTTTTTGCTGCATGAATTGGGTGATATTTAGCTTCAACTTCACTGATGTTTCTCCTTTGCCCTCTCCATTCTGTTGTTGAACTCATCCATTGAGTTTTTATTTTGATTACTATTTTTTTCAGTTCTGAAGGGTCCATTCAGCTCTTCTGATGTCGTCTATATCCCTGCTGAGACTCTGCATGTTTTCATTTGTTTTAAGGGCACTGTAACTTAATTGCTCCCTGAAGCATTTTTACAATGGCTGCTTTAAAACCCTTGTCAGATAATCCAAACATCGCTCTCATCTTGGTGTTGGTATTTGTTGTCTTTGTGTATTTATTTTATTGAAGTATAGTCGATTTTCAATGTTGTGTTAATTTTTGCTATACATCAAAATGATTCCGTTTTACAGATACACGTGCTGTTTCATATTCTTTTCCATTATGATCTAACTCAGGATACTGAATAGAGGCCCCTGTGCTATACGGGCTCAACCTGGATGCTTACCTGTTCTCTATACAACATCGTGCATCTGCTAATCCCAAACTCCCAGCCCGGCCTTCCCTCAATCCCCCTCCCACACGGCAACCGCACTTCCATTCTCTGCCCGAGTCTTTCTGTTTTGTAGATACGTTCACTTGTGCCGTAGTTTAAATTCCACATTAAGTGATATCATATGGTATTTGTCTTTCTCTGTCTGACTTGCTGCAAATGGCATTATTTCACTCTTTTTTTATGGCTGAGTATACTGTACACACCCCCTCTTCTTTATCCATTCATCTGTCTATGAACACTTAGGTTGTTCCTATGTCTATTACAAACAGTGCTGCTGTGAATATATTGGGGTACATGTGCCTTTTTGAATTACAGTTTTGTCCAGATATATGCCCAGGGGTGAGACTGCTGGATCATCTATTTTTAGTTTTCTGAGGAATCTCCATACCATTTTTCATAGTGATGGCACTAATTCACATTCCCACCATCTGCTGTCTTTTCTTACTTGTGCTGAGATTTTCTTGGAAAGATGAGTAATTTCGATTGAAACCTGGACATATTGGGTCTTGTGCTATGAGACTCTGGATCTTATTTAAACTGTGTATTTTACAACCAGAAATCTCAAAGTGGTTTTAAACACCTGATTTTCAACAGACCACGTTTAAAAAACATAGGCTGTTTACTTACTAGTATGGTTCTCCATTTTTCAAAAAAGTGTCTTGCTCCTTTGGGCTTGCGCTTGCTTTTAACTCCTTCACGATTACTCTCGCTACACTAGTGCCTGTGTAGATCTCTCCAAGGAGCACCTAAAACCAAAGATGAGAAACCCAACAGTTCTTCACAACAGTTTTCATTATAACCATGCTATCTACCCATTAAAACGTGCTTTAAGTGTCATAAGGGGAAGTGGGGGAAGGAGGAAAAACAAATAATTGGAGGAGGATGAAAAGCTTCTAAAATTCCCATCTCTTTTCCATTCTCATCACTCTGATGCCAGCAATTAGGAAAGGCTCCGATAAAGAAACAAAGGCCTTCCTGGGGAAACTTGCACACCCAGAAGTGCTGGCGCTCACGCTCCCACATGGTTTCAGGGGCCTGCGGAGAACTTCAATCGATGCCACAGTGTGCAGAGAGATGTGCGATGGCACGCACAGGAAGACTGAAGCAGCTTTACATTCTAACAGTGTAACAGGAGGGAAAAAACCAAAGGGGAGCAGACTTTACCTTTCCAAACCAGCCATTCCCAACTTCCTGTATGTAGTTCAGACTGTGGCGGGCAACTTGGGAATTCAAACCTTCTGTAGGAAAAAGATCATTTAAGAAGATAAGTATTTAACGAAAAGACATAATAAGTATATAACCTATAAGTACAACTGCTAATATAAATTTAGTGTTTGTGATAATAAAGATAGAAATAAACACTTCAGGACTTCTCTGATGGCTCAGCAGTAAAGCATCTGCCTGCCAATGCAGGAGACACAGGTTCAATCCCCGATCTGGGAAGATCCCGCATGCTGCAGAGAGACTAAGTCCATGAGCCACGGCTATCGAGCCTGTGCTCCAGAGCCCTGGGACTACCGCCGCTGAGCCCTCCCAGCCCACACACCCCAGAGCCTGTGCCCTGCAACAAGAGATGCCGCAGCAGTGAGAAGCCCCAGGGCTGCAACCAGAGAGAGGCCCCTGCTTGCGGCAACAAGAGACAAGCCTACGCCCAGCAACAAAGGCCCATCAGAGCCAAAATATAAGTAAACAAATTATAAAAAAGAAGAAATTTTTAAACTGACAGTATTTGTGAAAAAGTATCCTGCCCTGACTCTGAGCTCCAGCACCAAATACTCCGATCAATAGCCCTACTGTAACCACCAGTCACCACCACTCACTGGCCTTTACTGTCTTTACTTTTCAGGGGTTGGGGGCAGGGTGGGGAGTAGGAATCTCTAGACTGTTCCTCTCTGGAAACACTAAACTCTTGTCACAAACTCCAACTCATCAGAACTCTGGAAGAAGGTGAAGGTTTAGAGCAATCAAAGGGAACCAGGAGAAAGGCCACTGAAAAAGGGAAAATTTCTTTGTGGCCTTTCATTCACATACATCCCACCTCCTTCAGAGCACATCTTAAAAACAAGCCATGTGCCAGAGTGGGTGCTGGTCCCAGAGGGAGCAGAGTGCCCTCCTTCCCCAGGAACTGTGTTTCTTTTGACCTGACCAGGGCTTCCCAGAAGGCCTGCTACAGGGGAGCCCCTTCTTCCACTGAACTGGGCTCTGTCAGGACGGGGAGGCTTCATGTGCCTCAAAACAACGAAAGCCAGGTAGACAAGGCGCTGCCACCTGGGGCAGAAAACAACAGAGGCAACAATAAACCAGCTGAAGCTTTAGCGGAGAAGCTCAGTGAAAACTGGGGTCGAGGGGAAAGGAACTCTTTTTAAAAAGCTGTTATTAAAAAAAAAAAAAAAAAGCTGTTATTATGTACACGGGGTAAACTAGAGAGCTATGTGCCTCCTCAGGGAAGGACATCTGCTCAGAAGAGACCCAAGAACAGAGGCGTCGCCTCTGGCAGGAACTGAAGGCTAAGGCAGAGCTGTCAGTGGCCAGGCTGGGCACCTGCCTGGCACAGAGCCAGGCTGTCAGGACCTAGGCAGCATCTGTTCCTTGTTCCCTTATTATTTATTTATTTATTGCACATCATGTTATTCAAAATATCCCGTTTTCAACAGAAAATTGCAAAACAAATAAAGAACAATAAATAATGGTACATGAACTGCTACAAAGGAAATTTAAAAGAAAGTGTCTCTGAGAAAACAGACACTGGCCTTACTGGACAAGAGCTTAAATCACGTGTCTTAAACATGCTGAAAGGGCTAAAGGAAACCACAGACAAAGAACCACAGGAAACTGAAAGAAGACCAATAAAGTGAGAGAAATTATTAAAACCAAATAGAGTTTTAGAGCTGAGAGTGCAAGAACTGGAAAAAAAAAAAATCACAAGAGGGGTTCAACAACAGATTTTGGATAATCAGTAAACTTGAAGGCAGGTCAAATGAGATTATCCAGTCTGAGGAGCAGGAAGAAAGAAACAAATGGAAACGTCAATGAACTTAAGTCTGACGCCAAGAATTGAGATTCATCAAAGAGCAGAAGGCAGAGAAATTAGCAACCAGAGGAGACCCACAGTCTAATCATTTTATGGATTAGTAGAAAGGCTTCCTTTCTCAGGATTCAGAAGTTACTCATGGCAACATGACATCAGGACGGACGGCCTTACCTACAGAAGGCTGGAACTGTGATGGAGCTGGTAGTGAGACAGTTGGTACTGAAAGTGTGAAGACTTCTGCTGGAGACTGGACAGAGGGAGTGTCTTCTGCTGGTGGTGTAAAATCAATCTCATCATCAAAATTATCTTCAAACTCCTAAAGCAAAGGAAGAGCGATGCTGTATCTAATATAAATCAGCCTGAGAGCAAATAACAAAGACACATGCTAACATGTACGACATAAACATTTATTCACTCATTGGGAACACCCCGCCATAATTTTTTTCCCAATTCATATTGCCTTCAAGCAAAAAGCACCAGTAATTGTGTTCTGTGACTCTAAACAGAATAAATAAGATCTGAAATCAATTATATCATATGTAACTTTTAAAACTGATCAACTTGAAGTTAAATGCAAAATTTTCTAAAATGACCCCTAGAACTTATGATTTCCAGGCTCAGTATTTGAATTTTAAGTTACTATGAAAGTAAAAGTGTTAGTCACTCAGCCATGTCCAACTCTTTATGACCCCATGGACTGGGGCTAGCCAGGCTCCTCTATCTGTGGAATTCCCCAGGCAAGAACACTGAAGTGAGCTTGCCATATTCTTCTCTAAGGGATCTTTCAAACCCAGGGATTGAATCTGGGTCAGTTTAAGGCATTCTTTTTCCTACTATTATTCACTTTCACAGATCTCTTTGCATACTGAATCAAAACATCTGTTTTTCAATTGTATATGTATTTCTGGTTTCTTGTGATTTCAATCAAAATAAAGACAGTTAAAAGACTCAGAAAAGATATTTTTAAGTGAGTCCTATTCCTCTGGCAAGAGTAACAATGCATAAACGTGCTAAACTAGGTAGAAATACCATCAGGATCTAAACCATGAAGGTCAGTATTCACCTCTGAGGCACGTAAGTGCAATGAACATTCTAAGAACATCTGGCTTTCTAAAGATGGCAACTTTAAAATGGAGGCAGCACCAACCGAGCTGTGGAACCCTTTCAGTGACTCTCCAGCAGAAAGCCACCCTGACTCCTGCTACCACCATGCAGTGAGCTGGGCCTGTCTCAGTGTCCCTGTTAATTTAACATAGATACAGACGACTGTCAAGGTCACTCATCCAGATAACGAGCATTGCCCCACCAGGCGCCATGACAGAAGCCGAACAAGGCTGGTTTCCAGCCTCTACGTGACCACACTTTCCTACCACCTCCCTCGGCCCCACCCTGTGCACGGGAGAAGCTGCCGGGGGTAAGGATGGATGTCGCTGATGTAACATTTTATGCTCTCATACCCATCACAGGTGTTGCCAAGAGCATTAGGGCACTCTCACTGTCTACTGGGGAGGGGAGAGGAGGACACTCCAATCTGTGAGGTCACCCCTAAACAGAAGAGCTTCGCCCGGTTTCCCCTTCGGACATTCCTCAAGGTTCTCTTGTTTAAGAAAAGACGTCATCCATCACTCCTAACCTGGGCAGCGCATGATATACCATTAGGCAGTAGGTAATTCTAAAGACTGAGAGCGGTAACACAGCATAACAGCACCAAGGATGGGGCCGTGCGGGGACCCTGAGCTATGCCCTCCACTGTCTGGGCGCTCTCCAGCAGGCCACTGCCTTGACCAGGATGCAGCCTCCCAGGGGCCTTTCCATTCTGGAACACCACCCCTCTAAGCCTAAAGGAAAACCATGAGCGCCAGACCACGCCTCCCGCCTTCCATTCCACGGCCTGAAGCTGGGGCGGGTCTTCTGCCTGATGTGGGCCCTGAGCTGCTGCAGCACTCACCTGGGGAAGCCTGATAAACACACACCCTGAGTCTTAGTCGTCACGGACGTCCTGGGCCCACACTGAGCATCAGGGGTAAGAATGATTCAAGGCAAGAGTGAGGTCTCGTGGCGTGAGAGAGACTGGCTTTCGGTTTCAGAAACACTGATCGGCCTTCACGTCTGTCCCCAAAGGGCCAGGTGTCTGTGTGCGGCTCCTCAGCGAGACTTAGTGCCCGCCGCTGCACCCCCAGGTGGTGCAGTCACCAGGGCCCCCCTGACGGGTCTGCACCGATTCCAGGGCCTCAGCGCTCATGTTCTCTGGGCGAGCAGTCTTCTAGAGACAATGACCCTTGCTAAGGAGTTTTCCTCCAGCCCCCTTCAGCCTTCCTCTCCCCCTAACATGTGTAACACTGGCATCCAGCCAAAGGGACAGCACGTCTTCCATCCTCAGAGCCGCCACCAGATCCAAGGTAAAGGGGAGTCACAACGGAAACAGGTGTGAGGCTGGAGAAATAAGGTCCATGTGTCCACAGAAGAGGGTCCTCTTGACTTGAACCTCAGTCCTCAGGGCTCATGGGATAACCCCAAGACTGTCATTAGGCACTAAAGCTCTACCTGCAGGACCATTTTCTCTGCACACACATCCCTCTTTTTTTCCCCTTCTTTCAGGTACTTCTTTTTAGTAAGTCTTCACTGAGCCCTAAAGCATCCAGCTGCAAGTTCTAGAGAGGATATCCCAGCTGGTTTCCAGCAGACTCTGCCCAGAAGCTGCCAGGCCAGCACCTCTATAGTCTCACACCCACCCCCCCAACTCCAGGCCAGCTTTATGACCAGCAGTGCTCTTGTCTGCTCCTCAGGGAGCTCAGGGCTTGCAGTGAACTCAAAGACGCTGCTCCTGACAAACAAAAGGCACTGGGGGATCCCCTGGCTTCAGTGATTCAACCACCACAAATTCACCAGAGCTTGCAAGTTTAGAAAAAGAATCAAAATCGGCCTTCTTCTCCCTACAGGCTTTACACCAAGTGAACTGAATCCGTTCCTTATTCCTCACTCAGCAAAACTTCCATTAAAACAGGTGGGTGGTTACTGTCCACGAGGCTCGCCGGGGGGCCAAATGCATGTGGCCNACGTCTGTCCCCAAAGGGCCAGGTGTCTGTGTGCGGCTCCTCAGCGAGACTTAGTGCCCGCCGCTGCACCCCCAGGTGGTGCAGTCACCAGGGCCCCCCTGACGGGTCTGCACCGATTCCAGGGCCTCAGCGCTCATGTTCTCTGGGCGAGCAGTCTTCTAGAGACAATGACCCTTGCTAAGGAGTTTTCCTCCAGCCCCCTTCAGCCTTCCTCTCCCCCTAACATGTGTAACACTGGCATCCAGCCAAAGGGACAGCACGTCTTCCATCCTCAGAGCCGCCACCAGATCCAAGGTAAAGGGGAGTCACAACGGAAACAGGTGTGAGGCTGGAGAAATAAGGTCCATGTGTCCACAGAAGAGGGTCCTCTTGACTTGAACCTCAGTCCTCAGGGCTCATGGGATAACCCCAAGACTGTCATTAGGCACTAAAGCTCTACCTGCAGGACCATTTTCTCTGCACACACATCCCTCTTTTTTTCCCCTTCTTTCAGGTACTTCTTTTTAGTAAGTCTTCACTGAGCCCTAAAGCATCCAGCTGCAAGTTCTAGAGAGGATATCCCAGCTGGTTTCCAGCAGACTCTGCCCAGAAGCTGCCAGGCCAGCACCTCTATAGTCTCACACCCACCCCCCCAACTCCAGGCCAGCTTTATGACCAGCAGTGCTCTTGTCTGCTCCTCAGGGAGCTCAGGGCTTGCAGTGAACTCAAAGACGCTGCTCCTGACAAACAAAAGGCACTGGGGGATCCCCTGGCTTCAGTGATTCAACCACCACAAATTCACCAGAGCTTGCAAGTTTAGAAAAAGAATCAAAATCGGCCTTCTTCTCCCTACAGGCTTTACACCAAGTGAACTGAATCCGTTCCTTATTCCTCACTCAGCAAAACTTCCATTAAAACAGGTGGGTGGTTACTGTCCACGAGGCTCGCCGGGGGGCCAAATGCATGTGGCCCATTGGACCAAGGACATGAGGCTCCCCCCACACACAGTGGGGCCACTCGCTTCCGTGCGGTCTGGGGCTCCTGTGGCCACAATGACAGAGGAGACAGCTAAGCAGCCCTGACAGAGACCGCATGGCCCACAGTCCTTACTATTCACAACAGCTCTATTTCACTTTAATAGTTACTATCTGGCCCTTTCAGGAAAAAAAAAAAAAACAAAAAATTGCCACCGCTGTTCCCCAGGGACCATGATATACAGCCATTCTATTGACAAACATATCAGGGGATGACTTTTAAAGTTCCTCCCATCTGTGCTCACCTTAAAGTCTATTTCTGGGTCCTTACAGCAGGATACACAGTTTGCAATTAACACTATTAATATCATTAAACTGCCCACAGAGAGGATCACAAAAGACGTGGAAATTTCCGCAACAGGTGCCTCCCCTGGAAAGAGAAATAAACAATGTTAACACAGGCATTCCAAAATCGACTTTAATAAGCGAATCAATGTATTTTCTGCCAGATATAAATGGGATAAATAATATCCCATTAATACTATGGGATAAATAATATACCAGTTAATAAAATAATTCTCAAATGCTCAAGATAAAGCTGATGACCAACCTAGGATAAGAAGTTGAGAGTTTTTTTTTTTAACTCTGATTTCAAAACAATTCTAGATTTACAGCAGAGTTAGAGAGACAATGCGGTGCGCACCCGTACACTCTTCCCCCAGCTTCCGCCAGCCTGCGCATCCTACGAGGCGCGCTTACCAGAGCTAAGACAACAACAGACACACTACCCCACCAGCTGAGCCCCAGCTGTGCCTGGACTTTACCAGTTTTTCCATCAACACCCTTTTTCTTTGCCAGGATTCAACCGGGTCCTCCAATGTTCCATTTACTCATCATGGCCTTAGTCTCATCCAACCTCCAATGTCTCTGCCCGTGCCTCACAACTGTGACACT
Organism: Raphicerus campestris; assembly: GCA_006410735.1. Classification (NCBI taxonomy): domain Eukaryota; kingdom Metazoa; phylum Chordata; class Mammalia; order Artiodactyla; family Bovidae; genus Raphicerus; species Raphicerus campestris. The sequence continues at coordinate 237,072 of SJYW01043012.1, forward strand.
TCTGAAGAATATCTGTCAGTGACTTTGCAGACTATCCCTCAACTGGGGTTGCCTGATGTCTTCTCAGAACTGGACTGAGGTTACAAGTATGTGGGAAGAATCTAGAATACAGCCGGGTGAAACGTCCTTCCCGTGACATCATATCTGAGGCATGTGATGCTGGCACAACTCACTACTGGTTGCGTGAAGCCAGGTCCCGGGGTCCCTGGTGGAGACCACCACAGTGAGCAGTCTCCTCTTCCCTCTGCACATTCCTCTCTCCAGAAGCCGGTCACACGCCAGGGAAGAAATTTAGCTAGCTGTGTTTCTTGGAGGGGAGCAGCGTCACTGGATGTGCAGGGGTAGGTTAAAATGACTGCGGTCACTGATAATCAGGGGAACGCGCTCTGAGGCTCCGCCCACACACTGGGTCTCTGGAAACCTATGCACTGTGATGCTCTAATGGTGATTTTTTTATTTCCCTTAGTCCTTAAACACACATTACCTGGGACTCTTCTGTTAAGGAGAGCCATCCCTCTTCCTGCACTTTTCAGTCATTGATAAAGTTATGAACTCACAGATATTTATTCTGTTCTATACTTTAGGTGATAATCCATTATTCTCATGACTCTGCNCTGCAAGTTCTAGAGAGGATATCCCAGCTGGTTTCCAGCAGACTCTGCCCAGAAGCTGCCAGGCCAGCACCTCTATAGTCTCACACCCACCCCCCCAACTCCAGGCCAGCTTTATGACCAGCAGTGCTCTTGTCTGCTCCTCAGGGAGCTCAGGGCTTGCAGTGAACTCAAAGACGCTGCTCCTGACAAACAAAAGGCACTGGGGGATCCCCTGGCTTCAGTGATTCAACCACCACAAATTCACCAGAGCTTGCAAGTTTAGAAAAAGAATCAAAATCGGCCTTCTTCTCCCTACAGGCTTTACACCAAGTGAACTGAATCCGTTCCTTATTCCTCACTCAGCAAAACTTCCATTAAAACAGGTGGGTGGTTACTGTCCACGAGGCTCGCCGGGGGGCCAAATGCATGTGGCCCATTGGACCAAGGACATGAGGCTCCCCCCACACACAGTGGGGCCACTCGCTTCCGTGCGGTCTGGGGCTCCTGTGGCCCCAGACAGGGGCCAATGACAGAGGAGACAGCTAAGCAGCCCTGACAGAGACCGCATGGCCCACAGTCCTTACTATTCACAACAGCTCTATTTCACTTTAATAGTTACTATCTGGCCCTTTCAGGAAAAAAAAAAAAAACAAAAAATTGCCACCGCTGTTCCCCAGGGACCATGATATACAGCCATTCTATTGACAAACATATCAGGGGATGACTTTTAAAGTTCCTCCCATCTGTGCTCACCTTAAAGTCTATTTCTGGGTCCTTACAGCAGGATACACAGTTTGCAATTAACACTATTAATATCATTAAACTGCCCACAGAGAGGATCACAAAAGACGTGGAAATTTCCGCAACAGGTGCCTCCCCTGGAAAGAGAAATAAACAATGTTAACACAGGCATTCCAAAATCGACTTTAATAAGCGAATCAATGTATTTTCTGCCAGATATAAATGGGATAAATAATATCCCATTAATACTATGGGATAAATAATATACCAGTTAATAAAATAATTCTCAAATGCTCAAGATAAAGCTGATGACCAACCTAGGATAAGAAGTTGAGAGTTTTTTTTTTTAACTCTGATTTCAAAACAATTCTAGATTTACAGCAGAGTTAGAGAGACAATGCGGTGCGCACCCGTACACTCTTCCCCCAGCTTCCGCCAGCCTGCGCATCCTACGAGGCGCGCTTACCAGAGCTAAGACAACAACAGACACACTACCCCACCAGCTGAGCCCCAGCTGTGCCTGGACTTTACCAGTTTTTCCATCAACACCCTTTTTCTTTGCCAGGATTCAACCGGGTCCTCCAATGTTCCATTTACTCATCATGGCCTTAGTCTCATCCAACCTCCAATGTCTCTGCCCGTGCCTCACAACTGTGACACTTCTGAAGAATATCTGTCAGTGACTTTGCAGACTATCCCTCAACTGGGGTTGCCTGATGTCTTCTCAGAACTGGACTGAGGTTACAAGTATGTGGGAAGAATCTAGAATACAGCCGGGTGAAACGTCCTTCCCGTGACATCATATCTGAGGCATGTGATGCTGGCACAACTCACTACTGGTTGCGTGAAGCCAGGTCCCGGGGTCCCTGGTGGAGACCACCACAGTGAGCAGTCTCCTCTTCCCTCTGCACATTCCTCTCTCCAGAAGCCGGTCACACGCCAGGGAAGAAATTTAGCTAGCTGTGTTTCTTGGAGGGGAGCAGCGTCACTGGATGTGCAGGGGTAGGTTAAAATGACTGCGGTCACTGATAATCAGGGGAACGCGCTCTGAGGCTCCGCCCACACACTGGGTCTCTGGAAACCTATGCACTGTGATGCTCTAATGGTGATTTTTTTATTTCCCTTAGTCCTTAAACACACATTACCTGGGACTCTTCTGTTAAGGAGAGCCATCCCTCTTCCTGCACTTTTCAGTCATTGATAAAGTTATGAACTCACAGATATTTATTCTGTTCTATACTTTAGGTGATAATCCATTATTCTCATGACTCTGCAGCTCAGACTGTTCCAGCTTTGGCCCCGTGGGGAACTCTTTCAAGCTGATGCCTGGGTCCTTCAGACATGCCCCCCCCTTTTTTTATTACCTCCAACACTTCCTCACTCTGGTGCTAGAGAAGGTTCCAGGCTCCCCTTATATTTTCCCTCTTCTGGCTTTAGAATCAGCCGCTTCTCCAAGGAGCCCCAGTCATGATATAGAAGCTGAAAACACACCTGTGACTACGGCCTGTGACTAGTTTCTTCTTGGGGGTGGGGGGACAGTTCAGAATAACTTCTACATCTTTAAAGGCCTGTTTCGAAAAGAATCTGCAGTAGACATTGCGTGTGAGCCATTAATAAGAAGCCTGCAACCCCTGTCAGGAGCATAGACTCTGACAGCTCACTTTCAGCAGATTCAGTTATCTAGACATCATCTTATTCAAGCAGGCTTACTCTGAACCTTTCTATTTTTTGTTACAGCAAATTGTTCAGTCTCACCTACTGGTGTTTTACAAAGAAATATACTTTTCTTTCTGTCCTGCTTTGAGATATAACATATAGCATGGTGTACGTTTAAGGTGTACAACATGATAATTTATATTGTGAAACGATTGCCACAGGAAAGTCAGAAACAAACCTTCCCACCTACGGCTAATCATGTGTTCAAAGGCACCAAGGAGGAAGCCTGGAGACAAGTGAAGGAACGAGGCCACTGTTTTCCTTAAACGAGACAACAGCATGTGAAGAGAAAACAAACATCGAGCACACTCCTATGTGAGTGAACCGCACTCTCGAGCACGACATGACTTCACTAAAGAGCAGAGAGCTGCACGTCGGCGCAGGACTAAACTCCTCCCAACAGCAAAAGGCCTATGGAGAGAGAGCACTGTGAAACCTGCTGGGTCAGGGGGGTTCGGACTCCACTGCTGCCTCCCTTCCTAAAGACAACATGGTTAACCAGGGCTGTCTAGAAGCTGCAAGCTCTAGACCAGCAAGACGGAGCACAGAGGGGAGTCCACACGTGAGCAAGGAGGACCACAGTGCTCACCCGCCAGGGACACCGGCGTCCATCCGGGCACCAAGCCCAGCCCGGCCTGTGCTGCCCGCTGCTGTTGGCTCTCAGAACTTTCTCACTTCCCTGACTCTACGGTAAGGGCCAAAGACCACGCCTCAGGCTTACGCGGCAAAGCGCTCGCATACACGCTGTATCTCACTGATCCTCAAGACGTGTTTGCCCATTGCAGTCTAAGATCACCACGTGTTAGGGGTATTTTATACTTGAGAGGAAGCGGTTTTCATTGGCAGCATTTCTTCTTTCTTAATGGCAGAAAAATAAGGGAATGTTATAATTGGTCACATCTGAGATTTCACAAAGGATAAGTACTATTTTCATTTGATCATCAGGACACCAGCTCCATGTCACAAACAAGGACACCAACATGCCCGGGAACACGAGGTGAGAAGATGGCTAGGCCAGACTCTGGATCCAAGGTGCTGGATACAAGCCCCAATTCCCTCAGTATCACATTGTTCTGTCTCACTGTTTTTAACATTCAAACACAGCCTAACCTAAGTGCTTCAGACAGAAGCCTCTCACTATAATTAGGGCAGTTCACAATTTTGGGGCTCCCCTCCAAACTCCATTGAGCGAACAGTAAACAACTTTTCCCTCTCTTTTCATCCTTTTTATTATCATTACCACCTATCATTTGATCAAAACTGCCCGAGGGCCACAATGATCTGATTCATAAAACTATCTCCTCTGAGTCATCAAGTAGGCATGAAAAGTCATACCTGTGTTAAAAATAACTAGTTATGCTGAGTTTTGCCCATCCATGATAATGTATTTATTTCTGTTATGGCACTGTAGGGAGGGAGCTCAAGCCCTCCCTCAGCTTTGTGACAACCGAGAGGGGTGGGGTGGGGTGGGGGTCAGAGAGAGGCTCGAGAGGGAGGGAGTGTATGTACGTTGTTCACTTGCTCAATTGTGTGCAGCTCTTTGC